>SJYV01048280.1:1100627-1281341 GCA_006410875.1 Neotragus pygmaeus | reverse complement strand
CACCCCATAGCATATGCTGCCCCAGAAACTTCAGCTTTGAGATGGTGCCATAATCTGCATTTCTCTTCCCCTTCCTTCCCCCTATTGTGTGTGTGTGTATGCGTATGCGTGTGTGTGTTCACACTTGCCCATGAACACTGGTGGGAAAAGTTATGTTGCTCTCTGCCTCTACCACGGATTCCCCAAACTCATCTGGGCCTGGTCTTGGGCCTCTCAGCCTCCACCCGCTACCCTAGCAAGTGTTTTCAGTCTCATATTTGCTCCTCCCCTTGCCTTCAGTAACTTTCCCCAAACCTAACTGTCCCCTCACATTCCCTGTCCAACCACTTCCTTTTTTACTTGGAGGTGACAGCCTCACCTCCTCCTCTTTAAAATTTGAAGTCAACAACATCATGTCTCTTGACTCCCCACCCCTGAAGCCACTACATATAGACTTATCTTTGTAAACACTCAGCCTCACCTGCCACTTGCCAAATCCAGTGGGTGTTTTTCAGCCCTTATCTTCCCGGACCTTTCTGCTGCTTCAGGCGCTAGCGGTCGCTCTCTCTTTCCTGAAAGTCTACTCCCTTGGCTTTTATGGCTTGATTCTCTCTTAGTTCTCCAGCCGCTTCTCAGACTTTCCTGTTTCATGGGTTCCTCTTCCTCTGCCTGCCTCTTAAAGGTGGCGTTTGAGGAACCTGGTCCTCAGTGCCTTGTGCTGTTCACTCAACAGACTCTTCCTGGGTGAGCTCTTCCATTTTCATTTTAGGGTGACTCCCAGTCCTTTCCTTGGAGCTTTACTATTTGAGAATAGCTCCTGCTGGACAACTGACCCAAATATCCCCCAGTCACTACAGATATTATATAGCTTCTATATGGTAGTATATAGAGACTATAGAATATATAGCTCTATAGCTTCTCTCTACACTTGCTCCCCCTTCAGCATTTCCTCCCTTGGCCAGCAGCCCTGCAACCACCCAGTCACTTGGTTTAGTTGCCAGGAGCTCTTCCTGACTCTTTGTTTCCCTCAGTGAACACATCTATTTAATCACCAAATCCATCTTTTTTGCCTAATGTTTCTTGAACCAGTTCCATCCTGTCATCCTTCCCAGGGCTGTCCTTATTCATGTTCTCCAGCTTTCTCTCCTGGACTATTGCAACAGCCTTCTGACTGGTCTTCCTCTGTTTCTAATCTACTCAAGTCTTGGACCTGTCGTCCTTCCCAGTCTTAGGAGTGACATGTCAAAACCACAGATCTCATCAGGTCTTGCCTCTTTCAGACGGTGGTGGTTCCCCGTCACCAGCGGGGCTGACCAGGCCCTCCCTGGCCACCCTCTCAAGGTTTCTCCCCCACCGCTTCTGCTTTGCTCTTTATTTTCATTTCTCCCAGGACCGAAATGCTTGCAGGCCTCAGTAAACTCCAGGTGCCACCATGCCCAGGCTTCCTGCTTATTCCTGAAGGCTCCGTCCAGGCTTCCCTTCACTGAGTCGCTCCAGCCTCCCCACAATGCACTGGTCACTGCTCTGCCCTTGCACCTCAGCACTGTTATGTGAGCATTTTCCCCAGGAAACTGTGACCTTCCAGAGGGCTGGCACCATGTCTGTTCATATTGGTCCCCTCAGAGCTCGCAGTCAAGTGAGGGAGACAGCCATTTGTCAGATAATCATGTAAATGGTTAGTAATTAAAACTTCCCTGGTACATGCCAGTCTAACTCTATGCCAGGCTCTATGTCAGACACTGGAAGAGTATCAGTGAATAAAAAACAAAGGCTTTGTAGTCACAGAACTTGCTGTTTACCCAGAAAGATAGACACTGAACAGGTAATCAGAAATCTAAAATAGAGGAAACGTTAAAGAAGAGAACATGCAGGTGCCATGCGCAGAAGCCAGCCTGGTCTGAGGTGGCATCAGGGAAGCCCCCAGGGGAGTGACATGTAGGCACAGCTCTGAAGGAGGAACAGGAGTTATCCAGCTGAGGGGGTTCGTTCATTGTGTTTGTTCGCTTGAAGAGTTAGAACTATGTGTCAAGGAGAGGGAATGATGTATTCAGACACCCTGAAGTAGGGAGATACTGGAACATTTGGGAAATTTTGAGCATGGCCAGCTAGAGCTCAGTGAGGGGCATAGTGGGAGTCTCCCAGAGGCTAGATTATATGGACCTTGTAAGCGAAGGGAAAGATTTTATACTTTTATATTTGCCATTGGATACCATGTAACCACTGAAGGCTGTAAAGCAGGGGCATCTCTGTCTGCTCTGACTTAGAGAGCTCCCCCTGTTGCCATGAGGAAAAGATATTAAAGGCATCTTATGCAACCTGGGGGGTTTCCCTCATAGCTCAGTTGGTAAAGAATCCGCGTGCAATACAGGAGACCCTGGTTCAATTCCTAGGTCAGGAAGATCCCCTAGAGAAGGGATAGGCTACCCACTCCAGTATTCTTGGGCTTTCCTTGTGGCTCAGGTGGTAAAGAATTTGTGTGCAGTGCAGGAGACCTGGGTTTGATTCTTGGTTGGGAATATCCCCTGGAGAACGGAAAGGCTACCCACTCCAGTATTCTGGCCTGGAGAATTCCAGGGTCTGAAAGAGTTGGACACAACTGAGTGAATTTCACTTTCGTGCAACCTGGGAGAAGAGTCCAGATGAAAGAGCAGGTTAGCCTGGACTAAGGTGGCGGTAGTGTACATGGAGGAAGAATTAATAAATGACTCTTCCAGTCCAGTTAAGGAGTCCCAGATCTGAAATGGAGGTATTCTGACTTGCAGAGGAGCCTCTGGCTGATAGATGAGACTTCCCAGGCTGATGAGAATGAGGCAGACCCTTCCCCAAAGAAAAAAATCACCAGAACACTCAAAAAGACACTTTAAAAATGCAGGTAACTATCCCTTATAAAATGAAAGGGCTTACAGAGGTGAGCACAGAGATAGTCCAGGAAGATGTCTTAGAGTGGGTGAGGATGAAGACAGTGTAAGACTTAGACAAGAGCTGAGGGGTTGCTGTTGCCCACTGGGTCTGAGCGCAGAGTGAGAGGCACACTGTCCAACAGAAGCAAGTGTCAGTTCTGCCCAGAGGAGCTCTGTGGATGAACAGAGCTTTTAGATGGTGGGACCAAGGCAGTCTAGGAGAGACTGATCCAGTATTTCTCTTAACACCCCTTTTGTTGAATATAGAAAAATGGCACACCTTTTTACTGGTATTGTCAAAAATTGCTCATAAAAGCTTTCTAAACTATTGCTGTTATGAATACAACCTGTTTGTGAAACCTTCCACACAGGTAGTTTCACCTGCTGTCTCGTATTTCAACAACAACAAAAAAGAAGTAAAAATAGAAAACATTTTCCTTTGATAAAAACAAAAATCCTTTCTCTTCCTGTTTGCAATTGAAGACAAAGGTCATGGCTTACAGCATAGCGACATGGTGCAGTCCGTCTTGTTTTCAGACTGCACGTGCCCCCTAGCCCAGTCTGCTCATGAGAACCACTGCTCTAGGCCACCTTCCTCGTTACCTAGGAGAAGACCGAGGACGTGATGAGAGTTCCTCCTGGCCACAGAGCTTCTGAGTACCTGGGCTGAGCTCAGTCCCCTGTTCTCAGAGCAGCAGGAAGTTCTGTGCTCTCTGCTGTTGAGTAATCCCAGGTCGTGGGATTGGGACAAGGAAACATTGTTTCTGAGCCCAGGTGCCCATGTCCATTGTTTTCCATGTTAATGTCTGGTACCGAAGCGCAGGAAACAGAAACAAAGGGTGGTGGAGCCGCTGGCTGTCAGCTCTTTCTGTCTTCCCTTAGTCCTCCGAAGCCCTGGAGTTCATGAAGCGGGACCTGACGGAATTCACCCAGGTGGTGCAGCGCGACACGGCCTGCACCATTGCGGCCACCGCCAGCGTGGTCAAGGAGAAGCTGACTGTGAGTGCCACCTCCACCCCCCAGAGCCTGAGCGCCATGTGTCATAACCTACTTTTTAAACTAATCACTGCAGACCCAGTTCTGCAGCATCAGAAATGGCATGGTATTCTTTTTCTCTGACTCGTTTTGCTTTTGGGCTGTGCTGGGTCTTCGCTGCTGCCCAGGCTTTCCTCTATCGGCAGCGAGCAGGGACTGCTCTCTAGCTGTGGTGCCTGGGCTTCTCACTGTGGTGGCTTCTCTTGTCGAGCTCAGGCTCTGGGGCCTGCGGGCTTCAGTGGTTGCGGCTCCCAGGCTCCGGCGCACAGGCTCAGGAGTTGCGGTGCGCTGCCTATTTGCCAGGTAAATAGGTTTTCCTGGACCAGGGGTTGAATCTGTGTCTCCTGCATTGGCAGGCAGAGTCTTCACCATTGAGCCACCAGGGAAGCTCACGGCATGGTATTCTATTATGTGGATTTGACCAGTTCCTAGTTTCCTGATTCAGTTTTTTCCAATATTGTAAGCAGAGCTACAGTGAACATTCTGATTGCTTTATCTTTGTCTTTAATATTTTCTTCCAAATAAGGTATTGAAACGGATATAAGATGAATATAGTTTTAGACCTTTTAATATCTACTGTAGAACTACCTCCATAAAGTTTTTGCCAGCTTGTATTTTTACTGGTCCAGGTTTTACCAGTCAGAAATGTATACTGGAATTCTCCTCTGAGATAGGAATTAGATTCTCAAGTCAGCATGAAAAGTGAAAATTGTATACGGTCAGAGATACCCCGCAGAGCTCAAATTTCCGAGGAAGTATAGGGTACTGGTTTTGTATTACAACTTCCCCTTTAGTAGTGGAACAGACTTCAGTTTCTTTGATCACCAGTGGAATCAGTTGCCTTGTAATTAGAGGCCATGTTATGAAAAACATATTGTGGAGTGTTTTTAGCCAAGCTTCTTTTGCTGAATCTTAGAAAATACTGTCTGCCTGCTGACCACAGCCACTGATGAGCATGAATGACAAGCAGTCACCCAGCTGAACCGCTGCATGTCCAGCCAGTAGCAGAGACACGACTTGTTTCCTTCATTTATTTATTCCTTTTTTCATTCAACAAATACAATTATATACCTATGCCACATGTGCCAGGCATAGTTGATAGGCTCAAGGTATAAAGTGCCTGGGCAGCCTCATCGGGAGAAGATGTGACACCCTGCTGCAAGGTTTGTGAGCCTGGTCCTATCTCAGCACACTGTCCCTTCTTGCTCAAGAGCATTTTGACCAGCGTGGCTCCAGATGGGTGCCCCACTTGCCCCTTCTAGGGGGTCTCTGCATTAGCCCTCAGCTGGTCCCAGGCTTGTCTCTAGGCAAGGCTGTTGGTCTTCATCCTGCCCATATTTCCTCAATCTTTCAGACAAAATACCTCCTGAGCAATGATGATGATGAGATTGTAATATTACAGTACTGCTAGTTATTAAATGTTTGCTATGTGCCAGACATTGTGCATGCCTTATCTCTTAAAAAATCTCCAAAGTAACCCCCTGCAGGCGGTATATTTATCTGCATTTTATAGATAAGGAAACAGACTCTGAGAGGTTTAGGTCTCATTACTAACAAGTAGTAATGTAGAAGGAAATGGTAACAAATTCCAGTGTTCTTGCCTGGAGAATCCCATGGACAGAGGAGCCTGGTGGGCTACAGTCCACGGGGTCGCAAAGAGTCGGACACAACTGAGTGACTTCACTTTCACTAACAAGTAGTAGAGCTGGGATTCAAATCCCAGATTGACCCGAAAGCTGGTACCTTTCCCATCTCTCTCCCTCTAAGTCCTTTTCCCTGCTGAATGTCTGTGCCATGGATCTTCTCCTGTCAATCTTTGATCAGCTTGACTGGCCTTGAAATTTGGTGAAACAGCCAGTCAAGGAGCTCTGGTCTGACCTACACAGGCCTACTGCAGCCCTAATGTGCACCCCCGTCTCGGGTGGGGACGCTGGCTGCCCCCTCTCTCTGTCTCCAGCCCCAGAGATGGGGTGAACCGTTGTGAATATTTCTCTGGTCCCCCTACACAGTACACTTTGACCTCTAATGCTTCACCCCTCTCTACCCCATACCCCAGATCACAGCTTGCTTCTGAGCCACTTCACGTCCTCTGTTGGCTTCTCTCTGCAGACTGAAGGCTCCTCTGGAGCGACAGAGAAAATGAAGAAAGGGCTGTCTGACTTCTTGGGGGTGATCTCCGATACCTTTGCTCCCTCACCAGAGAAAACCATCGACTGCGACGTCATCACCCTGATGGGCACACCTTCTGGCACGGCTGAGCCCTATGATGGCACCAAGGTATTTACTAGCGGCCCTGGGCTCTAGCTTCCAACCTGAGCTCACAAAAGCAGTACATGTTCATAAGAAATAAATACGTAATTAAGAAAGAAACATAAGAAACATACGTAACATAAGAAAGAAATATGTAATTAAGTTGGAGAATTCCAATAAGCAAGAAGATAATTATTTCTAAACCCATAATCCCATCACTCAAAGAGAACCACTGATTTCTCCTTGGTGTATAACCTCCCATTTCTTTTTGCTCACAAACACTAGTGAAGATAGTTTGGATTTTTGTTTTTAACAGAAAAGCACTTTATATGTGCAATTTTTTAACCCACTTTAAAAAAATTTATAACTATTAGCATCTTTCTTTATGACCATCATTTTTAATGTCTTTCAATTCTTGGAAGTGTATATAGCATAATGTATTCAGTCATTTCTCTGGTGTTGCACATTTAGATTCTTTTCAGTTTTCATTCATAACAAGGAGTGCTCGAGAGCATCTTTACAGGCATGAATGAGTTCCACATTTGTGTTGTTTAAGACTAATTTTCAATTGGAATAAATGTACAGGAGGAGTATGTCTTCAAAGCAATTATATCATCAACAGTAGTGTATTTCTGCTACATTTTATTTTCTCACCATTATTTCTCACATTCCCTGGAGTATTTTCTCCCACACTCGGGGTGTGGTGTCACAGCAGTCTGGCCAGCATTTTACCACGTTGAATTTCCTCCCCAAACATGGTTTTTCAAGCATGTTTTTCAGCCCTAGTATTAGCACCACCACTTAGTACACATTTAAGTGGATTGTGAAATTTTTTTATTACAGAAGTTCAAATTATAACAGTGAATCAACCAAAATCATTTGCTAAAGTTCTGATGCAGCCCACCCATGTTTCCTGTAATAACAAGGAAGGAAGGAGGGGCTTTCTATGTACCAGCTAAAGTTCACGACTCCTGTGGCCCTAATAGGAGCCCTAATGGGAGCCCAGCTTGCAGTTCATTTGGCAGAGTGGCTATGAAATTAAGAAATTCTTGATGAATTGTTTTAACTTGAGTTAAATATTTGAAAATTTGCCAGTGAATTTTGGACTTTATTAATATACTTGCACTAATGTTTTTTGTATATCGTATAATTCAAAACTATTTTATATGTATGATTTTGTAGCCTGCTTGCTTTATTTTCTTAGTTTCCAGGGGTGGAATACTGGGTGCAAGACCATTTTTCTAGGAGCCCCAGTTTTAAATTCCTAGCCCAGGGCTCCACTCATAACCCACAGTTAGTTACCAGGTGCCCTGTTGGTATGGTAGCCAACAGGGGAGAAGCTGGGTCGTGGTTGATTGGCAGAGAGGCATTGCTTTCTGTCCCCAGCACCCCAGAATTTCTCTTCTTTTTTCTCTTTATTTATAGGCTCGCCTCTATAGCCTGCAGTCAGACCCAGCAACCTACTGCAATGAACCAGATGGTGAGGGGTTGTGGTGAGGGGGCAGGCTTGCTGGGCAGGGAGGCCAAGGGCGGCTGGATTGTATGCCCTGTTTGTCTCTGTAGCAGTGGCCAGGTAGCCTCTGTGTAGAGGACCAGAGCTGGGGCTACTTTGAGCTCTGCATCTGGTGGGATGGGTTGATGGTTGCCTTCCTCCCTGGACGCAAGCTGTCTTCATCCCCATCTACAGAGGCTGCTCCTCTCATCCCTCATCTTCAGTCAGGCTCCCTCCCAGCCCTGCTGCCCTGCCTGCCTTCCCTCTGGCCTGTTTGCTAAGCTCCTGGTGTACAGCAAGCCCCACATCTAGCGAGGGGAGCTGGTGTCTAGGTGGGAACTAGACACCAGAAATGAGCGGAACTCTGAATCAACCCTGCCCAGACCTGCAGGAACCTGCCTGCCTTTAGGAGAGAGAAACGGAGTAAAGCACAGATAACTAGAGATGGAGTGGCCACTTCCCCAGAACGAGGGGAGCAGGGAGGACCCAGAGGATGGCACATAATCCAGCCTGGAAATCCTAGGATGTGGCGCCTGAATTGAGGTTTTAACAACGAATTAGAAGTAAACTAATTTTACTTGTAGAAGTGGGAGAACAATGTTGAAGCATAACAACAGGTCATTTGAAGGTCTATAAAAACCTAGGCATTCGAGACTACCAGACAGAAAGTACATGTGAGGAAATGCGGGCAGTGAGAGCTGCCAGGGGCGCTGGACTGAAGGGCTTTGGGTACCAGACTAAGAAGTTGGAATTTTGTCCCCAAAGTAGTGGGTCTTAACCTTTTTTTGCGTCACAAAGGCCTTTAAAACTCAGTTGAAAGTCATAAGCCTTCTTTGAATAGAATTGTATACGCAGTACGAGAATGCTTTAACCCTTTGAACCCTATCCTTGGACCGTAGTCTAAAAAGCCATACTGTGGAGAACTGTTGAAAAGTCTTAAGACCTGATGTGATCAGATTTTGCATTTTACAAAAGAGCCTTCAGGCAGTGTTTTGTTAAGGATGAAATAGAGAGGGAGAGACAAGACAGGAAGACCAGTTAGGAAGCTGGGTAGGAATCCTCATGTCAGAGGTAAAGCCAGAACCAGGGAAGGGCCAGGTAGACTGAAGAGGAAGGTGTACATACAAGAGACACTGAGGAAGTGGAATCCAGAGTGACTGCAAAGGGAGGAGCCTGGGAAAGCCCCCAGGTCTCCGATGGATAGCTGGGTGGGACAGGTGCGGGAGGGAAGAAGGGGAGCATACGCTGTATTTGCAGCATCTGGGCAGGTGGATGTGTCCTGACACCTGGGCCTCTGGATCTGGAGCCCAAAAAGGTAGCCTCAGCTGCCAGACTGAGGAACTGTCAGTGGGAGAAGGAGGTTAAAACTCATGGTTTAGTGGAGGTCATCTTGGGAGAAAATGGAGACTGAGAAGAGATAAGGAAAGGAGAAAGAGGAGCCCACCGAAGACTCACATGGAGCTACTAGAGCAGTGGGAGGAAATACAGGCAAGAATGAGAAGCCAGGCGAGAAGAGGGCTTCAAGAGGAGGGGAGTCATTCCCAGGCAGGAGCTGTAGCACGGCTACGTGACCAAGGACGGGGAAGTTGCCTTTGGATCTGGCAGCATGGCGTCGCTGGTGAGCTGAGAGCAGCTGTTCCAGAGGAGAGGCTTCAGCAGCCAAGTGTAGTGAGCTGCAAACCATGCAGGCCCCGGGGAGAGAGGAGACTGCAGCCCCCGGAGATCACCGAGGGGCCGTGCCCTGACAGCAGGCCCACCCATCCCTTCGCCCTGCCTGATCCCCCACCTTGGGCCACGTGGCTTTAGAAAAACCCTTAGGCTTTCCTCATTGTCCGTGTCCAGGCTTTGGTGTGTTTTCTCTAAGCCCAGGGTTCTTTCTTCAGTCCCACAGAACTGACCATCAGTATCTGTCTCTCTGCAGGGCCTCCAGAGTTGTTTGATGCCTGGCTTTCCGAGTTCTGCTTGGAGGAGAAGAAGGGGGAGATCTCAGAGCTCCTTGTAGGCAGCCCCTCCATCCGGGCCCTCTACACCAAGATGGTGAGGGCCTTGCCGGCTCCTGGCTGAAGGTGTGGGGAGGTGGGAGGGTCATGTCCAGAGTCATTGTGGAGTCCTCTGGCCTGGAGCACAACAGGAGGCCCTGTGGAGCCTAACCAGCCAGCTCCTGAGCCAAGAATCCATGTAGGGGAATCTAAGTCACCAGGCTTATGGCAATCACGGTGAGAAATGGAAGGGCTAGCAAAGCCTGATAGGAGTTCTCTTCACTTCCTGGGCCAGAAAGGTGGGTCTGGCGGTTGAAAGTGCTGTGAGAATCACAGCTCAGCTGCTTAGACCCTCTGAAATCCAGATGACTGGCTGATAAGGCTGGGGCCATGGACCCCACACAACCACTTCTGAAGTCCTGTCTCCACTGTCCCCTCCCGCCAGGTGCCTGCAGCAGTTTCCCATTCAGAATTCTGGCATCGGTATTTTTATAAAGTCCATCAACTAGAGCAGGTATGCTGGCCTAACCAGGGGAGGTACTCCACTCAGCCTTGGGTAGGGGGCTGAGTTTTGTTGAGGGAAGAAGGGGACAGACGGTACCAAGAGTTCTGGAGTCAGAACCAGAGTCTGGGAAAAGGGGTTCCCTGACTGCTCCTGGCCATCTACGCCTCCCCCACTTTCAGGAGCAGGCCCGGAGGGATGCCCTAAAGCAGCGGGCAGAACAGAGCATCTCTGAAGAGCCTGGCTGGGAGGAGGAAGAAGGTAAGAGTTATTGAGAGGTGATGAGCAAGTACCAAGTCCTACCTGTGGGGGGCTCTCTGGGCCATTCTCTCTGAAGCCTGGAGGGACATGGCACCTCAGGAAACAGGAGGGATTGAATACAGTATTTGCATGTGCCAAGGATAGTCTGAACTAACAGGGGGTGTTTACCAAGTCTGGTGGCCCCAGGTTTAGGTACAGAGATTGCATGTGCCAGTTGCCAGCCCATGGACCAGCTACTTCAGAGTAGGAGGTGCTTATTGAAATTCCAGATTTCCTTCTAACTAATACTCTGGGCATGTGGCCAAACTTAACAGATTTTTTAAATTTTTTAAATTAATTTTTGGCTTTAGCATGCAGCATGGGGGGAATCTTCATTCCCTAACCAAGGACCAAACATGCACACCCCCCTACAGTGGAAGCATGGAGTCTTAACCATTGGACATCCAGGGGCATCCCAGACTTGTATTTTTAATAAGCTCTGCTGGTAATATTAATGCCCAGCCAGACTTGGGAAGCGCTGGCTTAGGGGCAGAGCTGAGCTTCCTCTGCCTGGTAGCTCAGCTTATTAGGAGTGTGTTGGAGCCACCTGTATGATATGTTAAGACAGTTATTAAGTGCTTATATTATATGCCCAACCCGTACTAAAAGCTCTACACGTATGGGCCTTACCACAACTTTATTATCCCTCTTTTGCAAAGGAGGCAGGTAGGTCAACGGAGAGTTATGTGGCTTGCCCAAGATCGTGCATCCAGGATGTAGAAGAGCTCAACCTGAACCTCATCCCGACTGACTTCAGATCTTGGCTTTCTAAGCGGTCCTGTTACCTTGGGCTGCACTTGTAGAAGCCGAGTGCCTACTAGACCTCACGTGTAGGAGATACTTTGACCAGCAGGGAGTACCTACAGAACTACCATGGAGAGGGGGTGAGGAAACCGACACCCATAGGTTTGACTAGAGCAGACTTTGACGAGGACCTGAGCTCTGTCTGGTGGTCTCCATGACGTTCTTGGGACTGACCAGAGTATATCACTCTCCTTCCTTTCTCTCTTAACAGAGGAGCTTGCGGGCATTTCACCCACGTCCCTAAAAGAGGCAAAGGTTCCTGTGGTCAGACCTTCCACATCACCTGGAGGAGGACCCGGTCCCCAGAGCCCCAGTGAAGAGAATCTGGTGACCCCCGTTGAACCTCCAACAGAGGTGACCCCCTCGGAGAGCAGTGAGAGCGTCTCCCTGGTGACCCAGATTGCCAAACAGCCCCCTGCCTCTGAGGCCCCAGCGCTGCCCAAGGACCTGTCCCAGAAGCTTCTAGAGGCATCTTTGGAGGAACAGGACCTGGCTGTGGATATGGGCGAGACTGGACCCCCACCCCGAGCTCAGTCTAAGCCCCACACTCTTGCTTGCCGCCCCAGCGGTCCAGAGCCCCGGCCTCCAGCCAGAGTAGAGACTCTCAGGGAAGAGGTCCTCACAGACTTACGGGTGTTTGAGCTGAACTCGGACAGCGGGAAGTCTACACCCTCCAACAACGGGAAAAAAGGTAAGTCAAGGCCAAAGCCCAGGGAGCATGTGGGGGCAGGGCAGGTGAGAGTTGCCACCTCACAAGGCAGAGTTGTCTGCTTGTCTCTTGTGAGGATCCTAGGAGAGATGGCCTTCGTTTGTGATACTGATAATGGTGACAGCTACTATAGGTTGAGTGTTTATTACTGTATTCCATCAATTCCAACATGCATTATTCTCTGAACTTAGGATGCATCTTATAACTATTGGAGTCTTAGAGTCAACAAAATAAGATTTATGTCAGATCATGGGTTAAGGATGTAACATTGCAGTTAATTTCTCAGTTCCCAGGGGAGCTTGTTAATTTCTACTTTACATCTCATTTCCCTATATTACTGTCCTCATTTTATAGTTGAAGAAAGTGAGCCTCAGATGTTAAGTAACTTGCTCAAATTCACACAGCCAGAGAGTAGCAAGCCCAGATTCAGACCTAGGTCTGTCTGACCTGAAACCCATGCCCTTAACTACCACAGTGTGCCAGTTCCTATCCTTTTGGACAGTTCAGTTTCGGGGTGGGAACTCCTATGACACTGATTGCTGCCAGGGGTCTCCTCCCCTGGATGACCTCAGGAAAGTCCTTTAGCTTCCCCAGGCGGCCTTTAATTATTATTATAAAATACATGAACAAAGCTTACGTGTACAGTTTAAAGAAGAATAAAATGAATACCCATGAACTTGCAGTGACCTAGCTTAAGTAACAGAGCTTTAGTTTCTTATCTGCTCAGTGAAATTTTAGACAGGAGACACTTTGACTTTGTGTCGGGGAGGAACCTCTCTAACTCCTACAGTTAAAGAACAGTGGTATCACTGGTGTCAGCCTGTTTTGTCACATCCAGAATACCTCTGCAGAGGCACCCGATTGTCAGCAAGACCTCCCCTCAGCTCCTCACCCACAGGCATCCTGTCTGCCCACACTCAGCACCAGTCAGCCACCCAGCTTGCCCAGCAGGTGCGCCCTGGGCTGCTGGCAGTGAGTGACTGGTTTGCTGCCGTGGATGAGAACGAACCCCTCACACCCTGCCCTGCTCTGCTCCCCGATGGAAACTGCAAGATTTCTAGTTTCCAACACAGTGCTTTCCTTCTGACTCTGATTTGGTGAGGTCATCCATTGAGCTCCTACTTACTCTTTATGAGACACTGAGGAGGGAGGGGCAAAGGCTATAGTCTTTTATGATGAGGCACGAAGCAGTACGGGGCAGGTTTGGTACTGGAGGAGTTCAGAGAAAGAAGGAACCCCTGGGCATGAGCAGGTGTTTCAACAAGGAGACAGGCATTGTATAGGCGGGTTGGAGAGTTTGGGGCAGATGCGGGCGGGGGAGCGGTAGTCCAGGCTGCAGGGTCCTATAGAGTCCAAAAAGCAGAGGGCATGGGGCATGTTGAAGGGAGTGACCAAAGCCCACTTTTCTGTATTGTTCCCAGGAAAGAGAGGAATAAGAAGGGAGGTGGAGTTGGCTCAGAAATAGAACTTAAAACCTTAAGCCAAATTCAGGAAGTTGAACATGGTGCCACAAAGCAGCAGGTCGTGCTGCGTGTATTACATGCCCAGCCTGCACTAGGAGCTTTACATGTAGAGACTAAGCTAAGGGCTCAGCCTCGGGGGTTCAGACAGTTCTGGGTTCAAATCCCAACTTTACTCATAAGCCATGTGACTTCAGAAATGTTACTGATCTTCTGTCAGCCTCCGTTTTCTCTATAAGCTGAGAATCATTGTTTCATGACAGAGCCTCAGTCAGGGAAGAAATTGGGGTAGAGCCCTGCTTTGGGGAGATGATCAAGATAGTAAGAGGTACAAACCAGTCTCTGGACACTTCCTGTATGTTTATATACCTCTGTGCTGAGCACTTGATGTGCATATCACTCAGTCCTCACCAAAACTCCTACGAGAGCTGTGAGGTTTTCCTTTTTTTTTTTCTTTCTTTACTGGTAGGAAACTAAGATAAATCACCCACCCAGTAGGCATTTAGATAAATGTGAAATAACCTTTGGGAAAGTGCAGAGTAGGTGGTGGACTCAGCAGGTGCTGTGGGGTTGCTGGGCAGATGGTACAAAGGGTCCTTTTGAGGTAATGGTCATGAATTTTGAGAGAGCCCAGTCACCACTATTGTACTTTTGTCTCGCCACATTCAGTCGCTCAGGTGCAGGCACAGAGCAGGTGGGGAGTTGGACTGAATCAGGGTTGAAATTTATCCAGGTGAACTCGAGGACAAAAGTCGAGTATATGCAGGAAGTGATCAGAATGATGGTTCATAGAGTCTGAGCTGGGTAAGGATGGGGATAACAGTGACACAGTTGGAAGGTTTAAGAATTATTGGTTCCATTTGGAAACGAGCTACTGGAGAATGTGATGGGTAGAGACTGGAAGAAATGAGATTATGGAGAAGTGCAGCGGTCGCTCTTAACCGTTTGCTCTACTGCATCTCACATATTGGTGGGGCAAAGCTGGGGTCTTGGACTGAGAGGGGACAGTGGGAACAGAGTAGAGAGAGTAAAATCTTAATAGATTTTTTTGTCCTGGAGGCAGAGCGACTCCTTTTCCTTCTTGTGTCCATATCCAAAAATGACATGAGCGAGGCTTGGTCTGTGGGTACAGCAGTCTTTGGGGTGGCCAAGCCAGAGGGACTCCTGAGGTCCCAGGGTGATGCCTGTCATTGCAGAACTGCTTCCCACCTGCGTTTTGTGCCGAGATCCAGTTGATGAGGAGACTAGACAGCCTGCTCAGGTGCCCTCAACAGGGAGCAGGGAGGGGGGATTGGAGCGGGCCCTGGGGGCTGAGGACTGGAAAGAGCCTCGGGCTTACGGCCCCGCTTCACCACTGACCGACCACCTGGGGGGATTTTGGCCTCCATTTCTTCTTTGGAGAAGCAAAGATCCAATTAAACAGAATAAAGTGAGCTGCGAGTGACAGCATATGATGTTAGTAATCACCCGAAAACTCCTCATTCCTTACAAACAAAACAGTAACACTCCATGGAGATGTCTTAAATTGTTGCATAGATCAGATCTCTGCCACGTGCTCAGTGTAATGGCGATCTTACTAGTACTGTTGTGTGACAGGACAGAATGGGGAGGAGGCAGGTGGCAGAGAAAGCCCAGATTCACCTCTCTGCCACTCGGAGCCTTTGTCTCCTCATCTGTAAACTGTGACTGTTCACATCCACCCTCTGAGATAGGTATGAAGTGCTCCAAAAATATTACCCGAGACTCTCTTCTACCCAACGGGTTTGCCCTAGCATTTAAGCCCTGAAGAGAGTTTCAAATCCCTGGAGGGAGACCTGAGGTTAGGAAGAGCTGTCATGACCACAGCCACAGCTCTGAAGGGAGAGATCAGCTGGGAGTCTGGCTTCTAACCCACAGGAAGCCTGCACTGACAGAGAACAAGCATGAGCCGCCAGGGTCCTGAAAGCACAGGGGACCTTACACGTGGAGTCAGAAGAACTGGGTCTTTGTTTGAGATCTGATCCTGCCTGGCTGAGGGACCATGTGCAAAATTACTTAACTGTAGGACCAGCCTTTAACAGGTCCATTTGTTGAATATCCACTGTGTATGTATCCACTGTGTATGAACATCCACAACCAACTCAATGGACATGAGTTTGAGTAAACAGGAGTTGGTGATGGACAGGGAGGACTGGCATGCTATAGTCCATGGGGTCTCAAAGAGTCGGACACGACTGAGTCGGACACGACTGAGCGACTGAACTGAACTGATGTATGTTACAGGCACTTTGCATGATGCTGCTTTGTAACACTGTTGTATCTCAAATTGCAGGCCAAGATCTATACAGAATCATCCAGATTTCTGAGCCACCACCTATACCTGCTAAATCTGAATGAGGGGAATGGGCAGGGAGGAATCTGCTTTTTAATAAGCTCCTCCAGTGGTTCTCTGCAAAGAGGATGGTTTTATTCTTATTTTATCAGTATAAATAAACTGAAGCCCAGAATCATTTGCCCAGGACTACAGAGTAGAAAAAAAGAGGGTTCCACCCAGGTTTGCCCGACTCCAGAGACACTGTGCTCTATGCTCAGTCCTTCAGTCACTCAGTTGCATCCGACTCTGCAACCCCATGGACTGCAGCCCGCCAGGCTCCTTTGTCCATGGGTATTCTTAAGGCAAGAATACTGGAGTGGGTTGCCATTCCCTTTTCCAGGGCATCTTTTCAACCCAGGGATCGAACCTAAGTCTCCTGCATTAGAGGCAGATTGTTTACCATCTGAGCCACCAGAGAAGCCCAGAGACACTACCACACTGCCTGTGGCTAGATGGGTGACGAGAGAGAACAGTGCAAGAACCTAATAAGGAATGTGAGGCCCAGGCCTGGGGGGGTCTCAGAGCCTGTGTGCATGTTAAGGAGCAAGCTAGACAAGAAGAAACGGTATTTACAGGTGGTGCCGTTGGGGGATCAGAGCTTTCTTTTTTAAAAGGTGCTTTAAAAAAAAATGATTACAAAGTAATATATCATTTTAGAAAAAAAGAAAAATTACCCCCTGACCTCATTACCTGGTGATAACGATTGTTGGATTTTGCTCTTCCTTTCTGTGTGTGTGCATGCATCTGTGAGCATATTTTTTTAATGAAATCATACTGCATGTATTTTTTTACAGGAACTATTTTTGTCATTTTCTTCTCAGAAATAACTTTCACATGTACTTTTTTTTTATATTGCCTGTAAGAAGGCATACCCAAATATGAATGTTTGGAGCAGTGGCTGTCAAACCTTAGCAGGCGTCAGAATCACCTAGAATTGGGAGGAGCAAGTGTTTTCTGTACAGAGCAAGGTCACAAATATTTAGGCTTCGGGGGACATACAGTTTCTGTCCCAGCTTCACAACTCTGTCTTTTCAACATGAAAGCTATCATAGGCAATATGTCAACAAATGGCCATGGCTGTGTTCCAAAATTTTATTTCCAGAAGCAGATGGTAGGCTGGATTTGGTCCACAGGCCATAGTTTGCCAACCCTTGATTTAGAGAAAGAGTCCATGGATGTTTATTGAGTACAAACTATTTGTTCTTGTCACTTGAATACATAAGAAAATAGAAGATCCCTGTCCTCCAGGAGCTCAAATTCCAGTTTCTCTGTCATTAGACAGCAAGCACAGGGAACCTGATTATGTAATACACTAGAAAGTGATAAATACAATGGAAAAGACCATCCAGAGCAGAGTGAGGGGGACAGGGTTGCAATTGAAAATAGGACAGTCGGGGCAAGCCACGTTTAGATGGTCAGATACGAGCAAAGGTGTGAAGGAAGTGAGCAGGTTGGCCTGTTGGTATCTGAAGAAGAGTTCCAGGTACAGGGAACAGTCCTTGCAAAGGCCTTAGGTGGGAATGTGCCTGGTATGATTCAGTAGCAGCAGGATCAGTGTAGATAGAATGGAGTGACTGAGGCAGAGAAGGTTCATTGTTTATTTCTTCTGAGAGATTTCCATGGCTTCGGGGAGTTTCTGGACCAAAGTATTTCTGCACTACTCAGTAACTTATTTTTCTCACTTAATAGTGTAAGATTATTTTGCCATGCATACAAATGTTCTATAGCCTAACCTTTAAAAGCCACATAACTTTCCATCATAGGACTATACCCTTTACTTTTATAATTCTCTAGCAGAGGACTTTTAGGTGGTTTTTTAAGTTTTTATCACTGTAACAGTACTATAGTGAAAATCCTTTTGGTTAATTTTTTTTTTTTTACTGAGTCCAGGATTTTTCCTTAAAATAGATCCCTAAAAGTGAGATCACTGAGCCAGAGATAGCAGGATATAAGCCCTTTGATGTGTATTTGTCAGGCCCTTCTAAAGAGTTCCATCACCCCCAGCTATAGCCTCTTCACATGCCCCTTCCCGTCTTTCACACTGTGGATCATGGTTCTAGGCTCGAGCACAGACATCAGTGAGGACTGGGAGAAGGACTTTGACTTGGACATGACTGAAGAAGAAGTGCAGATGGCACTTTCCAAAGTGGATGCCTCCGGTGAGGTGAGTGGGCCTGCTGATGGTGGGCCACAGGGAAGCAAGCCCAATGACCCCAGGTCTGAGGACTCTGCCCACCAAGCCCTACTGGCCCCTCACGGTGGATCCCTTCCCATCTGAGGTGGCCGGCTGTGGGAAGGGAGCCAAGGCTTCCCACTCAGGCCCTGAACAGTCATCAGCAGGCTCAGGCTCTGGTTCCCCTGAGTTCCAGGGGGGCAGATAAGGGCAGTTCTCGACATTAGTTCCTATGAGGAACCGCCAAAAAAATTCAGATGCCAGACGCTGCCCCGGATCTTGTGACTCATGGTCACCAGGCGTGGGACTGTAAGACCCTAGCTTTGGAGACAAAAGACTGTGTGACCTGAGCCTCTGCTGCCCCATCCAAACCTGGCCTTGGCCGCCATAACCTCACACATTGTGGTGGGCGATGCATGTGCACCCGTTAGGCACAGAGCCTGGGACATGGGAGCACTGATGGGTGCTCCCAAAACCACCGAGCCCTGCTACTCTTCCTCTTCCTCTCCAAGTGAAAACTGATAGGAAGGAGAGGCTGGGCAGAAAGCTCTCACAGCTAGTAAGGGACAGGCCTGAGGCTCCAGCCCACACCTCTGATTCACATCAGTGTTATATCAAAGCTGTCACACAACAACCCCATGATTCCTTCCATCATGTAGCTCAGTGAACCTGCTATAAAGAGGGAACAGGTTAGAGAGATGGGAAGGGCCTTATTTTTCATATTGGGAAACTGAAGGCTGGAGGCCACCTGTGACCTCACTGTACCCAGAGGAAAGAAGGCTCATGGCGCCCTCATGCCACGGGGCTTTCATGGCTCTGGTGTCTTTGTAGCCCTCTTTAAAACCTGACATAAAACATACCTGAACAGAATCATTCTGTAACCCATTATACCAGGGAATCCACTGACAACGGGCCAAGAGAGTTGCCTGGGAGACTTCAGCAGGGGATTAGGGTGCTAGAGCCCCCAGTGAAGGCCCGGTGAGCCCCTCTAGTCCTGTGCCACACTGGCTTCTGACCAGAGTGCCACTCTCAAGGTCGCTGCCTCTTGGAGCTATGTTCTTCTCTGCTCAGCAGAAGACAAGTTCTCCTTAAGGGACTGACTGACTGGGTTCTTGCAGGCAGGGCATCCCCCTGTGGTGTCCAGGGTTGGCTGGTAGAAGCATTCCTTTGAGTCTAGAACCATGACACCCACCCCTTAGGCAGAGGGCAGCTCTGCTCCCCAGACACTCCTTGAGGCTAGTAGTTCATTTACATAGGAGACAGGGTCCAGCCCAGGAGAGTGGGGCTTGGGGTTGCAGGGAGGGCTATTCTGAAATGGGGCAGCGGGGGAGCTTGGGTCTGGACTTACTCAGAGGAGTAAATATGTGTTCGTGCTCTCCATTATCTCCATTGTCCCCCCTTTGCAGCTGGAAGACGTAGAGTGGGAGGACTGGGACTGAGGGAAGCCAGAGCAAGCAGCTCCCTCACCCACAGCACTTCCCACTTCCCTCGCCCATCTCAGCCCAGCCCCGGAAGACACTGACTAAGAATGTCCCCCAAATGGCCTCTGTCAACCAGAGCTTTTGGCAGATTCTGGGTTGTTCCTTGTTGGCCCTTTGGGCCTCTGCTCACGTCTGGGAAGGGGCTTGCTAAATCCAAACCAGGAACTCTGACTTGTGCCAACCACAGGATGACCTGAGGGGGAGGAAACTTCCCCCACCCACCCCACCTGTCTCTTATACACATCTGGAGTCAGAAGACCTGGGTCTTTGAGATNTTTCTTTGGAAGGAATGATGCTAAAGCTGAAACTCCAGTACTTTGGCCACCTCATGCAAAGAGTTGACTCATTGGAAAAGACTCTGATGCTGGGAGGGATTGGGGGCAGGAGGAGCAGGGGACGACAGAGGATGAGATGGCTGGATGGCATCACTGACTCGATGGATGCGAGTCTGACTGACATCTGGGAGTTGGTGGTGGACAGTGAGGCCTGGCGTGCTGCGATTCATGGGGTCGCAAAGAGTCGGATATGACTGAGCAACTGAACTGAAGGAAGAAAAATGGGAAAATCCTGACTCTATGTGAAGCTCAGTCTATGAGAACAGCAGTCTCCATCTCCTGCAGATTTATCTACTGGTGACCACAGATGATGGATTTTAACATTTTAAGGGGTTTCTGACAATTGAATGAGTGTGTGCATGTTTTTGAAATCAACTTAAAATGGTGTTACAAGTCTGCCATTTGTTATATTGTTTATTTTTCTACTATGTCAATGTGTTTCTCTTATAATTTTGCTCAGCAGTTATCTAATCCAGAAAGATAATGTTAAGGGACACGCCTCTTTGCTACTAATGTGCATTCAATTACCACACATTTTAAGTTATACTGGTTTAACCCTGGCTTAAAATTTTGGTATGAATACAAGAAAGTACTTCTCTCCTTAGCACAGGTAGACTACCACATGTCTTTCTCTCATGCCTGAATTCTCAGTGTCCCTTTCTGTTCACTATCCCAGGCATGATCGTGTCTAAAGCCTGCTAGCCCTCTTCCATGTTCTCAGTTTCCTGACAATGAGAAAGAACCAATTTAACCTGAACTTTAAATGACCAATAATGAGAGTCAAATATACTACCCTTTGGGCTTCCTCGGTGGCTCAGCTGGTAAAGAACCTGCCTGCCAATGCAGGAGATTCAAGAGACAAGTGTTCAAGCCCTGGGTTGGGAAGATGCCTTGGAGAAGGAAATGGTAACCCACTCCAGTATTTTTGCCTGGAGAATCCCAGGGACAGAGGAGTCTCACAGGCTACAGTCCATGGGGTTGCAAAGAGTCAGACATGACTGAGTGTGCATGCACACACAGTTAAAGACACATGTATTTAAACATCTATTTAAATAAGTCCTTCTAAAGGACATCAGATCTTTAAATTATAAACTAAACCTCACTCACAGGTTGATTTGAAAAGAGTTTTTAAATAGAGCACAATTCTTGGTTCATCTCAAAATCATGATACTCCTCACTACATCTACGCATAATCTCAGCCCTCATTAAATAGGATAGCTTGGTTTTGAAAACACAGTCCTCCCAGAATCAGCTCAGCATTTATCTTGAGCATCAGTTATGTCCTCCATTTATCAAGTGGTACTAACCCACTCCAGTATTCTTGCCTGGAGAATCCCAGGGACAGGTGAGCCTGGTGGGCTGCCATCTATGAGGTCGCACATGATTCAGACACGACTGAGGTGACTTAGCAGCAGCAGCAGCAGCATTTGACTACTAGCCTTTTTCTTTACAATGAGTGAGTGATAGTTGCTCAGTCATGTCTGACTCTTTGCTAGCTCATTGACTATAGCCCACCAGGCTCCTTTGCCCATGGGATTTTCCAGGCAAGAATACTGGAGTAGGTTCCCATTTCCTTCTCCAGGGAATCTTCCCAACCCAGGGATCAAACACGAGTCTCCTGTACTGCAGACATTCTTTACCATCTGAGCCACCAGGGAAACATTTCTTTACAATAGCAATACTTTATTTTACTCAATATTCCTAATCACACTACCAAAAACTGCTGGATGACTTTTCTCATCTAAACTATCTAATGCCTTGATAAGAAACTAAGGATTAAGTTTGAATATGAAGGAAATATTGAGAGTTAGAATTAAAGATAGTGGTAATATTTTATTATTTAAGCATATTTCTATAAAACTTTGTTTGATAGTGAGATGATTCTTAATGAAACTCCCAAGTCCTCAAACATATTAAACAGCCTTTGGCCACTTTGGTCTCTATCTGTGATTCTATTTCTCTTACTCTAGCTCATTAATTTACAGCTTCTATCAATGTTACTTTTTGGAAACTCTGTCTCACCAAGTTAAGGATTATCCCTTAGTACTGAATACTTGTTTCAACATACTCTGTACGCTCACATTTTCTCTGGTGATCTTGACCCAGGTATTTGCTCCCTGCTTACTGAAAAACTCTCCTGTTTGTTTCTGTGATAGCTCATAATTCTCTTTAGATTCATTTTTATTCACGAAACCCTTTAAATGTTGGTATGCCTTGCTGACTTCACACGTACTCATTTAGTGATCCCAATCCAACTTAACACTTTACTCTTGACCTGTGTCCTGGTGACTATTGCAAATGTTCCCATGAACTGAAACCCACAGATCCAGCTGTTGACTGCACATTGCCACTTAATGTGCATAGGTGTCTCCAACTCAACATGCCCAAATTAGAACTCATCAGTTGTTGAACTGCTATAGCAGTCACTTTGCCAAAATAAATATCTCATAAGTGAATAATTTTATGCTTTTGAATTCTCTGTCAGATTGAAGGCTGAGTATAGAAAAATACATATTTTTATTAGAGTATAGTTGATTTAAAATATTGTGTTTCAGATGTACAATATAGTGATTTTTTAGGTTTTTAAAATACATTATATTACTTTAAAGGTTATTAGAAAACATTGGGCATAATTACCTGTGCTGTATAGTAAATACTTGTTGCTTATCTATTTTATGTGCAGTAGTTTCTAAGCCTCTTAATATATAAATATTTATATTTATATCTAGGAGTGGAGTTGCTGGATAATTTGGACTGCCCATGGTAAAGCATCTGCCTATAATGCAGGAGACCCAGGTTCAATCCCTGGGTCAGGGAAGATATCCTGGAGAAGGAAATGGAAACCCCCTCCAGTATTCTTGCCTGGAAAATCCCATGGATGCAGGAGCTGGTAGGCTACATTCTATGGGGTTGCAAAGAGTAGGGCATGACTGAGAAAACTTTACTTTCAGTTTGTTTAATTCTATTTTTAGTTTTTTGAAGACCCTCCATATGATTCTCCATAGTGGCTATACCAATTTACATTCCCACCAATAGTGTTAGAGGGTTCCCTTTTTTTCCTCCACACCCCCTCTAGTATTTATTTTTAGATTTACAATAATTGCCATTCTGACAGGTCTGAGGTAATGTCTCATTGTGGTTTTGATTTCCATTTCTTTGATAATTAGTGATGTGAAGCTTCTTTTCATGTGTTTATTAGCCATCTGTATGTCTTATTTTGAAAAATGTCCCTTTAGATCTTCTGTCCATTTTTGGATTGGGTTGTTATTTGTTTGCTTGATATTGGTTTATATGAGCTATTTGTGTTTTTTTAATATTAACCCTTGTCAATCCCATTACTTGCAAATATTTTCTCCAATTCTGTCTGTTTTTTCATATTGTTGATGATTTCCTTTAATTGTGGAAAAGCTTTTAAGTTTGATGAGGTCCCATTTTTTTACATTTTATTTTATTTTATTTTTTTGCCTTGGGAAACTGATCTAAGAAAGCATTGCAATAATTCATGATGTCAAATGTTCTACCTATGTTCACTTCTAGTATTTTATGGTATCATGACTTACATTTAGATCTTTAAACCATTTTGAATTTATTTTTGTTCATGGTATAAGAGAGTATTCTTATTTCATTGTTTGTACATACAGCTGTCCAGAGTCCCCAGAAACGTGTTATATGCAGTATCTTTTCCCCACTGTAATTATTGCCTCTTCTGTCATAGATTGTCCGTAGTTGTGTGCGTGTATTTATTTTCTCTGTATTCTGTTCCATTGATGTATATGTCTGCTTTTGTGACAATACCATGCTGTTTTGCGCCAATACCATTACTGTAGCTTTGCTGTGTCCCATAGATGTTGTAAGTTTGTATTTGCATTTTCTCTCTCTCTTCTCCTTCTGAGACCCCTATAGTGTGTAAATTTTCGTGTTTTATATTATTTCATAGATATTGCATGTTGCCTTTATTTTTCATTTGTCTTTCTGTCTGCTGTTCTGGTTAGGTGATTTCCATTCTTCTATCTTCCAGATTACTTATTCATTCTTCTGTGTCATTCAGTCAGCTATTCATGGCTTCTTGATAACTTTTTAATTCAGACATCAAAGTATCTATTTTTGATTTGTTCATGTTAATGGCTTCTAGTCTCTTGTTTCAATGATCTGCCTTTCTATTTATAATCTTTCTTAATGTATTTAGCATTTTTATTACCACCTGTTTGAATGAAATAAAATTATGAGCCATTCCATGCAGGCCACCCAAGACAGACAGGTCATGGCGAAGACTTCTGAGAAAATGTGGTCCACTGGAAAAGTGGATGGCAAACCACTTCAGTATTCTTGCCTTGAGAACCCCATGAAAAGTATAAAAAGGCAAAAAGAAAGGACACTGAAAGATGAACTCCTCAAGTTGGTAGGTGTCCAATATGCTACTGGAGATCAGTAGGGAAATAACTCCAGAAAGAATGAAGAAATGGAGCCAAAGCAAAAACAACACCCAGTTGTGGAAGTGACTGGTGATGAAAGCAAGGTCCGATGCTATAAATAGCAATATTGCATAGGAACCTGGAATGTTAGGTCCATGAATCAAGGCAAATTGGAAGTGGTCAAACAGGAGATGGCAAGAGTGAATGTCGACATTTTAGGAATCAGCGAACTAAAATGGACTGGAATGGGTGAATTTAACTTAGATAACCATTATATCTACTACTGTGGGCAAGAATCCCTTGGAAGAAATGGAGTAGCCATCATAGTCAACAAAAGAGTCCGAAATGCAATGCAATTGGATGCAATCTCAAAAATGATAGAACGATCTCTGTTCGTTTCCAAGGCAAACCATTCAATATCCCGGTAATACAAGTCTATCCTCTAACCAGTAACACTGAAGAAGCTGAATGGTTCTACGAAGAACTACAAGACCTTCTAGAACTAACACCCCCAAAAGATGTCCTTTTCATTATAGGGGACTGGAATGCAAAAGTAGGAAATCAAGAAACACATAGAGTAACAGGCAAATTTGGCCTAGGAGTAGAGAATGAAGCAGAGAAAGGCTAATAGAGTTTTGCCAAGAGAACACACTGGTCATAGCAAACAACCTCTTCCAACAACACAAGAGAAGACTCTACACATGAACATCACCAGATGGTCACACCAAAATCAGACTGATTATATTCTTTGCAGCCAAAGATGAAGAAGCTCTATATAGTTAGCAAAAACAAGACCAGAGGCTGACTGTGGCTCAGATCATGAATACCTTATTGCCAAATTCAGACTTAAACTGAAGAAAGTATGCCATTCAGGTATGACCTACATAAAATCTCCTACAATTACAGTGGAAGTGACAAATAAATTTATCCAACTAGATCTGATAGAGTTCATGATAAACTATGGACAGAGGTTCATGACATTCTTCCTGTATAACCGACAGGGATCAAGACCATCCCCAGGAAAAAGAAATGCAAAACAGCAAAATGGCTGTCTGAGGAAGCATTACAAATAGCAGAGAAAAGAAGATAAGTGAAAAGCAAAGAAAAAAGGAAAGATATACCCATTTGAAAGCAGAGTTCCAAGAATAGCAAGGAGAGATAAGAAAGCCTTCCTCAGTCAGTGATCAATGCAAAGAAATAGAGGAAAACAATAAAATGGGAAAGACTAGAGATCACTTCAAGAAAATTAGAGATACCAAGGGAACATTTCATGCAAAGATGGGCTCAATAAAGGACAGAAATTGTATGGACCTAACGGAAGCAGAAGATATTAAGAAGAGGTGGTAAGAATACACAGAAGAACTGTACAAAAGAGATGCACATAATCATGATGGTGTGATCACCCACATAAAGCCAGACATCCTGGACTCTGAAGTCAGGTGATCCTTAGAAAGCATCACTGTGAACAAAGCTAGTGCAGGTGATGGAATCCCAATCGAGCTATTTCAAATCCTAAAAGATGAAGCTGTGAAAGTGCTGCACTCAATATGCCATCAAATTTGGAAACTCAGCAGTGGCCATAGGAGTGGAAAAGGTGTTTTCATGCCAATCCCAAAGAAAGGCAATGCCAAAGAATGCTCAAACTACCACACAGTTGCACTCATCTCACATGTCAGTAAAGTAATGCTCAAAATTCTCCAAGCCAGGCTTCAGCAATACGTGAACTGTGAACATCCAGATGTTCAAGCTGGTTTTAGAAAAGGGAGAGGAACCAGAGATCAAATTGCCAACACCCACTGGATCATCAAAAAAGCAAGAGAGTTACTGGAAAACATCTATTTCTGCTTTATTGACTATGCCAAAGCCTTTGACTGTGTGGAGCACAACAGACTCTGGAAAATTCTTCAGATGGGAATACCAGACCACCTGACCTGCCTCCTGAGAAATCTGTATGCAGGTTAGGAAGCAACAGTTGGAACTGGACATGGAACAACAGACTGGTTCCAAATAGGGAAAAGAGTATATCAAGGCTGTATATTGTCATCCTGCTTCTTTAACTTATATGCAGAGTACATCTGGAGAAGGTAATGGCACCCCACTCTTGCCTAAAAACTCCCATGGATAGAGGAGCCTGATAGGCTGCAGTCCATGAGGTCACTAAGAGTTGGACAAGACTGAGTGAACTCACTTTTACTTTTAATTTTCATGCATTGGCGAAGGAAATGGCAACCCACTCCAGTGTTCTTGCCTGGAGAATCCCAGGGACCAGGGAGCCTGGTGGGCTGCCATCTATGGGGTCGCACAGAGTCGGACACGACTGAAGCAGCTTAGCTACAGGAGCAGCAGAGTACATCATGAGAAACACTGGGCTGGATGAAACACAAGCTGGAATCAAGATTGTTGGGGGAAATGTCAATAACCTCAGATATGCAGATGACACCATCCTTATGACAGAAAGTGAAGAACTAAAGAGCCTCTTGATGAAACTGAAAGAGAAGAGTCAATATTTGGCTTAAAGGTCAACATTCAGAAAATAAGATCATGGCATCTGGTCCCATCACTTTATGGGAAATAGATGGGGAAACAGTAGAAACAGTGGCTGACTTTATTTTGGGGGGCTCCGAAATCACTGCAGATGGTGACTGTAGCCATGAAATTAAAAGACAGTTACTCCTTGGAAGGAAAATTATGTCCAACCTAGACAGTATATTAAAAAGCAGAGACATTACCAATAAAGGTCCATCTAGTCAAAGCTATGGTTTCTCCAGTAGTCACATATGGATGCCAGAGTTGGACTATAAAGAAAACTGAGTGCCAAATAATTGATGCTTTTGAACTGTGGCATTGGATAAGACTCTTAAGAGTCCCTTGGATTGTGAGGAGATCCAAACAATCCATCCTGAAAGAAATCACTCCCAAATATTCATTGAAAGGACTGAGGCTGAAGCTGAAACTCTAATACTTTGGCCACCTGATATGAAGTAGCTGACTCATTTAAAAAGACCCTGATGCTGGGAAAGATTGAAGGGCGGAGGAGAAGGGGATGACAGAGGATGAGATGGCTGGATGGCATCACCAACTCAATGGACATGAGTTTGAGTGAACTCCGGGAGTTGGTGATAGTCAGGGAGGCTTGGTGTCCTGAGGTCCATGGTGAGTGACTGAAATGAACTGAACCGAACTGAACCGATTTGAACTCAGAATCTGTGTCTAGTGAGGTCTATTTCATTATTTACTCTTTCATGGGATTTTTCTTCCTCTTTGAATTGGAAACTGTTTATCTGCCCTTTTATTTTACTTAACTTTCTCTGTCTCAATGAATTTCGGAGAGATGCTGCTGCTACTGCTAAGTTGCTTCAGTCGTGTCCGACTCTGTGCAACCCCATAGACGGCAGCCCGCCAGGCTCCCCCGTCCCTGGGATTCTCCAGGCAAGAATAATGGAGTGGGTTGCCATTTCTGTCTCCAGTGCATGAAAGTGAAAAGTGAAAGTGAAGTCGCTCAGTTGTTTCCGACTCTTAGCGACCCCATGGACTTTAGCCTACCAGGCTCCTCCATCCATGGGATTTTCCAGGCAAGAGTACTGAAGTGGGGTGCCATTGCCTTCCCCATTGGAGAGATAGTTACCTATTATGTCTGGAAAGTTTGTTTTTACGTAGGAGTTTCCCTATGTAGATTGTGTTCATTCAGTGTCTTTAATGGCAAGGGCTGATTTTGGTATGAATTCCAACCATCTCTTTCCTCAGTGTGTGCTGGCCAATATCACCTTGCTAGGGGCTGTAGTTGGTGTGGGACAGGACTTCATCTCTGCTCTCTGGCTCTCTCTGCCTTGTCAGGGATGGGGTCTGCTCCCTAGTTTTTGGAGTAGATTCCCCATGTCAAAGCGAATGAGGTCGCTGCACTTACAGAGCACTAGTGTGCAACCTGCAGCTCAGGGTCACTTCTCTTCCCCCACTGTACCATCCTAGTTCAAGGTTATTTTGCAAAATGAACAGGCATGGCTGTGGTACTCGCAGGCTGAGACTTGTGGTTGAGGTATTTTGGGTTCTTGAACAGAGGTGACCATATTGCCAGTGGAGATGTGGGCTGCCTCTGTGCAGGTAGTGCTCTTCCAGGACCTGTCTGCCCCATTTCCAGCACCAAGTCTTCAGTGCCTCCCATGCAAGTGCTGACAGTGGCCTCTGATGCCCCACCCAGATTTCATACCAGTCCATCTCTGTGTCCTCAGATAGAATCTTCTCTCAGGAACTGTCTACCCCAGACCCTGCACTAAACTGCAGCATGAAGTGGGCTGGGCTGGATACCTGCTAAGCTGGAAAATAGACCAGGGTGTGCAGATCACCATGTTTTCTGTGGTGCCTCTGGAGTACATGTTGACAGTGGCCATCACTGCCCCACCTGGACAGCACCCTGACTCCCCAGGATATCCCTGAGAAGTTAGACTGAATCTTCTCCCATGGCCTAGCTGGCCAGGACTTCATGCCAAGCTATGGTGTGGAGCAAGTGATAACAGAGTGTTCACTTGCCTAGGAGTGGGAATGAAATGGAGAATGATCCGTAATCAAGGCCAGCTGATTCTTGACACTGCTACACCCAGACTACATCCCAGGCTGTCTCTGCATAGCTAGACCAAGCCTTCTCAGGGCCCAGTAGTCCAGATCTTGCATCAAGCCATGGTATGGAGTGATCCAGCTGGGGTTTGTTCCCCAGGGGTTTGGAAGTGCAGTGAGACAACAGCTGCCAGTGCAAAGCCCTCTCTACCCTGTTTTTTGGCAAGCCAGCACACACACATTCTTTGCTGGTAGAGTCTAGGGTTCTCCATCCTTTCTTTCTGTCCCAGCAGTTTTCCCAGAAGCCAAGGTATTTTTTCTCCTCTGAGTAGGACTGTGGGACTGGGAAAACCACTCTGTGGATGGACCCACTCACTCCCCAGGGCTAGGGTCTGCTCTTTCAAATCTCTTCCTTTTAGATCCCTGCAAGGGTTCAAGGCCCCAACTTTATGCCTTTTTTTTTCTGTCTAACCCAGTCACATGGAAATCTTTCTTTTAGCTTTGGTTATATGGGAATTTTTCTGCCAGTTTCCAGTTAGATTTACATGTAAATTGTTTCACAGGAAGATATATTTTTGATTTCTTTGTAGGGGGAAGTGAGCTCCATATTTTCCTACTCAACAATGTTTATCCAGCCTCTGAAAAAATATTTTAAGAAGGAAGATGTTTTCAGTATCCCTTGGTATTTCCTAATCTTTTTGTGTGTCTGCTGCCGCTTATATTGTTCTTGACATAAATTTATTGACATAAATTTCATGTTAAAGTTCATATGTATATGTGTGTGCATGTACATATATGGATGTATATGAGGTTTATCTCTATACCATTCATAGATATTTATATGAAATCTATTTATACCTATATATATATATCTTTATGAAATATATAAATAATAGCTATTCATCCAGATTACTGAATAGCCCTGAGATTAATGTTGATAGCACATGGCTAAGAAGAAAGGGGGGCTTCCCTGGTGGCTCAGAAGTAAAGAATCTGTCTGCAATGCAGGAGCCGCAGGAGATGTGGGTTAGATCCCTGGCTCAGGAAGATCCCCTGGAGGAGGGCATGGCAACCTACTTCAGTATCCTCCCCTGGAGAATCCCACGGACAGAGGAGCCTGGCAGGTTATGGCCATAACGTTGCAGAGTCAGATATGACTGAAGCGAATAAGCATGCTCTCACATAGGAAGAAAGTGATTATATTCTAACACTCAATGTTCTTATAAGGCTCAGATCTTTGTATAAGATGATGCTCAAGAGAAACTACCTGGTGTTTTCTGTCTTTATCTTCACACACCAAAGAAAGTGAAAGCTCTGAGAGAAACATTCTCAGTGCCTATGTTAGGGATCTATTTTCTCTAGGGAGAGCTTGATTGTTTCCACAAAGCAAGGAGTTTTACTTTAATAAAATGACTAGTACTTGACCCTGATCTAGAGATGTCTAAAGCAATCAAATATACAGGAATAACCTACATTCAATGCTTCAAATGACCAAATTTTCAGTACCTAAGAATGAGAAGATAGTTTCCTTCTTCCTTGTTCACACTTAGAAGTTGGAAATCGTCCTCAGTGGCCTCTTTCATTAAATCGTTGGTGTCTCAGTTGAGCTGAGGGAGCATATCAGCCTAGCAGTCTCACAGACAATACCACATGAATTGTGAATAGGACTGAGTGAGCCATAGCTTAGCCTGTGGAGGTCTCCCATGAGGACAGGACTTTGGTGAAATGTCTAAGCATGCCTACAAGAAGCATCTACATTTCTTTCTTGATTCTGCTCTATAACCTCATTAACATACTCATTCTATGGCATCAAGCTGCTTTAGATGAATTGACTTTAATAGATATGTCAAAATAAAATATCCCAACATGATTTATGCCAAAAACATTCCTATTATCTGAACAATATGGGAATTGAAGGCAGTGTAGCAGGAGGAAAAGGGAAGTAACCTGACTTTTTATAACATTGATTGTGTGACAAGCAGTACACTCAGTACCCTACATGTAATGCATCCCTTAATCTTTACAACAACCCTGTGAAATAATATTACTATTGAAATTCATTAGATGAGAAAGGTGGTTTTCAGAATACAGAACCAATTTTGTCTAAGTTCATACAAAGAAATACTGGCAGAATCAGAAACAGTTCTCAGTCTGTCCTTCTCAGGAGTTGAAATGCTTTTTGTTATGACAGCTTCATCAAGGAAAATATTTTCATCAGGGGACCTTTTCATACCTTACATTTTATCTCCACTCATCATAAAAAGGATGATTACTTTTAAAACTTACTATCATGGTGTTCATGTATCCCTAAATTAAAAATGCATATATTTAAAAGATTTTAATAGTTTGATCATGTACTACCTTAACAAGTTTCTGGATGTATACATTCTCAATATATCTGTGTTTATTCTTAAATTATTAAAATAGTTTCAAAGAAGAGGTTAGCATTGCTATACAGTGTTATTATTATTATTTTTGGCCATACAGTATTCTATGTAGAACTGACCCTTGGACAACAAGCACTGTTAGGGTTGCTAACTCCCTATGCAGTGGAAAATCCAAGTATAAATTTACAGCTGGTCCTCTGTTTCTGAGATTTTGTATCCCTATATTCAACCAGCATGTACCACTAGCATAGTACTATACTATGTGTTTATTGAAAAAAATCCACATACAAGCAGATGAGTAGAGTTCAAACCCATATTGTTCAAAGGTCAACTGCACATTATAAATATTAACTTGTTTATTTACCACATAACCCAGGAGACAAGTACTATTTTTATCGATTTTCCAGGCAGGAGTACTGGAGTGGGGTGCCATTGCCTTCTCCCAAAGATAAGGTACAGAGAAGTAATTTTATCAGAGTGCTTTATTTTCACAAAGAGTCGGACACGACTGAGCAACTGAACTGAAACTGAATGAAGGGAGAATTAGGACTGAAGTATTCAGCTTCCAGAGGCACACCCTTAATCACTTTGATATATTATTGCATCTATATGTCCTTCTAAGATAACAGCATGAATTGCACACTAGTATTATGAGTTGCATGAACATTAAACAATGCACACAAAATTAGAAATTAAAACTGAAATGCAAACAAATGTGAAAATATGTTCTGTTACATCTGAACTTGAAAGGATCATCTTTTGAAGGCTACTGACTTACTTTCTAAAAATTTCATCTCATTTTGACTTTAACAATTAGTATGCTATCTTTACTTATATTTTGAGAAGACGATTTTATTCCTTTATAAAACAAGCAAAAGAGAGATAGGAGTTTTATTCCCTCTAAAGGTTTTGTTGACTAGACCCTGAAGATCATCTTTGGAATAAGAAAGAAGAGAACATATGGAAATTAGTAGCAAACTATCAAAAGGAATGATATTTCAGAAGCAGTAAGGAGAGTTTAAAAACCATCTGTGTATTTATCGAATATGTCTGTATAGTAAACATGCTTTGTAGGTGATCAGTTGTGTTTGCAGCAGTGATTTTATCTTCATTGTCTGACTGATCGGAGCAAGAATGCTCACCTTCTTCTGAAGAAATGCTTTCCTGTCAGATGTAGAAACTTGAAAAAGAAAAAACATTAATGAAATATTTATCTGTGTTAAATGCATGAGTGTTAGCATTATAGAAACAGAAACATTGTTTCATTTAGTTTAATGAAATTCATACTCAAATAAGAATTTTTATATAACAAGCTACTAGATTTCCACTATTTGTCCAATTTTTGCTTTTGGCAAAAACATGAGTCTAGCTTCATTGCACAGTTGCCTCCGAGTTTTCCAGGCCACAAGTAGACAGGTAATTCATATGTCTCAGTGGGGGTGTTTTGGAGCATGTTTCATGCATGATTTCAGTGAGAGAGGCAAATGAGATAACCAGGAGAGATCCCAGGAGCTAACTTTCCTATGCAGAAGCTCCATATAAAACGCATAAAGTTGTAATAAAAATTAAAAATGTACAAAGTACATAGAAGCAATGTTTGTGGTTAGAGAAAAAGGAGCCTAATTTAATCAATCTTTTTCTTAAGAATTCTATTATTTATTGCAGATATGACAGGGAGTTATTTTGGTGTGGAATTTAGCTAGTAGGCAAATGTCAACATGGAATTGCCAATTTAAATCATCAATTGCAGTCTCAGTATCCTTCATCTTGAAAATAGTTTCAGCAGAATTTGCTAATAAAAACTTAACTCTTCAAAGCTAGAGTATGTTGTATTATTCTATCCTTAAAAAAATCACTTGAATAAGGTTTGATATGTTTATAATAATTTCGTATCTAAAAATAGGAGTTATCCCATGGAAAGAGTGCTCTATGTAATTTGTGAATTTTCTTTTTTTTTTTAATGATCTTGAAATTTAAATTTCCCCAACATATTTTTTACATATACCTCATCCCACGTCTTAACATTAAATTGTATTTTTTGTGGAATGTCTCAGAAATTGTTATCTCCTAGAAAAGAGAGATACACTAAGAAAAACAACTTTTTAAAATGTGTTTTAAATTCAATATATATTATGATAAATAGATCAACTTTCTTAATGGGATACAGGATCTACCTACCCAATTAAATATTTCCCCATGGTAACTGTTCTTATGGCCAAATAAAACTAGATATTCATATTCTCTAGATAAATGACACATTTTATCAGTAGCAAAATAATACTAAAGCCAAGGTCCCCAAACTTACTATATCTTACATATTTTAATTTTGAGTTAAAACAATTATATTCAATTCAGAAAGGTGAACTCCACAAACTATTCAACTGTACACCCATCATTGATAATGTTAATAAGAAAATATGAATTAGAACTCGATCTGATCTAGGCTTGGATGACAGCCAAGGCAACATTTTATCTAAAACTGTTTTACTCAGAATGCCCAGGGATGACTATTATACTACTATACTTCCAACATGTAAAAACAGCTCTAAAATAATGGATANTCAAAAGATAACTAAAGGGGTAGAATAGAGTATCAGAGAGGGCTCTTCAAACACAATGCCAACTTGAACCCAGCGCAGGGAGTGTGGAAACCAGAATAGGTCATGCCCTTGGCCACCACCAACAGGGTCAGTTTCAGGACAAGAGTGACCCCAGCCCAGCCTTGGTGACCAAGCTGAATGACCTAAGTGAATTGGTCTGCTTGAAGGACACTCTCCCGTGTGTGTCTGTGTGTGCTTCACATTTGGGGGCATCTCTGAATGTTGCATCGCTTCTGAACATGGTTCTGTTTCTCTGTGTCTGTCTGTCCCTGGTCTCTGTGTCCATTCATTTATTCAGCAAGTATTTATCAGGGCCTATTTTAGAGGGTTGTGTCAGATTTATATTCTGAATCACTGAGTTCAAATTGGTGAAAAGAATAGTTGCGGCTCCCTCATGGAGCTTACATTCTGATGAGGAAACAACAATAAAGAGAAGTCAGAGGTAAACAACGTGCTGTTTGAGAAGGATGAAGTGGGCCACGTGCTATGTTGTATGGAGAGGGCACAGCCTGTGTCTTGTTCACAGATCTAGAACAATGCCTGACTCATAACAGGGGCTCACTAAAGGGTGCATGAATGGATGCGTTGGCCAGGAGGTCCTATCTGGGGAGGTAACTGTAGATCAAGGCTTGAAAGGTGAGAGAGCAGCCACTCCAGACTCTGGGAAGAATGTTCGGGCTTGAGGGAACAGCCTGCATGTTTGTCTCTTGGGTGGCCCTTTGCCTTTAGCTATCTATCTTGTAATACCCCTTTGGCTATGTCTCTGTTCCTTTCTGTTGTCTCTCTGATGTTGGGAGCCGGGGGTGGTGGGTGGGAGTAGGGGGGTGGGGATGAGATGGGTTTCAACAGGGCCCTCCAAGGTCTCTGGAAATCAGGTCACTGCTGAGTTGATGCACTCCACTGGTCCACTCTGGCCTAACCTGCCTGGTCTGGACATTCCCCTGGAAACAACCCCTCCCCTCCACAGCCTCAGTCCCACGATCTCTGGCTCCTTCCCAGGATAGCATCCTGCAGTCCGGAAGGAAGTCCTTCGTCCTGTGTAACTACAGTCCCTGCTGGGGCAACCACAGCCCTTTCCTCTCATTCTGCCCCATGGACAGAAGGGAGGAGGTGGGCTGGCCCTGTGGCAGCAGGTCCTGCCTGGACAGAGAGCCCAGTAAAGACCTGACAGAGTGAAGGTGGCAACCCCTCTGCAACCACAGGGAGGGGAACCTCAGAGGGGCAAAGACAATCCCGCATTTTAGGAGCCTCTGCCACATCCATTATTTCTTTTAATCCTTCAACATTCCATTTTATAGATGGAAATTCAGGCAGGTCCAGAGAGGAAAACGGCAGAACTGGGATCACAACCCAGGTCTCTTGATAAAATAGTTATAATCATAACACTTAATATTTATTCCACGTTTACTTTCGCCTAGTTATTATGCTAAAATTTTTCATGCTTCATCACAACCCTTGAGGTAGGTACCATTGATGTTCCCATTATCCTCATATAAGGAGACTGAGGCCCAGAGCCATTAAGTGATTTGTCCAGGGACACCCACAAGTTCGCAGTAGAGCTGCACAGGAGCCAGGACAGTCTGGTGTGCTCAGCTGCACACCCTGTGCCCCAGGTCCCAGAGGAGTGTCACTGATGTCTGTTTTCCAGGAATTTGGGGAGACAGCCTCAGGTTCATCACATGATGGTCCTGAGGCTAACTTGTGCCAAGCCAGGATGAGCAGGAAGATGGCCTGGGAGCACTGCACAGTCCTCTGTCCCCTTTCTGTGGGTGAAGATTGTCCCTTCGTCCTCTCCTGGATCTCTGTGTTCCCACCCTTCACTGACCAAATAAAGCAGCTTTCACCACTCTCTGGCTTTCCCCACTTTGGAGGGTAATGATCTGTGTCCTTCCCAGCCACACACACTGAGTTAGATCAAACCCACAGAGCTGGGAGGACCTTTGCAGCCACCCTTGAATGTCCCGCTGCACCCGTGACCCTCCATGGGGTACGCTGGGTGAACCCAACGTATTCCAGCTCCCCAGACTCTCACAGGTCATAGAAAAAGGCAGAGGCATATGCTAGCTCAGTAAGGTGCCACAGGAGAGTAACATTAGTTTTTTTGGGGCATAGTGACTCCTCTGTGAGGTCAGGAAACCCCCACCACCCCCTTTTCTTAACCGTACTACGTGGCAGGTGGGATCTTAATTCCCTGACTAGAGATCAGGTGTCAAACCCATGCCCACTTCAGTGGAAGCTCGGAGTCTTAACCACTGGGCTGCCAGGGAAGACCCCCAGAAAAGCCTTCTGGAGGAGTTCCTAGAGTTGAGTCTCCACAGATGGGCAGGCCCTGGGTGCAGCTACACAGGAAGAAGCAACCCAAGCAGAGCTGGCAGCGTGGAGAAACGTTTGGTGATTTGCAGGCTGCGGTGGTGTCACTGAAGCTGTCATCCCGCTGAGGGAACCATGAGACTGGCAGCCAGGGCTCTCTGCCTGAGGCAGAGCTAGCTGGGCCTGGAGCTTCTAGGACCTTGAAAACCAGGACGAAGAGTTGGACATGCTCTGGGAGGAAGTAGAGAGCCATGGAAAGGTTTAAAGCAAGGGAGAAACATGATCCCCTCGTGGCATCTCTAGGCCTACAGCCCTCCCAGGGTCTCAGAGTCCACTCCGGTGGGCAATGAGCGTCTCCGGCCCTCAGCTAGGTCCAAGGCTCTAGGCACCTGTCCCTGTCCCCTGAGGACTTTCTTACAGGGCCTTCCTAGGACTGAGGCTGGGAGTGAATCAGCTCAAGCCCCGCTGCAGAGGGGGCTGATGGCTTGAGCCAGCTTTGGGCAGGCACCCTGACTCAACTGCTCTGGGGTCAACAGCATCCCTCTCCCACTTCATAAGACCCACTTGTGACCCATCCCCTGTCCTTTTGGGGGGATGTCTCAGTCATATTAACAGGTAACTGCAGGATAGCAGCCCTCACTTTCCATACCCAGTGGGCCCCCAGAGTCGACTCCCTTCCTCCTCTAGCCCCCCTCCCTCCAACGGAAACTCGTCCCCATCTCTGGTGTTCTCCACTCCCTGAATGTCTCTGCACTTTATCTCCACCTCTGCCCTCTGCCCTTGCCTAGTTCAGGCCACCTTCACTGTTGTTCGGACCAGTCTGACCAACTGTTCCCTAGTTTATATGGCCTCCAACTCTGTCCTTTTTTGATCTGTGTCCTGAGCCTGTTGTTCTGTGTCTTTAGACCACCCTGTGGCACATCCAGGGTGGTCTCCAAGGGAGCCAGAGTTCTGGAGAGATCTGGCTGAAGATAGAGATTTTGTAATGGTCAGCATACAGATTCTCCTATAGATACACATAGAGAAGGACAGAGAAGAGAGACAGAGACAGATAGACACACACATACAGAGGTCTTCTCTCCAACCCAGATTTCACTCCAGATGCCCAGATCCTAACAACATTCCAAAGGCACCTTGACTTAACCTGTCAAAGCTGACCTCTCCATTTCTGTGGGGCCCCACCGCTCCTCCTCTAGACCTCCTGTGTGCAACTGGGCACCTCCTTCCCCTGATTTCCCAAGCCAGATCCTCAGGCACCATCCTTGGCCCTCCCTCCTGACTCCCATCATCCTGTCTTTTGTTAAGACTTGTCACTTCTGCCCCCCCCCAAACTCCTCCTATACCTCTCCTCCTCTGTCTTCCTCCACCTTCAGCAGCATCTGACCTGGCAGATCACACATTCCTTTTAGAAGCCATTTCCTCCCTCAGTCTTCAGGATACCCTGCGCCTGGTTCTCTTCCTTTCTCTGCCCATGAGCTGAATCCACCTGCTGGCTCCCCCTCCAGAGTCTCAATGCTGCAGAGGCCCTGGTGGTGTCTTCTTGAGCCGCTTCTCTCAGTGGATCCCGTCCAGTCCTGTGGCTTCAAACCTGGGAGGCCTCCAAAGCTCACCTCTGGAGTCCAGGCTCATAGATCTATTAACTGCCAGCCTGATGTCTCCACGGAGACGCTAATAGGCATCTCAAACTGAAGCTCCAAGGCCCTGCTCGTACTCCGCAGCCCCGAGGACAGAGTCTAGTCTAACCCAGGAAGTGTTGGTGTTGGCTCACTCTCCCCTCTCTCTTTGGTGCCGGTTCCTACCATCTCTTCCCATCATGGATTGTTTCAACATCCCTTCTTGAATAGCAGAGAAGAAAGACAATTGCACATGAATACAGGAAGGAGAGCAGGCTAGGGCTTGGGGGAAAGCCCAGAGTGTGCTATGGGGAATCAGTGAGGATCTCAAATGTAAGGCACAGACTTTCCTCTGAGGGCAGTAGGGAGCCACAGAAAGGTTTGAAGCCAAGCGGGATGTGCTTGATTCTACATTTCTTTCATTCATTCCTTCACTCATTTACTCCATCTGTCAATAGATTATTCATTGAGCACCCCCTATTGGAAAGTAATTCTCAGGTAGAGGAGAATGAATGGAGGGGCTGGACTTGTGCAGAGAGACAAGTAAGAAGGCTGATGAAATGGCCCAGGTCCAGGTGAGAAGAGCCAATCGTGGAGATGGAGACAGGGGAGGATGAGCTTATAGCGGTGGCCTGGTTATGCAGCACAGGTTCCTGGTTTGGGCAGCTGAGTAGTGGGAACTCTCAGCCCAGGAGTGTGGAATGTGTGGTGGGAGAGCCATCTCTTCCTCCTGGGGAATCTGGAAAGTCCTTGGGAGTGGTTTAAGAGAAAGCAGAGGGACTTCCCTGGTGATCCAGTGGGCAATAAGACCCCATGCTTCCACTGCAGGAGGCACAGGTTCGATCCCTGGTCGGGGAACTAAGATCTCATAGGCCACATGGCAAGAAAAAGAGAGAGAGAAAGAGAAGAGCAGAAATTCAGCAAGTAGAGAAGTGGAAAGAGGCATTCTAGGTTGAGGGAACAGACTGTTCAAAGGCCCTGAGGTAGGAGAAGATCAGCCCTGAGGACCTAAAAAGTCGAGGCGAAGAAGAAAGAGGAGGGAAGTGAGGCTGGGAGTCCCATCTCTGAGGCACAACCTGGAGCATTGCAGGCTGGTCCCCAGAGATGCCAGACTCTCCTCTGCAGACGGATGGGAGGGAAGGAGAGTGTGAGGAGGAGCTGCGAGGAGACAGATGATGTGCACGTCAAGGGGTGTCCAGAGTATGTCTTTTCTGGGAAAAATCACTAAAAGAAGGTCCCTGGGGGATACTTCTGGAGTGTGAGAGAAAAGAGAATTCTTAGGGTTTTGGGGAGAGGCAGATTCCTTTCCCATTTAAGGAACTGATTGAGCCCAGTAAATTTCCCTCTGAACACTTCAGCATCCTTAGAACAGTCCCTCCACCACCTGCCCAGGAAGAAAGTTGATGGAGGGGATACAAGGTTATCCCAGGGTGGTCCTAGACACCCACCTCCTCTCTCTAGGGTAGGAAGGGAAGAGAATGACCCTGGCTGAGGATTTCACGTAATCACACTTAGGAACACTGTCAACTTTTCCCACGTGCTGGGCACCAGAGGTGTCCTCGCTGTATGGAGCCCTAAGAACTAAGGGCTTTATGTCATGATACTAGGTTGTTCATCTCACAATAACCCTGAGAAGTGGGTATAATCATCATTTCTATTTTACAGATATGGAGACTGAGGCTCAGAGCAGGCCTAAAGCCGCATAGCTGGGACGTGATGGAGCCAGTTCTTTACCACTACCATTGCCTCAACACAACAATACCTACTGAACCCTTCAGTTCAGTTCAGTTCAGTTGCTCAGTTGTGTCCGACTCTTTGAGACCCCATGGACTGCAGCATGCCAGGCTTCCTTGTCCATCACCAACTCCCAGAACTTACTCAAATTCATGTCCATCAAGTCAGTGATGCCATCCAACCATCTCATCCTCTGTCATCCCCTTCTCCTCCTACCTTCAACCTTTCTCAGCATCAGGGTCTTTTCCAATGAGTCAGTTCTTTGCATCAGGTGGCCAAAGTATTGGAGTTTCAGCTTCAGCATCAGTCTTTCCAATGAATATTCAGGACTGATTTCCTTTAGGAGGGACTGGTTGGATCTCCTTGCAGTCCAAGGGACTCCCAAGAGTCTACTCCAATACCACATCGTTGACTTTGAAGGTTCGTCTAGTCAGAGACTGAATCTTTGCCACAATCCAAAGTGGTGCTGGATGTCCTCACTGTATGGAGTGTGCATTTTGAGGCTCAGTAAGGGGAAGGGACTTGTCCAGAGTCACAAAGCTGGAAGGTGGTTGGAGCTTGGATCCAAATCATTTGGGGGAGGAGGCTGAATGGGAGAAATGATGGGGCAAGATCTGAGCAATGTGGAGAGGAAGGGGTGGGACTTGGCACTGGACTAGGAGAGAGTTTCAGTTTCCCTTTTGAAAGAATTTCCCCTAAATGGGGGATTTTGGCTGGAAACTTGTTAGCAATCCACATTCCACAGGTTTGGCCACCTCTTTCCCCTAAAGGTGTTGAGGATATGAAAAGAAACTGAAAGTTGGGAAAAGGGGAGGGGCAGGGGCAAGGGAGAGGCCGAGGGCAGCCCAGAACTGGGTTGAATTTCTGGTGACCTCATTGAGCCTGGGGGAGATAGGCAGGTAAGCTGGGATTACACACCTCTTAGCTATTGGAGAAATTGAGCCCCAGAGAGACAGCTCTATTAGATAGTGGCTGGATCCTGTCCAGTTTGCACAACCACTGCCAACACACACAAACACACACACACACACACACACACCAGGGGAAGAGGGAATGAAAGGGAGAAATAAAAGGGCTGAGCGGCCTAAAATCCTGAAAGGGAAATTTCCAGATCTCTTGTCTCTGTGATGTGGTGACTGGTTGGATGGTGGATCCCAGGGAAGGGTCCCAGAGGTGCCCAGTATCCAGACTCAGGTTCCAGGCCCAGGACTGCTCTGCTAACAACCCAGCCAGAACCCAGCGTACCCAGGGTGCTGGGGAGTCTAGTTCCCAGGGATCCCGGTCCTGCAGCTGCCATGCGCTCCCTGCTGACATCCCTAAAGGCCCCTCCCAAACCAGAAGCAGTGAGACCCTTTGTGGAGGCCGCTCCTTAGAGCTCCTGGAAACCACTTTCTCTTAGACCTGACCTCCTCCTCTTCTGCTTAATGAACACTCCACCTGGCTGGGCTTCAGAGTCTGCCTCTACAGAGGGGAACACTGGGTCACGCAGTAATATACCACGCAGTGGTGTAGCAGACATGTATTCGTAGCAGCTATGATTATTACCGTTGGTCATTCCTGCCTTTTCAAAACTCTCCCGAGTGGTCAAGGATCCCCATGATTCTGTGCTCTAGGGTTTCTCCTCCCCCTCCCATAGACTCCCCCCCTGGGGCCCTCTCCTGCTGCTGGCCTTGCTAATGGCAGATCTCCCACTGCCCCAGGGCTTCCTGGGTGACCTCATGCACTGCTTGGCTCCAGTCACCCTCTTACTAGCAGCAACCAGAGATCCAGATTTCCTGGGGTCAGTTCTGACTTAAAACCTTCTGTCTTTTATCCCCTTAAGGTCACTAGCCAGACCCTGGCCTTTGGGGCTTGGCCTTTGGCTCAGGAAACATGATCACATGACTGTGCTGAAGCGTACAGGCTACCTCCTGGATGGCTCCCCGAATTTTCTCTGGGCACCTCAGACTCAACAAGGTTAAATTCCACAACCCCCTGCCAGCTTTATTTTCCTCTGAGTCCCTCTCTCAGTCATGGGATCATGGACCCCAAACAGAAAACTCAGAAATCTTCACCCCATGTCTCCACCCTATCCCTGTACCAGCCAGTCCCCAGATCCTAGAACCCTGTCTCTTTAACTTTGCTCTAGAACAGGCTTCTGCCTTCATCCCCACTCCACACAGACCATTTGCTGTTCCCTTGTGCTACTGGAAGCTTTTCCTCCATCCCCTGGCCCTCCCAAAGGGCCCTCTTCCATGCAACCCACAGGTCTCTCATCTGACCCTGCTCTGGCTCTTTCTTCTCCTCTTAAGGCATTGCCAGCCTCCCCAATGGGAAACCCCTGCGGGCAGGGGCCCGGCGTGACTCACAGCTGACACTCTGCCACGTAGGAGCAGAAGGAGGAACTCCAGTCTCTGTGCACTTGAATCACAGAGGCCAAGCTGTCACTGCAAAGATGAGTAGACCGAGGCCCGAGAGGAGAGAGGACTGGCTGACAGTTAAAGTAGAAGGCAGAGCTAGGGCTAGAACTATGAAGCCTCTGGGTCCAGGTGATTCCCCCTGGAAGGAGATGGGGACCCTGGAGCTAGCAAATGGGCTGCTCCAAGTCACCATTCCTGAGGTCTCCACTGGGACCTAGCCGTCCTCTGGTATCTCTTCCCCTTTCCAGGCCTTGGCATATGCTGGTCCCTCCCCTTGGAAGTCCCAACCTCCATTCCTGATAAGATCCTGCCCACTCACATCTCACCTAGCGTCTAATCTGATCTCCACCACAGGACCCTCCCATGCCCCCACAGCCGTCTTTATGAGGTGGTGCACCGCACTCCAGTACTCTTGCCTGAAAAATCCCATGGATGGAGGAGCCTGGAAGGCTGCAGTCCATGGAGTCGCTGAGGGCCGGACACGACTGAACAACTTCCCTTTCACTTTTCACTTTCATGCATTGGAGAAGGAAATGGCAACCCACTCCACTGTTCTTGCCTGGAGAATCCCAGGGATGGGGGAGCCTAGTGGGCTGCCGTCTATGGGGTCGCACAGAGTTGGACACGACTGAAGCGACTTAGCAGTAGCGGTTCTCTTTTGTCCTTCCCCACCCCGCTTCAGGGCTCTCCTGAAGTCCCACTCCCTTCTGTCCATGGGGACTAGGAGCATCTCAGGCCAGGACCAGGGTCTGAGCCTTCATGGGAGAACTGCGACAGATGGAAGATGTGGGAAAAGTCTAGTCTCTCAGCTTCCCTTCCCCTGTCCATCTCAGAGTCCCCACTCCTCCTGCCTCTGCCACTCTGTCCTGGCAAAAGCTCACATCTCAAAGGCCCTGATCACCACGATCTGACCCACAGAGGCACACACAGCCACTCACACAAACACAAAGTAGCCACTCTCTCATGCACATACACTCATAGTCACACACCCAGTCACAGCCAGTCACCAACCCAGCCTCAAGGACAGACAGGCACACACACCCAGAAAGTCTCAGAAAGTCATCAAGAGTCACCAAGCCTCTCTCTCTCACCCTTAATACACACTGCCAAACAAAGATGCGGACTCACACAACTACAAAAGTACACACCTGGTCACACACACACACACACACACAGAATCACAAAGTCTCTCTCACACACAGACAGATACAGAGCAACACACAGTCATACACAGAGAGAAACAGACACACACAGTTGCACACAGGCCCCTGGAGATACAGAACAATGGGCGCATTGTCTGGGCTGGCAGCAGCTGGGGAGAAAGGAGCCGCAGTGTGGATGGAGGAGGCTGTGGGGGCTGCCGGACCACCCCCACTCACCCCCGCAGCATCCCAAGCCTCTTCCCCCTTCCAGAAGCTGAATTCAGCTGGGACCTGGATTTGCTGAAGGATTCAGCTCTCAGGTGCCCCCTCCTCAGCCTCCTTCCATGTTTGGTGGGGGATGCAGGGCTCCCTTGTGGACTAGCCTCCTTCTGGGGCTCTGGGAACTCGGGATCCTTTAGCCCCTGATGGCTCCCCTCTCCTCCTGAGACCATCCTGACAATGTGCCACTCATCCCCACCAGAGCAGAGCCTGGAAATTGGGGGCCTTGGAATCTTAACCTCTGACTCCAACCCATCCAGGACTCACACAGCTTTCATCTGAGCTCTGCCAGCCGGAGCTGGCAGCGCCTGGCAGCATTGTGGGTTCCCTATTGTGGTCAAGACAGAAATGCGGGTCACGATGTCCATCCCTTACTGGCAGGGGTGGAGAAGTCACTGTCCTGTCAGTGAGTTGCCGTAGGGCATGGTGCGCCTTCCCGTCCATCCCAAGAGCTGGCTCTTCTTGCCTCCCACTCTGACCAGGCAGCCCCAGATCTCAAGAGAGACTGCTTCCGGGACTTTCCTATAGCCCATAGCCCCTTTTTACAGATCTCTCCAACTCTGTCTTACCCTTAGTTACTGGTATTTGCTGTGTACCCTTGGACATGTCATTTTCCCTTTCTGAATCTGTTCACTCTGAAAAACAGGGCGTTAATGAAGCCGAGAGTATTCTGTGGTCTCTGAGTAGGGGTGGGGGTAGAGGCTACAGGAGTGAGTGCTACAGGTAGAAGTCATCTCAGGCCTGTCGTCAGATCTGTGGGAGTTCCTGATTTCTCAGGCCCTGGGGTGTCTCCACACCTCACAGCCTCAGGCCTCCCAGGAGACCTTACTTGTCGTAGGAGGGAGGGAACAAGGGAGGGCCGTGCTGAGCTGTCCAGGACACACAGCCTTGCTTTTGCAACACTTGGCTTCCGCCAGCCCCCATCTCCTTCCTCCTGGGGGCTGAGGGCAGCAGCCGGACGCACACATCCGGGGCCAGCCAGGACTCTGGGGTTCCCCCCGGCCTGGACTAGTGGCAGGAGGCTCCAGCTGCAGTTTCCAGTCACCTCCACCCTGCCCCTGTCTCCAGGCTCCCCTACTCAGGCAGGGCTGAAGGCTGGACTGGGCAGCTTGGGGGCTGGCCTCAAGAGACCATCCAAGGCCTCTCCTCCTGAGGAACTGGAGTGTTTTAAGGGTTGTTGAGCCCCCTCCTGGGCTTCCTTTGCTGTCTTGGGGGGAACCCTGATGTAGGGAAACAGATGTGACTGGGGAGCACTGAAGTCAGACAGGTTATGTCCACGTCTCTCTGAGCCTCAGGCTCCTCAGCTTTCTAATGGGGATGGAGTCACCCACTAAGATACCCCAGGTGGGACTTTGTCATGGGTCTGAGGAAAGATGGACCAAAGGTGAGTTTGTGGGGGCTTAGTGTGACTGGCCACCGACGGACTGACAGGAGGGATGAGGGGCGACCTCACCAGACTAACCCTGCGGCCGGGCAGACCTCCCAGGCTGGTGGGGCAGGCAGCGCGTGGGCGGGACCTCGGATCCTTCTCCAGGCCTGAGGGGGCACAGAACCCAGCTAGGGCCCTGCGGCTGCCATGACCACATTCTCTGGAGCCCGCCGGCTGACGAGTCTGGGCATGTGAGTCCTTCGATCAGTTCTAGGGGGAGACTGAAGAGCTTGCCAGTGAGGGACCAAGACGATGGGCCACTCCAGGAGCTAGGGCGTCCACCCTGAGAGGTGGGCGGTGAGAGGAGGGGACGGCTGTTCCCTTCTCTTTCCTCTAGGAGCCTCCTCTCTGCCCAGCTCGCGTAGGGACCCGCCTCCCTCCTTCCCGCCCTGGACCCCACTTGCCCCCGGGANAAGGGGATGGTGCTCCAATGCCAGGGAGCAGACAGACAGTTCTTTCCTCACCCTTTGGCTTCTTGCTTCTCTTCCTTGGTCTTCTCCTCTTCTGTGACTTCTAGAACATAAGAATGCAGGGAAGATGTGTATAAGAGACAGGGGTTGTGGGACCAGACCGCCAGCGTCGCCCACCGTTCAAGTGGGGCCCGCGGCCTGGGTCCGCCTCCGCCCCTTGATTGGGCGCTCATTTAAATGTCCGGCCCCGCCCCGAGCTTCGGGCGCTTATATATAGGAGACTCCGCGGGCGGCAGGCAGCATTCTGGCGCGGAGCGGAGCGGAGCGGTGGTGGGCGCAGTTAGTNTTTTTGTGTAAAATCATAACAGTATTCAGTATTCAACTGAATTTAAAAAAATTTTTTTAACTGTTTTAGTTTAAGTGGAATTTTTTAAAGGTCTGTCTCCAAATTTCACTACTGTTAAAACTGCTTTGCTTTTCTGTTCTGTTTTTTTCTTTCCAAGATATTTGAGCCAGTTTTGTTTCCAACTGAGTCACTGAAGCCTGTATTTAGACTGCTCATGTTTAAAATGTGGGATTTAGATTTAATGAACTGTTGGGTGTCTTTCATTTCTAAATATTTTCAAGCCGTAAAATACTGTATGTGAAAACTCTTTGTATAGGATAGTAGTGGTGTCGGTATTTTAAATATGTTAAACCTCATTTGTGGTAAATCACTATCATACTATAAAATCATCAGTTGTTATAAATTATGATGATCTCCAGAATTGTATTCTAGTACGTAGAACATTTCCTTGTGAATCCCAGGTGCTTTGAATGCTGTGTGAGACAGGAAGATCTTTAGCTGAACAAAAAACAAGCAGTATTTAAGATATATATACAGCCTTCTACCGTAGGAAACTAACAAGCTGGATGTGCTGATTTCTAGATTAGCTTGCTGCTTTCAGTGTATGTTTTATAGTCCTATGAGGCATCTTTAAAACATTTTCGCCTTTGCAATATCCATTTGTGCCTTAGCTTTACTGAATTTATATAATAAGTATCTGGTTATTCCTTTGCTATCTATCTGTCTTTTGATAAAGTTCATTAAAATTGGCTCAGGAAGAGTCTTTTTTTTTTTTTTTTTTTTAGTAAAAATCATGTGTAATATTCCTTAATTGGTGCAAATTTTGAAATAATGAGGTATAAATGAATTAAAGTTTTTCATAANTCGCGGCCCCGGCCCCCGGCGCTGCCCCCCGGCCGCCCCGAGTGCCGCGCGGGGAACAAAGGCGCTGCTGGGCCGCGCCAAGGGGGCGCCCGGGGGCCGCGGGGCGGGTGCCCGGAGGCGAGGGTACTCCCCCCGCAGACCCGACCTCAATATCCCAAGGCCTTTTTTAAGGGAGGAGCCGCGATGTGAGGAGAGCCTGCGGTGGGTGGGGGCCTTTTACACAAAGCCTGAGGCTTGGAAAAATAGGCCGTCCAGGTGCAGGGAACAGCGCCCCGGGGCGGCTTCCCGCCCAATATCGGCTGCGCGGCTCCCCCACCCGTCCGGGATCCGCGGCCTCGGGCCTGTCTCTTATACACATCTCACAGCTTTCATCTGAGCTCTGCCAGCCGGAGCTGGCAGCGCCTGGCAGCATTGTGGGTTCCCTATTGTGGTCAAGACAGAAATGCGGGTCACGATGTCCATCCCTTACTGGCAGGGGTGGAGAAGTCACTGTCCTGTCAGTGAGTTGCCGTAGGGCATGGTGCGCCTTCCCGTCCATCNCTGCGGTGGGTGGGGGCCTTTTACACAAAGCCTGAGGCTTGGAAAAATAGGCCGTCCAGGTGCAGGGAACAGCGCCCCGGGGCGGCTTCCCGCCCAATATCGGCTGCGCGGCTCCCCCACCCGTCCGGGATCCGCGGCCTCGGGCGGTCCTGCGCGGAATAGAGAGCGCGCCCCGGGAGAGGTGGGTGGGGGGGCCCGAGACCCCAGCGCCTCCTGCCGGTCGCGGCCTCTGTATACCTATGTGGGGCAGGAGGGAGAGGTTTGACTGGATGCCGCTGGGGTGAGGCTACAACTAGGCTCTGGGGTGCGGTGGAATGACTCGGGACCCCGATGTCTGGGTAGGCTGGGGGAGGAGAGTTAAAGCCCCGACCCTCACTGCGGTCTTCTCTGCCCTGCAGGAGAACGGCCACGTGAAAAGCAATGGAGACTTATCCCCCAAAGGTGAAGGGGAGTCGCCCCCCGTGAACGGAACAGAGGAGGCAGCAGGGGCCACTGGTGATGCCATCGAGCCAGCACCCCCTGGCCAGGGCGCTGAGGCTAAGGGGGAGGTCCCCCCCAAGGAGACCCCCAAGAAGAAGAAGAAATTCTCTTTCAAGAAGCCTTTCAAATTGAGTGGCCTGTCCTTCAAGAGAAATCGGAAGGAGGGTGGGGGTGATTCGTCTGCCTCCTCACCCACAGAGGAAGAGCAGGAGCAGGGGGAGATCAGTGCCTGCTGCGAGGAGGGCACTGCCCAGGAAGGGAAGGCTGCTGCCACCCCCGAGAGCCAGGAGCCCCAGGCCAAAGGGGCAGAGGCCAGCGCTGCCGCCAAGGGAGGAGACACAGAAGAGGCAGGGCCCCAGGCCGCAGAGCCATCTACTCCCTCGGGGCCAGAGAGTGACCCTGCACCAGCCAGCGAGCAGAATGAGTAGCTGGGTGGGGGCAGGTGGGTGATCTCTAAGCTGCAAAAACTGTGCTGTCCTTGTGAGGTCACTGCCTGGACCTGGTGCCCCGGCTGCCTTCCTGTGCCCAGAAAGGAAGGGGCTGTTGCCCCCTAGCCACGTTTCCTCTCCTCCTCTCCCTCCTGTGGATTCTCCCATCATCCATCTGGTCTTCCTCTTAAGGCCAGTTGAAGATGGTCCCTTGCAGTTTTCCCAAGTTAGGTTAGTGATGTGAAATGCTCCTGCCCTTGGCCCTACCTCCTTCCCTGTCCCCACCTGTGCCGAAGGCAATTGCTGGTTTTCTTCCCCAATTCTTTTCCAAGTAGGTTTTGTTTACTCCCCAAATCCCTGAGCCAGATGTGGGGGTGCCTACACTCCCAAACCCTGAGTGTCCAGCCTTCCCCTGTTGAGTTTTTAGTCTCTTGTGCTGTGCCTAGTGGCACCTGGGCTGGGGAGAACACTGCCCCTGTCTAGGTTTTTATAAATGTCTTACTCAAGTTCAAACCTCCAGCTTGTGAATCAACCCGTGTCTCCTTTTTTGACTTGGTAAGCAAGTATTAAGCTTTGGGGTGGGCGGGAGGTCTGTAATGTGAAACAACTTCTTGTTGTCTTTTTTCCCCCTCCCATTGTTGTAAATAACTTTTAATGGCCAAACCCCAGATTTGTACTTTTTTTTTTTTTCTAACTGCTAAAACCATTCTCTTCCACCTGGTTTTACTGTAACATTTGAAAAAGGAATAAATGTGGTCCCTTTAGTGGTGCTTTTTCATGAGTGGTCTTCTGGGGGTGAAGGTGAGAAGACTGGCCAACCTCAAGCTTTGATGGGGGGATTAAGACAGGTAAGTCTGGGGTTTGTTGAAGGCTTGCCCAGGTTCTCCTGGACACCAGAAGGGCAGAGACATGAACCCAGGGGATACTACAGAGTAGAGATGAGCTCAAGAGGGTATAGAAATGTACCATTTTATTACAAAGATTCTCACAAAAATGAATATAGTATCTCAAAATGGAAACTAGACTACCAATCTTCACCTGCAGAATTGGGGGAAGACACAGAGAGGGCAGGCATGAGAACAGAACCAATCTAAAAATGGCTGATGTTACCTTAAGAGCCTAAAAACAACAGGGAGTCCCTGAAGACCCAGCCACCCCTTCTCAAATGCTCAGCAAGGGCACCTTTTCAAAGCTACAAAGCAGGCACTTCAAGATTTTGTCCTATGGCTGCTTAAGCGGATCCCTTTTACCCAGTACCCATTAGGGTTCAAGAGTTGGGGAGGGATGGGTTGCAAGGCAGCTACTAGAAAAGTAATGTGTGCCCTGACCTCAGGACCCTGGTTCCTGTCTAGTCCTTGGCGATATTTATATTTAATATATTTTTATATAAATACACAGAGAAATAGAAAATATAAAATCTGAAGGGTTGTGGGATAAAGGTGGGGATCTGGCAAGAAGCCAGAACTGGAGAGGTCTCTTCAGGCCAACTTTACCTCTTCCTTGACCCTGCGGAGAGAGCAGAGACTGGCATTAGATAACCCACCCTAGAGGCCTCGGAAAAAGGAAGGGCACAATGACTTCCTCAGGCCCTTGGCTGCCCAGGTGACTGCTGAAGGCCGGAGCTTCCTAGCTCTGCCTAGAACTGCAGAAACCGACAGCCTGGTCCCTGAAAGAGGCCTTTGTAAGCTGGACCAGCTGTCCCTGTGCTTTCCTTGGTGTGGTGGGACAAAGGGGATGGTGCTCCAATGCCAGGGAGCAGACAGACAGTTCTTTCCTCACCCTTTGGCTTCTTGCTTCTCTTCCTTGGTCTTCTCCTCTTCTGTGACTTCTAGAACATAAGAATGCAGGGATGGTCAAGGGCAGCCCCCCAGAAAGACTCATGGGATCTCCTGAAACCCCTTCCCAACATCACAGCTCAGTGGAGAGAAAAGTACGTCCCAAGCCCTCCCAGCTAGACCTGTAGAGAACAGGTTGGACCGGTTTCCCAGCCTGCTAGAGCCTAAACCCAGTGGGTGGAGGCAGCCCCCTGGGAAACGGGTTGAAGCACTGGGAGGCTTGGGTGGTACGTGAGAGCCCCGCCTGACCAAGGGGAGCCCAGGCATGTCCCTGGCTCTGGAACCTGGCAGGGCTCTATCAGCCAGTGAGGATGACGAATTGAGTTTCATTCTTCTGTGGGCCACTTCTAGGAACCACAGAAAGGCCCACGTAGCTGAGGGAGTACCCCAAGGAGCTGACAGTGCCAAGTCGGCTCTCCACCCCTCTAGGGCCTGGGGCTCAAGACCCAAGTCCTGGCCCAACCAAACTCACCTTTCTTCTCTTCTGGATCTTTCTCTTTTTCATCCTCTGTTTTGACTCTCTTGGCTTTCTTGAAGTTGGAAGAGTTCTTGCGCCCGCCTTCTCCCTCCTCGTCAGAGTCGGAGAACTCTTCCTCACAGGCAATTCGTTTGTCCGAGGAACAGACTGGGAGGTAATGAATGGGACATTCCAGTGAGAGAGCAGATTCTTTATCTCAGCAAAGAATGCTTTTCTGCACGTTCCCGCAAAAGACACCGAGGGAAGGGGACCTGGACTCTAAGTTAATCCCTACAGGTACGAGCACTGGGGTTCTCAACAGCTGGGCAGCTTGGATAAGGGCCTATGGAGTAGGGAGGCAGAGGCCCCCGGAGTTTGGGTCTTACTTGAGATGCGTTTGTCAGGGTCGTCTTCATCCTCATCGCCACTCTCCTCTGGAATGGCGTCCTCGGGGATGGCCTGCATTTGGACCCCTGGTGCGTGGGGCAGCATTCTCAGGTTCTCAAACAGCCGCTGTCTATGGCCAATGGTAGAGAGGTTGGCTGGGCTCTGATCAGGGACCAACTGGAGCTTGAAATGTTCAATTAGGGGTGTGTGGGGCGGGGGTATACTCACTTGATCTTTTCCAGGTACTCATTAGTGTTCTGGTTAGTCATATTGGAAGGACTGATATGAAGTTTGAAATCTGGTCCAAAGTATTCGAAGTAGTCGTTGTATGGAAGCTCTAATTGGGGTGGGGGCGGGTGAGAGAGTTAAGAGATCTGGCCACCATGGAACCCTGAGAAAAGCATTTGCGGGTTTATCGGCCTGTCAGCCCAGCTATCAAACAGAAGCATGCCTTTAAGATGGGGTGAGACTTGGGTACCCATAGGATTTCAGGTGTTTAAAAGCCAAAGCCATTCTCCAGGGTCCATACCAGTGGTGTCTGGGTGTGTGTATGTGAGTGCCTGTGTATAAGGAGAAGGCTGAAGCCCCTGGTGTGTATGTGAGTGCCTGTGTATAAGGAGAAGGCTGAAGCCCCTGGTTTAGAAAAATTTAGGCAATATTCATTGAGAGTACTCTCTCCCTCACTACCCCAATTACCCTATAGAGTATGAATTCCAAAGCTATAACTACTGATAATTCTGTCCAGACCAGAAGTCAAGGGAGAATGGACAGGGGCAGCTAAAGGACTCGGAAAAAAACTGATGGCTATGGTCTGAAAATCACAAGAGGCTAGCAACAGAATCAGAGTCTGAAAAGGAGACGCTGCAGAGCCAGCGGGAAGGGGGCATGAGCTCAAGGACACAGGAGCTCATGCACTGCCCGGACCAGTCTGGCCCTGGAGCCATTACCATTAGGGATCTCCGTGTCCAGGGCCACAGCTGTTTCATATGTCCAGCACCGGGCGACATTACGAATGGTGTAGCCACCTCCTCCCAGCATCAGCATAGGCAGGTTGAAGCTCTTCACAAATTCCACACACTTGGCATGCCCTTTGGTGGGAGAAGGGGTGCCAAGTTACAGAAGCACCCTGCAGGACCCTGCCTGCCCATCTCTATGCTACCTGGACTCACCTTTGATGGTCAAATTGAAGCAACCTAACCGATCCCCAGACAGGGAGTCAGAGCCACACTGCAAGACAACGGCACTGGGCTGGAACATCTCCATTACTTTGGACATGACCTGAAAGGACACAACCTGGTCACCACCAGCCNACCTGGACTCACCTTTGATGGTCAAATTGAAGCAACCTAACCGATCCCCAGACAGGGAGTCAGAGCCACACTGCAAGACAACGGCACTGGGCTGGAACATCTCCATTACTTTGGACATGACCTGAAAGGACACAACCTGGTCACCACCAGCCTCAAGAAAAGCTTTTGGGGTTCAGACTGAAAAGTGTGGGTGCAACACTTTCTTCTGTTCTTTATTCACCACTCCTGCCTTTTCACTCTCCCCCAGGCTGAGGAGTAGAGAAAATGGAGAGCCAATCTGGGCTTCCCATTTCCCTACTTTGTTCAGTTTTCCAGGAGTCTTCTAGCACTAGTAATGCTGAGCCTAAAACAGCCTCCTTATTAATTCCCCACATCCTTCCCTGCTCCCCAGGTCCAAGACCACTGGCTCCAAGCTCTTCTGACCCTTAGCTGCATCTGCTCTATGCATTTGGTCCTACAGACTTTGAGCCTCACACTACAAAGAGCTGCCTCACTTTTGTATATCTCATTCTCACAACTAGACTCCAATGTGACTGAGGACAGAGACCGCAACCCAGGCTTCTCTGCCACCCTTACTACAATGTATGCCTCAACAGTGGGCACTTGGTGTTTGCTAAACTACTACGTGACCTAACCAGGTTACTACTCTGGTAATGGTTGGTTCCTTGTTGCTCACAGGTGAAGATTTAACTCCTCAGCATGGCCTTCAAAGCTCCCTTTGAAATACTAACCCAACAAATATTTTCTACCACATCCTTCAAGACCCCTCCCCGCATCATATAGGCCTACATGCTACATACTGGCGCCTCTGCTGGAGCCGTTCCCTCTGCCACCCGCCACCCACCCCCTGCCTTCTTCTTCACATGAGTAACTCCTCGTTTCTCAGAGTCCTGCTCAAATGTCACCACCTCTGTGAAATCACCTCTGACCACCCTTTCCCCAGCTCAGGCAGCAGATTTTCTCTCTTGTTCCTCTGTTCATCCTTCAAAAACAGCACTAACCACATGCATTAGGGGTGTGCCTGCCTCCCACACCATGGACTACACCATGGACTGTGAGGTCTTCAAGGACACAGATCATGCCTTAGACATTCCTGTATAACAACAGTGTTGGATAAAAGATTCAGATATATACTTGGAGAAATTTTGTCCTTTCAAGCGGCCATACAGCATGCAATCAAGGGTTCAAACCCGTCTCATTTCCAGCCAGCCCCTTGTTGGGGAGAGACCCCTCCCTTAGACCAATCCCATTTACAGCCCAGTGGTGGGAACGCCACTTACCGGCTTGAAAATGGCCTCATAGGACTCGTCGTCAATCCCATCTCGGAGAGGGTAGTTAACAGCATAATACTTGCCTTTGCCAGCTCCAATATCCTAATCAAGAAGGACATTAAAGTAAAACTGAAAGAGGAAGCTAAGAGGAAGCTCAAGGGTAAGGGCTGGAAGGCTAAGGAAAGAGGCACTGGTTCTAAGAGAGAGAAGCTGGGTCCAAGAGGTGGGCCAGGGACAGAGCAAGTTAGCACCATTCCCCTCACTGGCGGGACAACTCTAGCTCACGTCTCTGGACAAACCACTGAGTCTGCACTCAGGCTGAGAATCATTTATGGGGCCAAAGGCTGAATATCCCACCCCCACAGCATGACTGGGTTAAAGGTGGGGGCTGGACCACAGAATTAACACCCACCCCACAGCAACCCTTTTCCAGAACACTTTACTGCTCACTCCTCTGCTTCCCCACCCTCAGCTCTAGGGAGGTGTGGAAAGCAAGCAGAAAGGGAAGAAGCATTCTTCAAAATTGTAAATGCTGTTATTCTAACGCTTGCCATAGCAAACTGACTTAATGTCACTTTTTCACCCAAGGGTCCCTGGCATGACAAAGTGGATGGTTTCATTGTATCCATGCTAACACAAGCAGAAGAGTTTAATGAATTAGCTTCCAGGGATTCTTATCCTGAGGTCAATGGATGGGCTTCAGTAGGAGGAGGTGTCTATTAACTATTCAATATCAAACATAAAATTTCATGTACATTTCTGGGGAGAGAGCATTCAGTCAGATGGTCAGAGGAAGGTAACCTAAAAATACTAAGAACCCTTAAATTGGTTCACAAAAAAGGTCCCAATTCCTAGCCTGTGGGAGAGTACCTGATGTTTCTAGCCTAAAATTCAAGCTGTCTAGGACATCCGAACAGTTTAATGCAACTCAGCTGTGGCCAAGAGGAAGTGCAGTGAGTCAGGAGGTGCCCTTCCCTCACAACCCTGTATGCTCCATCATTCCCTTCCTCCAGAACAAGAAAGGGGAAGAGAGCGTAGCAGGTGTGTGGTCTCCGAAGGGCAGAAGAGGCAGGAAGTGGTTTTTGGTGATATGAGACAGGAGAGTTAGAGCTGGCAGCTGAGGGTGAGCTGGCTGGTCCCTGAAGGGAGTTCTCACCCGTAGGTCCCCAGTTCCTGGGAAGTACTCTCCATATTTATGAAAGGACACAGTCATGACTCGGTCTGTGGTATAGAAGGCCTCTTCCACGCCATCGCCGTGGTGAATATCAATGTCAATATACAGCACCCTCTGGTGATACCTAGGATCAGAAGGGGGTCAGGGGGTTCTGGGGGCTTTTTGGGAGTGGGACGCGCCAAGGGCGCCAGGTCCCAGCTTACCGGGCTGGCTGCCTCCCTCAGGTATCTCTAAGCACCAGAGACGTGGAAACTGGCTGAAGGAAGGTGGAAGAGCGGCAGGGTGTCTCCAGAGGCCTGACCAAGCCGACCAAGTCCGATCTTCCTACTCTACAGCCAGGGTCAACTCCAGCCACACAGGGACATTCTGGAGGCAGGATCTGAGCAGTACCTGCCCCTGATCTTGCCGTGGGCTCAGATCCAATCAAGGCCTCGTCAAGGAGAGGATGGCCAGAGACACTCACCGAACACATCCTAGCCGGCACGCCGCTAGGAAAGGCAAACTAGGGAGGCAAGCCCGGGGGAGAGGGAGTGGGGACCTGGCCTAAGGTGCTCCTCCGAGACAAGGCCAGGCAGGCATACTTTAGCAGTTCCAGGATGGCCAAGACGATATCATTGACGTAACAGAAGCCAGATGCCTCGGACTTCTTTGCATGGTGTAGGCCCCCAGCCCAATTCACAGCGATGTCCGTCTGCTGCTTATTAAGTTTCACGGCACTTGCTGGGCACCGGAAGAAAGAACACAAGCCTGTCACAAAGTCCCTCTCTCTCCTTTCCCCAAAAAACCATGGGAACCCAGTGAGAGATAGGACCTGCCTATTTAACAGCTGAACTGTACAATTCACCAGCTAACCCTCCCCCTCTGTCTATTCCAGTGGGAATAAACACAATATTGGCTACTCTAAAAAACATGTTTTCCAAACTAACAGTGGTAAAACTCACTAATAGGCCTTAAAATTGGTTTAGTGGGCTATGGTTAGTATAAACACACACACACACACACACATATTTTTTTAATGAGATAAGACTATAGAATAAAAATAGCAGAGTAACAGTAAAGGTAACCACTCTTTTGTGAAACTAGCTGCAGGGCAAGAGAGGATGTGTGTGTGCGAGTGCGTCCATAACCTGGATTTTAAGTATAAATGTATTTCTTACTGTGGTTCATGGTCAAAATATTTTGAAGATACCAAATGTAGTAGACAGAGGCTTCAAGTACAAATAGGTCCAAGAAGTGAGAGAAAAATACACACCATGTGTGCAAACGCGTTTGCGGCAGTTTGACTTTAACAGCAATAAAAACATGAGGGAATCCCCTGGCAGTGCAGTGGTTAGGACTCCATGCTTCCACTGCCAAGGGCTCAAGGTCAGTCCCTGGCCAGGGAACTAAGATAGATCCTTCAAGCTGCATGGTGTAGAAAAAACAAAAACAAAAAAACACAGACATAGGGCAACTTGAGTGGACTAATTATATCAACTGAGGTTGGTCCATAACATAGAATAATCATGTAGCCACCAGATATCATGCTAAACATTATTACAGCTAAATTTCAAAGATTTACTAAGTAGGGACTTCCCTGGCAGCCCAGTGGTTAGACTCAGCACTTTCACTGCCACGGGCCCAGGTTCAATCCCTAGTTCAGGAACTAAGATACTGCAAGCCACATGGCATGACCGGGAAAAAAAAAAAATTTACTAAGTAAAAAATGTAGTAGGGAGGCACAAAACTATACATACACATTTTTGTAAAATATAGATGAGTATATGTTTTGTCTGGATACGTGCAGAAAGAAAAAAGCATGGACGTACAAACACCAAAACGGTAATGATGGTTATCCATGACAGTGTGATTACAGTCAGTTTTTTTCCTCTATATACTTCTTTGTTTTCTGAGATTATACTGGGAGGTGGTAGGGAGAGAGGAGGAGAAAAAACAATGATCACAGAAAAATAAATATTTGTTAAGAAATGGTAGGGTGATCCCAGAGATAACGTAGATATTACTAATGGAAGTGGGAGATACATGGGAAGTGTTTCTGACCTCTAAATGTAATTAGAGTATTTTACCATGCTCTTTTGCAAGACACAGATGATGACACTTCCTATTTTTACAGCACTTTGCAGTTCACAAATTACTTTTATGTTCAGCATCTCAACAACCCCATGAGGTCTGCAGAGGAGTTCCTGTATACAGGATGTCTTAGTAGGAAAGGACAGGCAAGTACACATATCTATACCACGTCAGATTGAACCTGGCCTCAGACTGAAGCAGAATAAATTTTGAGGACCTAACGTAAAAACCCACAGGACCGTTTTACATGGTCACAGGTCAGCCTCACTAGGACCGTGGCCTAAAAAACAGACCTCATTGGTAGAGCCCAGAATAGCCCTTAAGGAAGGGTATATTCCTTACCTACAGAGCCACCAGTAGACAGCTGACAGAACTCAAACAGGCCATCAAATACCGGACAGTCCTCACCGACGTTGACTTGAAAAAACACGAAAAGATTAGTTTCCACGATTTCCTTTTGGTTTTGTTTACATATTTATGAGCTGATGGAAAAAACACAGCATTTGGATTCAGAAGGCTTGCGTTCTTGTCCAGGCCCTTCTGCTTACTGACTGTGGGACTGGGTCCAGTCATTTAATTTCCTTGAGCTCTGGCTCATTATCTTTAACAAGCAACAATGATATCCACCTCACCTAATTCTTGAGAAGATTAATAGAAACCTTACATGGGGAAGCATTCAGCAAGTAAGTACTTGGAAAATGTTGTTTCACTCCTGAGGCAGAAAAATTTAGCCTCTTATTCCAGCCTGGGTTTGTTCCTGGATCTTACTCCAGTGGGTCAACAAGCAAGCAAAGAACAGAGACCTATACTATCCTCCATCGATGCTTAACAACATGCCGGACACCATTCTAAGTGCTTTAAATACTTGGTGTCATCTATGCTCACACAACTTTCTGAGGTAGGATTTGGTCCTGTTTTATAAGTGGGGAAACAGGCTCAGAGAGGTAACTGCCAGTAAATGGCAGAGGCAGTATTCAAGGATTGGTCTGTCCGTCCTAAAAGCCCATGAAAATATACTCTGGTCTTTTCCCTGGTAATTTCACATACATAATCTCATTGAATCTGCCCAACAACTCCATAAAAGATGGACAGGACCAATATCAACCCCACTGTGCTGAGGAACAAACAGATGTGAAGTTAACTGACTTGCCCAAGGCTATATAACCAGGCAGTGGTAGAACCAGAGTCCAGGTGTCTTAACTCCCCCAGTTCAGTGCTCTTTCTGCTACAAGTAACAATTGGAGGAGAGTCATTTCAGGCCTAAAAGGGTAAAAGTACAAACTAACACATAATGTGGAAACACATGCAAACAATAATGCAAATAAAATGAAAAAGACAGGAAGGGAAGCACATTTGAAGTCTACAGACTCAGAGCTAGAGAGGAACTTTATAGCTCCAAGTCTCCACTCACAAAAAAAGGAAACTGCTGAGATATCAATGATACCCAGAAGTTAGAGGCAAGGCTGTTCTCTTGCCCCAGCCTTCACACTGCATCCACTATTATCAATAAAATTGGAGCAAAGAGAGGGAGCCCTAGGGTGAGGAGGGTAGGAGAGCCCAGCTTAGACTGTGATGACCTGTTGAGACACAGCTGAAGCCCAAGGTTTGCAACAGCCACCAGAGTTACCAATCCTAGTACTGCCCTAAACTTGGGAGGGTGCTCTGGTCTGGAGCCCTGCCAAGAGCAGTGCTATGAGGAAGGATGGTGTGCATAAGGGGGCAAGCAGAAGGTGGCCCTCTCCCTCACTTCCCAGGTAAACACTGGGAGGCTGTGTCAATAAGAACTTTGGTCCCTGAGGCCAGGCTATTTATTTATCCATTGGCAATTGATTTCCCTCTCTGAGGGTTTGGCCTGTCTGGGTTTCTAGCTTTGCTTATGTATTCCTATTTGATGTTGAGCCCCCGTGGGAAGAAATTGGTATTTCAGAAATGAGAAAAAATATTTTCCTTCAGGCTACACACACATCAATATGCAGTTCAAATGGCCAGTCCATTATTCCCAGGAGCTGTGTGATTACAGACAGAAAAGGGGTAAAATGGGAGAGCAGACCCTCACCTGGACAAATCTGTGAGACCAGGGAGGACTTTTCTATGGGTTTTCTCTCTTTCCACTATACTTTTCTCATTCTTAGCCTGGCTTTAGACTGACGGGGAGCAATATTGGGTGAGAGATATGGGAGCAGACGTAGGTTGAGAAGGCAGTAAAAAACATACTGCAGAGAGAGATGTATGGGATTAAACGCTGCCTTCAGGATAGTGCTTACTCCTTTAGTGGCGGTGGTAACGGGGTGGAGAGGGGAGTAGAAGAAAAGGGCATGTGATCAAATAGAGTGTCCAGGGGCTTCAATATTGGTAATGTTTTCTTTCTTAGGCTGATTACAGGAACATGGATGTTCATTACATTATTTTTATATTTTTTTATGTGCCTGAAATATTTTATTTGCAACATATTTTAAAATACTCCAGGGACTTCCCTGGCATCCAGCAGTTAAGACTCCATGCTTCCAATGTGGAGGATGTGGGTTCGATCCCTGATCTGGGAACTAAAATCCCACATGCTGCAAAGTGCAGCCAAAATAAATAGATAAATTAAAATACTCCAGAGTCAGGAAACTAGAGTTCCATTCTCCATTCTACCACTATCTTGCTGGGAAAGTCATTTCACTTCTGTAGGTTTATAAAATGGAAAAGCATGCCTCCACATTTTATTAGCACAAGTTCCTTTTATCATGTTTCTACCATGAGCCTCATATTTTGATAGACTATCTGCCCTCCACCAAAATGCATTTATGTTCCCACTATTAAATATTAGATCAGAACTTCTAATTTAGATTCTCAAAGTCTCAAAGTGAACACAAAGCATTTAAATTACATTCTAGCCAAGAGCAAAGAAATTTGACTTATTTGGTCTTCTTAGAGGTATGACTTCTCAGGTTCATGGTGGTGGTTTAGTTGCTAAGCCGTGTTGCACTCTTGTGACCCCATGGACTGTGGTCCTCCAGGCCCCATGTCCCTGGGATTTCCCTGGCAAGAACACTGCAGTGGGTAGCCACTTCCTTCTCAAGGGATCTTCCCAACCTAAGGACTGAACCCAGGCCCGCCCTGTTGGCAGGTGGATTCTTTACCACTGAGCCACCAGGAAAGCCCAACTTCCTAGGCTAGGTGTTGATAAATACTGAAACAGAGCTCAGCTCGTCATCCCTGTTGTTCTCTCTGTACAGACACCCCTGGTTATAAAGCACTGCACTAAGTGGCATCTCTCTGGCTCATGTCAGTAAGTACCCTGAAGTCCTTAAAAAGCCTCATCCTTCTTACCTCCATCTCAATGACAGAAAATCTCAGACCTAATTTTTTTAATGTACAACTTTAGAATGCTGGTTTGGGGAAAAATGGAGCAAACTGGGAGCCAGAACCAAACTACTGCACACCCAAGGGCCTAATATGTTGTCTGCCTTGGAAGATTTGAAAATAATAAAAGCAGTAAGTCTTAAGAGCAAAAGCTACTATTCACTTTCACTGACACTTGGTGCTTTAAATACATTATCTTACTTATCCCCCCAAACTCCGTTACAAAACAGGCACTACGGTCTTCCTTTTAAAGAGGAGAAAACAAGGCTCAAAGAGGCTAGGGAACTTCCTCAAGAACACATAGCTAAGTGGGAGAGCCACAGGTTTCAAACTAAGACATCAGAGCTCATTCTTCTGCTGCAAAACCAAGCTGCTTCACTAATGAGAACCCTCTCTGCTGAGAATAGAGCCTGATCACTGGCCTAAATAAATTTTGGAACCCCCTAAAGGCATCAAGAGCAAAGGAATGAATCTGTCTCACCTTGAGACAGACTGAAATGAAGTAAGACCCTGCCAATTTAGATAGTAAATACCTTAGATGGGGCAGCTGGTCCTGGAGTTATGGGTGGCAAAGAAGCTTAATGCTTCCAAAAAGGTCTCCGTAGTTCTGCAATCATTAGCAGTGCATAATTATTGTAACAAATAAATTTCCGCGTTAGGAGTCAGACTACCTTGTGGCCAGAAGTAACAAGAAAGTGTCATAGGTTTCCTGGTATTCAAAAATAAACTATCATAAACTACTCAAAACTTCTAGACAATACCGCTATACTGCTTTATTATGAGATCTTAGGTGCTACATGATAATTTATAAAATAACACAAGGGAGAAATCATGTATGATAGTTTCTTCCCAAATTTGAACATATTTTTCCCCACAACTAAAACAATCACCATAATTCCTACAAGCTGAGTGTGGCTTCTGACATGATCTGGTTTCAAGTTCCAGGGGGCAGGGGCAGAATCACCTCATCTCAAAGATGACATCATCTAGAGTCTGCCCTAAGTAGCTGCTAAATTCTCAACTAACACTTGCATAGTCAGAGCAGTTACAGCTACATGGGATGCCATCCAGTCGACTTTACAAAAGAAAAATCTTAGAAGTGACTTGACAGTTAAGAGTCAGAGCTGGGACCTGTATCACCTGTCTCCCTCTCCCAGACCAGTGCTTGTTCCATTACAACAATCATGGTTTGGGGGGGAGGATGCTGTGAACCTAACTGGACAGTGTTCAGTCTCTACTCCTCACAATCAGGAAACAAAGCCAGTCCTGAGACAGAAGAAGCGCTGTGGCGCCTTAGGAAGCAGGGGAAAGCAAGTATCACCTGAATGGGGGATATGAGTGAAGGGAAGGTGAGTCTCTCCAATTAGAAGGGGGGCCTAATGGGGGCTCGAGAGTAGACAGGGAGCAGAATGCACTTACATCTCTGCATCTGCTTGCTGTACTCGGACATGTTATCTGGACGGATGGAGCGTAAGAATTTAATGTAGTCATCACTGTGGTACTTGGTCATCTCCTCAGCATTGGCTTTGTGAGGGCGCTGGAAGGCAGAGGAGAGAGAAGCGTGTTAGCCTTGATCATGGCCAATCTTCACTCGGCACTGAGCTACACAGGACAAAAAGAACTCACTGATGAGATTTAGGCCTCAGGACATTCACAAGCTAGTTAAGCAAACACGATTATCAAAAGATAGTCAGTATCTCACAACCTAGACTGCAACTCAAGCACTATTGCTTAGGCAAGTCTATTTTTTTTCCCATTTTTTAAATCTAAAAAACTGTTTTAAGTTTTTAACTGTGGGGCAAGTCTATTGCTTGGGCCTCAATTTCCTCATTTACCAAATAGAGAGAACAACATCTACTTCACAGGAAAGCTGTGAGAAGTGGATGAGATTATTAAATCTCTTTGTAAATTGTTTTACAAATTATTACTTCAATATTAAATGTAACAATATACAACTATGGGCCAAATGGCTCTAAGAGTTCAGGAAGGGGTGACTAGTACTGAGTGAAATAGATGGCAAATCCTTTATAACTCATCATCATACCAATAATTCTGATCACATCCTCCCAATAAAAACTTCCTTGAGGGACTTTCCTGGGGGTCCAGAGGCTAAGACTCTGTTCCCAAGACATGGGGCCTAGATTCGATCCCTGGTCGGGGAACTAGATCCCACATGCTGCAAGTAAGAGTTCGCATGCCTGAACTAAAGATCCCACCTGCCACAGTGCAGATCCAGCATGCTATAACTGGGCCCGGGTGAGGCCAAATAAATAAATATTAAAAAAAAAAAAAAACATCTTTGACATAGTAATTTCCTAGTTATCCCAAGATTCTGATTCAGCCTGTCCTCTTTTTAAAAATTCTCCCAAAGAAATTTTTACTTAAAAAAAAAGAAAAAGACTTCCCCGGTGGTCCAATGGTTAAGATTCTGAATTTCCACTGCAGGGAGCGTGGGTTCAATCCCTGGTTGGGGAAGTTCCACATGCTGTGTTGGTACAGCCAAAAAATTTAATAAAAATAAAAGTTCTCTTCCTCTCATTCCTTAAAGGTGGGTCTCCTTCAAAGATAACCCTCTTCTTTTCTAATAACCCATATTTTTACAGTTTATAAAGCATTTTCAAAACAGCTAACAGTAATTGTTTACTCTGTGCCAGCCACTGTTTCAGGCACTTTATTGCTATCCAGTATGAGACAACCTTTTAAAGTTCATACTATTATTATCTTCACTCTGCAGTAAGGAAACTACAGCAGAGAAGGGTTAAACATAATTTGCCCCAGGTTACACAGCTAGTAAGCTGGAATAAGAACCCAGAGGTCTGGCTCTAGATACTGATAGAGAGATATCTGACTCTCATTTAATCCTCCTTTATTGACGAATATTAAGAATGAAAAACAGGGGTTTCCCTGGAGGTCCAATAGTTAAGAATCTGCTTCCAATGCAGGGGACTCAGGTTCGATCTCTGGTCCACGAAGATCCCACATGCCACAAAGCAATTAGGCCCGAGCTCCACAGCTACTGAAGCCTTTGAGCCTAGGGCTGTGCTCAGCAACATGAGAAGCCACCACAATGAGAAGCCTGTGCACTGCAATGAAGAGGAGCCCCTGCTCACTACAACCTGAGAAAGCCCAAAAGCAGCAGTGAAGACCAAGCTCAGACATAAATAAATACATCTTTTATTAAAAAACAAAACAAACCCACAGTGAAAGAAGCAAGTACCAGTTCCAAATACTAAGTTGTTTTCACTATACTAAGCCCTTTACACTCTTGACAATGTTGTCAAAGCTCTGCTTTGGTGATCACCTTCTAGATAGGTGACTGCCCAGACTTTCACTTCCATCTTGATGTTCTAAGCTTCAGATTCACAATTCCAATAGCTTCCCAGCCAGTTCCGCTCACAAATCCTACAGGCACTTCAAATTCTACTGGACATAACAACTTGTTGAGAGCCTAGAGGCATTCAAACTTAACTTCCAGAACTACTCTTATGCTGTGTTAGTGAAGCGTCATCTTTAACTCTGTCCTTCTTGCCTTCCACCTCAATCCATTGCCAATCATTATACCTCCACAATGTTTCTTCTCCCCCCCGCTCCATAATATTGACTGCATCTACCACCTTATTTCTCCTATGCTCTCCTCTTTCCCAGGTTTCCTATTCTCCCTACCATCCATTCAGTTGCTCCAGACAAAAGTCAGAGCATCACCCTTGACTCCTCACCTGCTACATTCAACTTCTCTTGAAACTACCGCCAATGTCTCTGTCAAACCTGTCGACTTCCATCCCCAGGTCACACATTTTGGCTTGGATATTGGCAACATTCTTCTAACTGGTATCACACCCTTAACCTTAACAATTGTGAATCTATTCTCTCTCAATTGTACGGCCAAAGTAATCTAACATTCAAGCTGAATCATATCACTCCCCTCTAAAATCCCTTCAGTGGCTTCACTATTCACAAGATCAAGCTCAAATTCTTTGTTTGGCTTGAAAAACCAAAATAATTGGGTCCCTGCTCACCTCTCTAGAATCCTCCTAAAATATTTTATGCTCTAGCCTAGGGAACACCAAATTCAAAGCACTTGTAAGAGCCAGGCGGTTTAGCTAACTTGACAAACAAATAAAAACTAGTGAGGAAATCTGGGCCTAAAAGCCAGGGTCTTCTGGGTTAAATTCCATTTATTTCAAAGGTTGGATGCTAACATAAAGTTCTTAAAAACACTTCGTGAATTAAACAAGAATGTTTGAGGGGCTGAATTTTTCTCATGAATGACTGACTGTACCAATCTGCTGAGCACAACTCTACTAGCGATGCTCTAAGGACATTCTCTCCCATCTTTGGGCCTTTGCACATGCTATGGTCTAGAATACTGTTCTCTTCACATCCTTCTATGCAACCTTTAGGTAGCTGTCCTTGACCCCCAGAGTCTCAGTTAAGTAACTCTCTGAAGTGTTCCCCTGAGAACCCTGTACTTCACTTCTTTGGCATCACATTCAACCTGTATAGAAGTTGAGCTGCTTATTTTACTCTGGGAGGCCAGAAGCAGGTCTGACTGTATTCTACAAAAACAGGACAGGGGAGGAGTTCACAGGTGGCCTAGTGGTTAGGATTCCAAGCTTTCGCTGCCATGACCCAAGTTCAATCCCTGGTCAGGGAACTAAGACCCTGTACAGCTTGTGCAAGTGCTCAATAAAAATCTGTTGTCATAATAAGTTAACTCTCATTTGGATTATTTTTTGGTCTCTTAATCAGTTCCATTTATATCCAGTCTAACCCTCTTCCAATCCATCTTCCATAACGGTGTCACAAAAATCTTTAAAAAGTCAATGCCCTCTTCTAGAACATTCAATGACAAAAGAAAAGATTTTAAAGTCTAGTACAGTAATCAAGGGGACTTTAAACTCAATTTAAAGGCCAGCATAGGAGAAGGAGATGACAGAGGATGAGATGGTTGGATGGCGTCACTGGCTCAATGGACATGAGTTTGAGCAAGGTCCAGGAGATGCTGAAGGACAGGGTGTGGCATGCTGCAGTCCATGGGGTCACAAAGAATCGGACATGACTGAGTGACTGAACAATAGTAATCAAGGAACTTTACAAGGTTCCTTTTCCAATCTAATCCTCCCTGCTACCCTCGTTCATAAACATAATCATCCAGAAAATAACTCTTCTTCAACAAGACCTACAGAGCTTCCCACCACAGTGACTCTGTTTAAGCCTTTCTAGTATTTGAAATTCATCCCTATCCCATACCTCTGAAGGACAAAGCCAATCTCAAAAGCTGCCTCTTTTACAAAGTAAAAGCATATATCAGCCTAAGAACCTATCTTCATCCCAGGCCACAAAGTTTCAAGGAATATGACCTCATAATCAAAAATCACAAAAGAGGACTTCCCTGGAGGTCCAATGGTTAGGAATCCCCCTTGAAATGCAGGGGATGCAGGTTCAATCCCTGGTCAGGGACCTAATACTCCACATGCCATGGAGCAACTCACCTCACATGCCACAACATTGAGCCCACATGCCACAACTAGGGAGTCTGTGTGCCACAAGAGAAGATTCCGAATGCTGCAACAAAGACCTAACGCAGCCAAATAAATATATAAAAATTCCACAAAACACAAGGAAACAAAGCACCATAGGTAAGAAGTCATAGAAACAACTAATAGCAGAATCAGATCCTCAGGGACCTTGGACATACGCTGAAAGAGAAAAGAACAGCAATGAGAATCCCCTGGCAGTCCAGTGTTAGGATGCCAGCACCCCCGCTTCAGGGGGAATAGGTCAGATCCCTTATCGGGAACTAAGCCTGCATGCTATGGGGTGTGGCCAAAACAATAATAATAAATAATAATTTTAAAAGAGAAAAGGATTGAATTTTTATGTTACGTAAAGTGAAAGTCACTCAGTTGTGTCCGACTCTTTGCAACCCCATGGACTGTAACCTGCCAGGCTCCTCAATCCATGGAATTCTCCAGGCAAGAATACTGAAGGAGGTTGCCATTCCCTTCTCCAGGGGATCTTTCCAACCCAGGGACTGAACACGTGGCTCCTGCATGGCAGGTCAATTCTTTACAGTCTGAGCCACCAGGGAAGCCAAGAATATGAGAGTGGGCAGCCTATCCCTTTTCCAGGGGATCTTCCTGACCCAGGAATTGAACCAGGGTCTCCTGAATTGCAGGTGGATTTTCTACCAGCAGAGCTGGTAGTATTTATATACCAGTAAACGAAGATCATGGCATCCAGTCCCATCACTTCATGGGAACTAGATGGGGAAGNCTTCCCTTGTGGCTCAGTTGGTAAAGAACCCGCCTGCAGTGCAGGATGCCTGGGTTCAATTCCTGGGTTGGGAAGATCCCCCGGAGAAGAGAAAGGCTGCCCACTCCAGTATTCTGGCCTGGAGAATTCCATGAACTGTATAGTCCATGGGGTCACAAAGAGTCAGACAGGACTGACTGACTTTCACTTGGGCTTCCCTCATAGCTCAGTTGGTAAAGAATCTGCCTCCAATGCAAGAGCCCTCGATTCAATTCCTGGATTGGGAAGATCCGCTGGAGAAGGGTATAGGCTACCTAGCCCTTGTAGCTCATCTGGTAAAGAATCCACCTGCAGTGTGGCAGACCTGGGTTCAGTCCCTGGGTTGGGAAGATCCCCTGGAGAAAGGAAAGGCTACCCATTTCAGTATTCTGGCCTGGAGAATTCTGTGGACTGTATAGTCCATGGGGTCACAAAGAATCAGATACAACTGAGCAACTTTCACTTTAAAGAGCTGTGGATTGAGGGGGGTGGGGTGGGGAGAAGTATAAAATGAAAATACTATTATATGTAGTACTCCAAACAGTGTCATTGAATAGTTTAAGGTAAACATTTGAGGCTTTTTATGTTTCATGTGTCCAGTCCTTTATTAGGAAATGCANATAAAATTAAAAGACACTTGCTCCTTGGAAGAAAAGTTATGACCAACCTAGACAGCAAATTAAAATGCAGAAACATTACTTTGCCAACAAAGGTCCGTCTAGACAAAGCTATGGGTTTTCCAATAGTCATGTATGGATGTGAGAGTTGGACTATAGAGAAAGATGAGGACCGAAGAAATGATGCTTTTGAACTGTGGTGTTGGAGAAGACTCTTTCTTGAGAGTCCCTTGGACTGCAAGGAGATCCAACCAGTCCATTCTGAAGGAGATCAGCCCTGGGATTACTTTGGAAGGAATGATGCTAAAGCTGAAACTCCAGTACTTTGGCCACCTCATGGGAAGAGTTGACTCATTGGAAAAGACTCTGATGCTGGGAGGGATTGGGGGCAGGAGAAGGGGATGACCGAGGATGAGATGGCTGGATGGCATCACTGACTCGATGGACGTGAGTCTGAGTGAACTCTGAGAGTTGGTGATGGACAGGGAGGCCTGGTGTGCTGCGATTCATGGGGTCGCAAAGGGTCAGAGACGACTGAGTGACTGAACTGAACTGAAACAGTTAAAAAATAAAAAGTTTACTTTGTGACACCAAAATGTATACTCAGAACTTACGAATAAAAGGAAAAGTTGTGTGTTAAAGTCTAAAAATAAATAAATAAAAAGTTAAAAAGATACAGTTTATGATAGCATTAAAAAAATGAAGTAATGGGGAAAAAAATCTAGTAAAAGACGTACATCACCTTTATGGAGAAAATTATAAAACTTTATATTGACAGCCAAATTCTCAACTTCCTCTCAACAGTGGAATGGATAAATTGTGGTATATTCTACAACTAATCACTATATAGTTATAGGAACAAGCTACAACTATACACAAAAAATATATATTGTGTAATTCCATTTATATTAAATTCAAGAAAATTAAACTATATTATTTTAAAATGGATAATTAGGTAGTTGAATTATGATCAACAGCAAGGAAGCAATTAACAGAAAAGTCAGAATTCTAGTTACCTCTGGGGGAAAAGAAGAGGCTACAATCAGGAAGGAACACATGCAGGTTTCTGAGGTACCAGCAATGTTTTATTATTTGTTGAACTAGCCAGTGTTCATGTGTATGTTTACAGCAATTTGTTAAATTGCGTATTTGTTTTATGCAGTTTTCTGTGTTAATATTTCATAATAAAGAAGTTAAAGGAAAATTTATATAAGACATTTAAAAAGACATAATTAAATGGAGATATATACAATGTTCATGGATTCAAAAACTTAAACTATTCTCAAGATATCAATTCTCCCTAAGCTGATGCACAGTCACTGAAATTTCAACCAAAATCCTAGGAGATCTGTTTGTATCACTGATGAGTTAATTCTAAAATTTATGACAAGTGCAAGAGGAAATGTCAGTTGTTCAGTTGTGTCTGACTCTTTGCAATCCCATGGACTACAGCCTGCCAGGCTCTTCGTACTGGAGTGGGTTGCCATTCCCTCCGCTGGGGGATCTTTCCAACCCAGGGATCGAACCCAGGTCTCTAAAATTTATTCAGAGTACAAAAAGCAAGTAGCAAGTCACTTTAAAAAAAAGAGAGAAACAAAGTGGGAGGACTTAATACTGGCTATCAAGACTTCATAAAAAGCTATTATAATTAAGCCACTGTAGTAATAGCATCCTGGAGAAGGCAACTGCTACCCATTCCAGTATTCTAGCCTGGGAAATCCCATGGACAGAGGAGGCTGGCCAGGGCAATAAAGAGGCAAAGTCAAGAGAACACAGGGCCCAGAAACAGACTCCAACACAGGACCTGGCTCAAAGTAGGTGCTTAATAAGTATTTGTGGAATAAATTAATAAATAATGACATTTCAGATATAAAAGTGGTGGCACTTAGCTCAGTGGGGAAACAACAGACTTTTCAATCAATCAGCTGGAGAATATAGGGGGGAAATTTCAGTGGTTTCTTTACTTCAAATCATGTTAAAATGTCAACTCTAGATAAGTGAGTATCTGTATGTGAAAGGCAAACCTATAAAGATTTTTTTTTAATTAACGTAAGAGAACACCGTAAGGGTTGGGAAGCATAAAAGTACTTTTAAAAGAAACAATAAATGACTATGTTACAATTAAGAATCTGCTTATTAAGGATACATTAGATTGAAAAAGCAAAACCAGAGTAGAAAATATTTATAACAGTACACTGACAATGAACTACGTATACCAAAATACATTGAAAAAAACAAAAAACTACTACAGGGGACTTTCCTGGAGGAAAAGGTGCAGTGATTAAGATCCCCTACTTCCAATTTAGAGGGCTTAAGTTCAATCTCTCATAGGGGAACTAAGATCCCATGTGCCACATGGCCCAAAAATAAAAAAGAGAGCAGTAAAACTACTATAAATTGGTAAGAAAAAGAAAGCCAAATGACCCAAGAGGAAAATGGGCAAAAGAAATGAAAAGATATTTATAGTACAGGACATACAGTTTTACTGGTCACTAGCAAAATGCAAATCAACACTGGGACTTCTAGCAGTTGAAAGGCTAAGATTTTATGCTTCCAATGCAGGGCATACAAGTTCAATTCCTGGTCAGGGAACTGAGGAACTAGGATCCCACGTGGGATGCCATGTGGTACAGCCAAAAAAAAAACAAATCAAGACCATAATTACAGTTGCTTTTTTGTTCACCCATTTGATTGACAAAATTTAAAGTCTAACTCCAAGCATAAGAGAGGATGTAAATCAAGGTATCTGTTATATATGCCAATTCATTCAACCACAATGAAAAACAACTTGGCATTTAATAGTCACAAATCCTATAGTCCAGAAATTCTGCCCCCAGATAAAGAGCCATAAGAAAATTTTGCATATATACACTTAAGAGACATGTATAAGAGTATCACAGAAAAACTGGTCCTAACATTAAAAACCTAGATACAGGACTTACCTGGTAGTCCAGTGGTAGAGAGTCTGCTTGCCAACGCAGGGGACATGGGTTTAATCCCTGGCCTGGGAAGACCCCACATGCTGAGAGGCAACTAAGCCCCTATGCCACAACTACTGAAGCCCGGGCACCTAGAGCCTGTGCTCTGCAACAAGACAAGTCCATACACCACAAGAAAGAGTAGCCCCTGCTTACAGCGACTGGAGAAAGCCCACACACAGCAATGAGGATCCAGCACAGCCAAAACAATAATTAATTAAAAAAAAACAGAGATACAAATTAAGATTATGATATACTGAAATGATAAAATCACAATATACTGAAATGATAAAATATTATTCAGCAGAGAAAAAGGAAAGAATTATAGTTATATCCAACAAGTTGGATAGATTTTAGTAATTATATATATTGTGAGACAAAAGCAAGTCCCAGAAGACTACTCATAGCATGCTAACCCTTTTTAAAAAAATTCAAGAACAAGTACATAAATATTATATATTGTTTAGGCACATATATACATGATAAACATAATAATATGATAAGCAAAAGAATAGTAATATGAAATTTAGAAGAGTGATCGGGTTGTAGGAATATGGATGTTCATTGGATTATTAAAATATTTAAGTATTAAGAAAGAGAAAATAAATTAAAAAAATATTTAAGTAAAGTGAATGAATAAACAAAGTAAATTCTTAAAAAAAGATGGCCAAGCATGAATCTTCTTTGGATGTTCATAAGCCAAGAAAAACAATTAACCTGATTCTATGTATCAAAGAGCCAATTACAACAGAAACACAAGAATAACCAGACAATCAAAAAGAAAAATGGGCAGAAGGCCTGAATGGGAACTGCAGTAGGGAAATCTGTAAAAAGATCTTCAACCTCACTAGTAACAAGAGAAATACCATCTTGGCATTCTCTGCATGCCAAACCGCAATAAGGTCAACTGTGTGCCTATACCCCCCAGGCACACCACCTGGTGACACTCAACCATACCCACCACGAGACATGTTCAAGAGTCTTCAGGACTTACCTGTTGGTCCCGTGGCTAGGAATCTGCCTGCCAATTCAGGGGACACAAGTTTGATCCCTGGTCCAGGGAGATTCCACGTGCTACCGGGCAGCAAAGCCCATGCACCACAATTGGTGAGCCCAGGAGAGCCTCAGGGCTGCAACTACTGAGCCCATACACCTAAAGCTGATGCTCCACCGCAAGAGAAGTCACTGCAATGAGAAGCTTATGCACCACAAAGAAGAGTGACTCTGCTTGCCACACTAGGGAAAGCCTGCGTGCAGCAACTAATATCTAGTGTAGCCAGAAATAATATTTTAAAAAGAATGTTCATAGCAGCAGTGTTTGTAATAGCTCAAAACTAGAAACAAACCAAAAGCCCACCAATACCAATAAAATATAGACAACTTGTGCTATAGTCTTTCAAAATACAGTGAAAATAAATATATGTATCATCAACATGAATGACTTAGGAACATACTGAGCAAAAAAGGTAAGTCACATAATAAATACTGTATGGCTCCATTTATGTAACATTCAAACATGTAAAAGTAAAATATGCATCATTTAAGGATACATGCTGGTAAAATTATAAAGAAAAGCAAGGAAATAATAAACCCCAAATTCAGGGCAAAGGTTAACTCTGGGGAAGACAGAATCAGGTAAGGACAGACAGGAGTTCTAACAGTCATGGAAATATTCCTTTTCTTAAACAAGGTGCTATTAATAATAATGTGATTCTTTATACTTTACATATATTTTATAAAAATTCTTTCATATCTACTCATATTTTATAAAAACATTTAAAAAAAGGAACAGAAGGCAATGAGTAAGAAGCCTGGGAATATACAAAATCAGTACCCAAGGAAAGGAAGAGAGCAGGAATCTTAATTATGTAAATAGGAAGATGCCTGGATGAAAAATGAGGATTTGATTCTGGGAGAGATTAATTAGATGTGCAGAGAAAGGACTGGAGAAGGAACCCAAGAAGGTGAAATTGTGTGAAAAAGACTTCAACCTGTCTCCTTCAGGTATAGAAACTTCTATGAGAAGTCTAGGGAATTTCTTTCACGAGTAACTCTCAAAACGCATTAATTTCATGACAGACACAAAAATAAATGGCTATTTGTGCTTTGGGAAAGGGATGCTAGGATCATAGCCCAGAGAAAGGAGAAGAAAGAAGAGATCAACAGAGAAACGCTGTTGAGAGAAGAGGACTAAAGATTTATACTCATAATAAAGACGTAGAGCCAGGGACTTCCCTGGTGGTCCAGTGGTAAAGACTCTGCGCTCCCAGTGCAGAGGGTACAGGTTCGATCCCTGGTCAGGGAACTAAGATCCCACAAGCTCTGCAGTATGATCGAAAGATTCAAAACAAAAAAAAATTCTAAGGGAAAAAAAAAAGATAGAACCAGAAAAGGAAAAAGATCACATGACAGAAAAGATGGTCTAGCGATTTCAGCAAGAGATTACATTGGGCTTCTGCTTTAGTTAACAATAAGAATACCACACAGGTGAAGTAATCTCCAATAAGGTATTATTATTTCCTATGACAGCCACGGTTGATTACTTCCCAAAGAGCTATTCTCTCCCTTCCCTCTTTTTAACAGATCTCAATTTGGTTGGGTATATCCAGCCCCAAGGATCAAATTGCTGGTGAATGGTCTAAACATGGCAAATGATCCAATGAGACTTAAAGGGAAATCTGTTAGGAAGTTGCTAGGAAGGGCTTTCTTCTTTAATACAGTGTAGGGTAGGCACAGTGGAGAGTGATTCAAATCAAGGTTGCTATAAAGATTAAGTAAATAACAGTAGCGCTGGCTTGGTACCTAGCAATCTTCAATAAACGTTAGTTAATTTCTCCTCTCACTTAAAGATATGACCCTTTTTTTATTATTAATATCTCAGTATCACTCATGGAGGTTAATAAAGTCCCTGGGTTATAACAAATACTAAATAAAAATCTGTTGAATGAAAAAAAGAAACAGTGCTTAACGCAACTCTTGAAAATGAGAAAGATATGACTAGGTGGAATAAATAATCCTCCCCATCAGAATGGGGTGGAAAGAGGCAGAATCTGATCTGGCTGAAATGGAGGGTTCTGAGGGTGGAGTGGCAGGGAGGGAGGCAAACTGAGGCCAGGTGAGCATGGCTAAGATGTGCAACAGGCAGCCCCGTGGAGCCTTGGTGCTTACTATTCCACATTCAGGTACCCTCTCTGTATCTAAATGCTAGTCTGTTCCCTAGAGTCCCTGAAAACCTCTGCTATCTTTTATGTTTTTCATTCCCAGATCCCCTTCACAGCTGAAAATGCTCTCTGGTCCCAAGTTCCACCTGCTCCTCCGTCTACCTTCCCTCCTTGCTTCCCCAGCTGCCTCCAGGGGCTCCAGAGACATGACACGGTCGCCTGGGACAGAAGATTCATCTCCTTTCAGTCTCTGGAATGGTGGGGAAGGATGCTGCTTTGCCAGGTTACATAAGCTGTGAGCACAGAGTTCGACAACCCTTACACTCTAACCATAAGGCAACATAGGCCCCAAGCGCCTCCTTATTTTCTCATTTGGACTCTTGCAACAGAGTCCAAACTTAGCCTCCCTGCTTCTAAAACGCATGCCTATTCCTATTTCTCATTTAAAACACTTCACTTGGGACTTCCCTAGTGATTCAGTGACTAAAACTTCACGTTCCCAGTGCAGTGGGCCTGGGTTCAATCCCTGGGTTAGGGAAATAGATCCTGCATGCTGCAAGTAAAAGATCCTGAATGCTGCAACTAAAGATCCAGCATACCACAATGAAGATGGAAGATGCTGTGTGCCACAGCTAAGACCTGGCACAGACAAATAAATAAACAAAATGTTTTGAATAAATACTTCTTTTGTTTTTTACAGNTTCATGACAGACACAAAAATAAATGGCTATTTGTGCTTTGGGAAAGGGATGCTAGGATCATAGCCCAGAGAAAGGAGAAGAAAGAAGAGATCAACAGAGAAACGCTGTTGAGAGAAGAGGACTAAAGATTTATACTCATAATAAAGACGTAGAGCCAGGGACTTCCCTGGTGGTCCAGTGGTAAAGACTCTGCGCTCCCAGTGCAGAGGGTACAGGTTCGATCCCTGGTCAGGGAACTAAGATCCCACAAGCTCTGCAGTATGATCGAAAGATTCAAAACAAAAAAAAATTCTAAGGGAAAAAAAAAAGATAGAACCAGAAAAGGAAAAAGATCACATGACAGAAAAGATGGTCTAGCGATTTCAGCAAGAGATTACATTGGGCTTCTGCTTTAGTTAACAATAAGAATACCACACAGGTGAAGTAATCTCCAATAAGGTATTATTATTTCCTATGACAGCCACGGTTGATTACTTCCCAAAGAGCTATTCTCTCCCTTCCCTCTTTTTAACAGATCTCAATTTGGTTGGGTATATCCAGCCCCAAGGATCAAATTGCTGGTGAATGGTCTAAACATGGCAAATGATCCAATGAGACTTAAAGGGAAATCTGTTAGGAAGTTGCTAGGAAGGGCTTTCTTCTTTAATACAGTGTAGGGTAGGCACAGTGGAGAGTGATTCAAATCAAGGTTGCTATAAAGATTAAGTAAATAACAGTAGCGCTGGCTTGGTACCTAGCAATCTTCAATAAACGTTAGTTAATTTCTCCTCTCACTTAAAGATATGACCCTTTTTTTATTATTAATATCTCAGTATCACTCATGGAGGTTAATAAAGTCCCTGGGTTATAACAAATACTAAATAAAAATCTGTTGAATGAAAAAAAGAAACAGTGCTTAACGCAACTCTTGAAAATGAGAAAGATATGACTAGGTGGAATAAATAATCCTCCCCATCAGAATGGGGTGGAAAGAGGCAGAATCTGATCTGGCTGAAATGGAGGGTTCTGAGGGTGGAGTGGCAGGGAGGGAGGCAAACTGAGGCCAGGTGAGCATGGCTAAGATGTGCAACAGGCAGCCCCGTGGAGCCTTGGTGCTTACTATTCCACATTCAGGTACCCTCTCTGTATCTAAATGCTAGTCTGTTCCCTAGAGTCCCTGAAAACCTCTGCTATCTTTTATGTTTTTCATTCCCAGATCCCCTTCACAGCTGAAAATGCTCTCTGGTCCCAAGTTCCACCTGCTCCTCCGTCTACCTTCCCTCCTTGCTTCCCCAGCTGCCTCCAGGGGCTCCAGGGACATGACACGGTCGCCTGGGACAGAAGATTCATCTCCTTTCAGTCTCTGGAATGGTGGGGAAGGATGCTGCTTTGCCAGGTTACATAAGCTGTGAGCACAGAGTTCGACAACCCTTACACTCTAACCATAAGGCAACATAGGCCCCAAGCGCCTCCTTATTTTCTCATTTGGACTCTTGCAACAGAGTCCAAACTTAGCCTCCCTGCTTCTAAAACGCATGCCTATTCCTATTTCTCATTTAAAACACTTCACTTGGGACTTCCCTAGTGATTCAGTGACTAAAACTTCACGTTCCCAGTGCAGTGGGCCTGGGTTCAATCCCTGGGTTAGGGAAATAGATCCTGCATGCTGCAAGTAAAAGATCCTGAATGCTGCAACTAAAGATCCAGCATACCACAATGAAGATGGAAGATGCTGTGTGCCACAGCTAAGACCTGGCACAGACAAATAAATAAACAAAATGTTTTGAATAAATACTTCTTTTGTTTTTTACAGCCTCCAGAAAAGTTCAAATTGGGAAACTGTGGACCAAATTTGGCTCACAGATATGTTCATGTACTTTTGTTTCTACATGTTTCAAACAAACTTGGGCCAACATTTTAAACCTTGGAGATTCTATGTAACAATCCAGAGTTCTGGCTTCTCTTTAAAAACCACTATGTGCTCAGTCACTCAGTCGTGTCCAACTTTTTGTGACTCTTTGGGTTACAGACCACCAGGCTCCTCTGCTCATAGGATTTTTCAGTTAAGAATACTGGAGTGGGTTGCCATTTTCCTCCTCCAGGGCATCTTTCCAATCCAGGGATGGAATCCATGTCTCCTGTGTCTCCTGCATTGCAAGCAGATTTCTTTACCCACTGAGTCATCAGGGAAAACTGGAAGATGTGGCAAAAGACATCAGCTGGACCCAGGCCAAATGGCTAGAAAGTCCATACTCTCTAGTAACTAGAGACTTGGTATCTAGTTCAACACAGTTCCAATCACTTAGTTTTTAGGGACTAGATTTTTTGACCCTGGCCCAGCAAAATTGCTTAATATAGCACATCCAATTCTTGCTGACCTCTCCAGCTCTAGCTCCCTTCTCTCACACTTGTCAACTTTATACTGCAGCAATACTTGCACACTAAACCACTTATATTTCCCTAAACACATCATATTGTTCCTACCTTTCTGCCTTTTTGTATATGCTCTTCCCTCAGCCTAGAATGCTAGTCCCCTCCTCAACTCCAGGCTAATTTCTAATTAATCTTGAAAACACTTCTTAGCTATCACTTCTAGGAAACATTCCAAGGCTCCCTTCCACGTTCCGCCTCAGTATCTCTGAATCTTACACATTTTTAAGTCATTGACCTTACACACTCTAGTACAATGTGTGTACATTTTGTTCACCAGCACTAGAGTGAGCGCCTTAAAGAATCTCTACGATTTACAATGTCTGCCACGTAACAGTCACTCAACACATTTCATAAATGAGTAATTGAAAAAAAATGAGATAATGAATGATATATGGGGAACCAGAGCTGAAGAGGCTAGGGAGGGGTGAAGCTCCCAGTAACTCACATAGATTTCCATCTTCCGGTAGAGACCATAGTTAAGGAGTAAATTGTGAGTCATACGGATTCGGTGAGGCTTCATTGGGTGGCCTTGTCCATAATAGTAATTTCCAACATCCCCTGAAGAAGAAAGAGTGAGAGCTTCAGTGACACAGTTAGACACACACTCCCAGGAGAACCCACAGATTTTTACAACAAATTTCTAGGCAAATTCTGTCTGGTTCATTCTAGGCTCCAAGATTCTCTCCCACATCAAGGAAGGGTAACTCCAAAAGAAAACAAAAAGCAGGGAACCGTAGTGAGATGAGCACTTAAGGATGTCTGACTAGCCCAGTTTTTTCCCTTGGAACCCAAAGGCATTAGACAATGTGAGGGGGTCAGTCCAAAGCTACTGGGGAACAGTAGCCAGTGAGGTGACTCACCTCACCGTCTCCAAGGAATTCACTCCCACAACAGAAAGAATAATCATCACTACTCAGAATTACTGTAAGTCACAGTTCACCTCCTGCACATCAGAACACTTTATGGTGTCAAAGCACTTTTGCAATCACTTTCTTACTGGATTCTCACAAATACCCTGGAAAATAGTTAAGACAGGGAGTATTATTCCCATTTTAGAGATTAAAGACTAAACTCATCATCTCTTTAAAAATTATCTTATCCATTAATTTTCTTTCTCTGTTTGGCTGTGCTGGTCTTCACGGCTGCTCAGGCTTTTCTCTAGTTGAGGAGAATGGGGTTACTCTCTAGCTGTGGTGCTCAGGCTTCTCATTGCAGTGTCTTCTCCTGCTGTGGACCAAGGGCTTTAAGGTACACAGCATGTGGGCTCAGCAGCTGTGGTTCCCCGGCTCTATACAGCACAGTCTCAATGATTGTGGCACATGGGCTTAGTTGCTCCGAGGCATGTGGGATCTTCCCAAATCAGGGACTGAACCCATGTCTCCTGCACTGGCAGGCAGAATACCCCTGAGCCATCAGGTTGGTTGTTTAGGCGCTAAGTTGTATTCGACTCTTACAACTCCACAGACTGTAACCCGCCAGGCTCCTCTGTCCATAGCATTCTGGCAAGGACTCTGGCAGAGCTACCAGGGAAGCCCTATAAACTCACCATCTCTTCATTTATCCATAGCAATAACCTTCCACTGGTCCCTCTGCTGTCAGCTCAAACTATCTGCCACACCAGTTATCTTCCTAATATACAGCTTTGATAACATCACTCCCCTACTCAAAAATCCTTAATGGTTCCCCATTTTCTATAAGATAAAGCATAAAGAACAACTTCAACAGGACTTTTCTTAATCTATTTTTCCAACTTCTTACCACAACCACCCTACACCAACACACACACCACATACACATACACATTCTGCTCTAGACGTTAGCAGGCAAATTTGGGTTAAATACAACTGGTTGCTTGATTTTTCTAAATAAGATGTTATTAGAATACAATAATGCCCATTAGTTTTATTATCTATGACTACTTTTACATTATAATGGCAGAGTTGAGTAGCTAAATAGTTACTAGAGACTCACCCATATGACACATGCATGCTAAGTCACTTTGGTCATGTCTGACCTGCCAAGCTCCTCTGTCCATGGGATTCTCCAGGTAAGAACACTGGAGTGGGTTGCCAACTCCTTCTCCAGGGGATCCTCCCGTCCCAGGGATCAAACCCACATCTCATAAGTCTCTTGCATTGGCAGGTGTGTTCTTTACCACTAGCGCACTTGGGAAGCCCTCCCAGGCACACAAAGCCTAAAATACTTACTATCTGACCCTTTACAGAAAGTCTGCCAATCTCTTGGAAGAAAAGCTATGACTAACCTAGATAGCGTATTAAAAAGCAGAGACATTACTCTGCCAACAAAGGTCCATCTAGTCAAAGCTATGGTTTTTCCAGTAGTATGTATGGACATGAGAGTTGGACTATAAAGAAAGCTGAGCGCTGAAGAATTGATGCTTTTGAACTGTAGTACTGGAGTAGACTCTTGAGAGGAGATCCAACCTGTCCAGCCTAAAGGAAATCAGTTCTGAATATTCATTGGAAGGACTGATGCTGAAGCTGAAACTCCAATAGTTTGGCCACTTGATGCAAAGAACTGACTCATTGGAAAAGACCCTGATGCTAGGAAAGGTTGAAGGCAGGAGGTGAAGGGGATGAGAGGATGAGATGGTTGGATGGCATCACCGACTCAACAGACATGAGTCTGAGCAAGTTCTGGGAGTTGGTGATGGACAGGGAAGCCTGGCGTGCTACAGTCCAGTCCATGGGGTCATAACGAGTCAGATGGAACTGAACTGAACTGAGTTGAACTGCCAATCTCTGTTATGAACACATTAGATTATTATCAGCTTNGCTCCTCTGTCCATGGGATTCTCCAGGTAAGAACACTGGAGTGGGTTGCCAACTCCTTCTCCAGGGGATCCTCCCGTCCCAGGGATCAAACCCACATCTCATAAGTCTCTTGCATTGGCAGGTGTGTTCTTTACCACTAGCGCACTTGGGAAGCCCTCCCAGGCACACAAAGCCTAAAATACTTACTATCTGACCCTTTACAGAAAGTCTGCCAATCTCTTGGAAGAAAAGCTATGACTAACCTAGATAGCGTATTAAAAAGCAGAGACATTACTCTGCCAACAAAGGTCCATCTAGTCAAAGCTATGGTTTTTCCAGTAGTATGTATGGACATGAGAGTTGGACTATAAAGAAAGCTGAGCGCTGAAGAATTGATGCTTTTGAACTGTAGTACTGGAGTAGACTCTTGAGAGGAGATCCAACCTGTCCAGCCTAAAGGAAATCAGTTCTGAATATTCATTGGAAGGACTGATGCTGAAGCTGAAACTCCAATAGTTTGGCCACTTGATGCAAAGAACTGACTCATTGGAAAAGACCCTGATGCTAGGAAAGGTTGAAGGCAGGAGGTGAAGGGGATGAGAGGATGAGATGGTTGGATGGCATCACCGACTCAACAGACATGAGTCTGAGCAAGTTCTGGGAGTTGGTGATGGACAGGGAAGCCTGGCGTGCTACAGTCCAGTCCATGGGGTCATAACGAGTCAGATGGAACTGAACTGAACTGAGTTGAACTGCCAATCTCTGTTATGAACACATTAGATTATTATCAGCTTCTTGAACGCATTCACCTTCACACCAAAGTATCCTTTGTTCAGACTGTTCTTTTGACTTGGAATGTCATTCCTTCTCTGAGCAAGTGTTCACCTAATGAACACCTAGTGTTCATCCTCTTCATTTTAGTGAGGCCTGTGTTCTCAGACAGTCACAAGCCAGAGCACAGCATGTAATGGCATTCAACAGTCCCATACAGACAGACTTTGAGAGAAGGCAGTCAGAGACGTCTGTTCTCAGGGCTCAGACAACTTTACCACCACAGGGTTGGGTAGAACATGTTCTCAAGGCACTGGCCAAGACTTCCAGAAAGTGAAAGTGTCAGTGGCTCAGCTGTGTCCCACTCTTTGTGACCCCATGAACCATAGCCTGTCAGGCTCCTCTGTGCATGGAATTTTCCAGGCAAGAATACTAGAGTAGGTAGCTATTCCCTTCTCCAGGGGATCTTCCTGACCCAAGGATTGAACCCGAGTCTCCTGCATGGCAGGCAGATTCTTGAGCCACCAGGTAAATCCAAGTCTTCAAGATGCAGATCCAATTTGTGGGAAGTCAGGAGTCACAAGGTCACTGCTATGTTATACAAGTTGGATTCTTGCTTACTCATTTCTCTGGTATAGCTCTTGATCCCTAGTAACTCCCCTGCCTATCAACCCAGAATCCAGCCAAGGCTTAGACTTGGGGAATTGAGATAACTTATCTAGAAAGCTAAGGGAGTACCTGAGGGTGGGGTCCAAACACATTATCCTGTCTTTAACAGTTTTTAATCAGGTTGCTGAGAGACTTAAAAAATAATAATCCTTATAGATAAGAGCTTGCCCTCCCCATCCACTAACCCAGGCTAAGGAGGGCCTACTGTACTATGTCATTTTATTTAAGGAACCTGAGCATCCTTCTGATACCTGTGCTGGGGTCCTGGAACCAGTCCAGCTGTTTTGAACTTTTTAAAACTTTATTAAAAAGGGCTTTCTGCACTGTTCTCATAGTTTCTCCATTTTATAGGGGAGAGGCCTGAGGCCTGGAAAGGTAAAATGACTTGCCCAATACTTCAAAGCTTTTGAGCAGCAGAGCCAAATTTCAATCCCAAACTAGTGACCTCACTGAGAAACTCACAAGTAGTTTCTCAGAAAGGAAGAGATCACTCCACTCTAAAGATGGAGGTCTTTCCCCTTTTTCTCTTTTAAAACTGAGAATGTGGAGATCACAAAACTGTGCAAACTGATAAAGCTATGAAGTCACAGACTCCAGCTTCAAATGGGCCCTCACCACTGCCCAGCAAGGCTTCAAATGTTTTTACCTGCTCCCTCTTTCATAACAGCTATCTCTCTTCAAGATTCCTATTCTACCCAACTGCCCTACCCCACTCTCACGAAAAGGAATATTTTCTTACTTCATCCTAAAAGCCCCCTCCACTGTACATCTTCTCTCCTTCAAACACTTAACCTCTCATCCCAAAGGAAACTCCTCTTGAAAGAGGAGTGTCCCTACGTGTGCTCTGGTTTCCATCTCACCTGATAGCTCCTCAGGGACCTCCACTGTTACTAGCCCCTGTCCCCAGTATCTTCAATCTCTCCCTAATTTCCACAAAAATTTGCACATACATAACTCTCAGCCACTACATCTCTTTATCAACAACCCTCTCTCTGTCTCAACAAGCTTCCTTTTGGGACTTCGCTGGTGGTCCAGTGGTTAAGACTCCATGCTTCCACTGCAGGGGGCACAGGTTCAATCCCTGGTTTGGGAACAAAGACCCTACACACAGAGTGGTATGATTAAAAAAAAAAAAAAAAGTTTCCTTTAAAAAAAAAAGTTCAACCTAATGCCTCCTCTTCACTCAACCCTTCAGTCTGCAGCAATTTAACTTCAGTTCTAAATGCTGCACAGGAAACAGTTCTTGCCGACTTGGCCACTCCCTCCCTCTTTTGGCTACTGTAACCCAACACTTTCTGGTTCACTTACATCTCAAGTCATTCCCTCTGTATCTTTATTCACTTTATGAACAGTATTTTTTGAGAATCTACTATGAGCTAGGCACTGTTTTGAGGGGCTGAGTATACAAAGGTAGACAAAACATGATCCTTTTCCCTAAGGAGTTCACTGTCTGTAAGAAGTATGAGGAAGTAAATGGGCAATTCCAATACACAGTGACTAATGTACAAATGTACTCTACACGCCTGGGAGTACAGAGCATGAAGAACACTAGACTTTTTCTCAGCCCACCTCCTTAGAATCCCACCCTGGACCCTTTTCTTTTTTCACCCTATACAACTTTTTATATGGGATACAAGGGTAACTGCATCCTCTTCTGTAACTAAAATTATCAGCTGTATGTATGTATGCTGACAATCATCAAAATTTTCTATTTTCTCATTTGTCTTCTAAAATGCAGACCTGAATGGCCACTGCCTACTGGACACCTCTACTTGGGATATCCCCCAGACATCTCAACAAATGTTTCTTTAAAAAACAAAACCCAACATTATCAACTGAGATGGCCTTCTACATTCAGCATGAAACTGCCCAAACTAGATACTTGGGATCCTTGCCTTTTTCCTTCTTCTCCATTCATGCATTTAACTTCTGTCCGAGAGTGATAGTTCTAAGGTACAATAAATCTGATGATGTCACTAACCTGAACACGACTTCAGTGATTCACCAGTGCCCGATTTGTGAATATAATCCAACTTTCTTAGGGTGGTGTGCCCAGCCTTTCATGATCTGGTCCCCCTTTATTTCTCCAGCCTCATCACTTGCAACCCTTTTCTCACCCCTGCTCTACACGTTCTAACACTGTGCCTTCAAATTTATGCCTCCACCATGCTGTACATCCAGCCATTTTTCAAAGGTGCTCGCCTCTCTCTCACCTCTCAACTTGTTGTTATCTTTATCCTTCCTGGGCCTAGTTAATAACTCCTGCTCTTCAGGTCCTAATTGAGATGGCACCTCCTTGCCTGACTTCTCAGGCTGGGCAGATAACTTCGCTGTGCTCCCAGCAAACTCTGAGCTGTCCTTCCTCCCAACCTGATAGTGTAGAGCAATTTTTCTGTCATGGTCTATATGCTCCTCCAGACTGAGTGAAAGGAAGGTGGCAAGATCATCCCCTGGCCTCAGCCCCTAAACGATACCTAGAACAGAAGAAGCTGTTGCTCCACAGATTTCTGTTCAACGAAAAAGTTTGTTTTAACAAGTTGCATCCTTCTTCCAACCCCAGGAGTCCCATTTCCCAGCAGCAACCGCAGGGCCCGCTGGGAGACAGGGGGAGGGGAGCTGGTGACCTCTAGGTGCTGAGCCCTGCAGGCCTCTCACCAGAAGAGATGAGGAAGGTAAGGGGCAGTGAGAGATCTTAGGATTCTCAGCAGAACATGTCACCTGGCAATCTTCTTCACCAGATTCTGCCTCCTGCCTCGGACTCAGCCTCCCCTCTAGGAGGCCACCGCAAACTCCACATCAGACTTCAGGATTCCCACCAAGGTGACCTCACGCTTCCCCAGGCGACCCTCCTGACCTCGGACTCCCCCCCCAACCCCGGCCTCCCCTCTAAGCCTCGACCCCCTTCCCCTCAGCCTTCTCCCTCAAGCTCCACCTCCTTTCCTCTTAGCCTCCTCCCTCAACCCCAACCTTTTCCAGCCTCTACCCTCAGCCTCGACCTCCTTCCCTCAGCCTCAGCCTCCTCTCAGCCTCCTCCCTCAGCCTTTCCCAAACGCCTCAGCCTCCCCCCTCAGACCTCCTCGGCTCCCTCTCCCGGATCCCGCCCGGCTCGGGCCCGGCCCCGCCCCCGGCGCGAGGACTGTGCTCACCGTCGTAATAGTAACAGACTTTCCTCTTGGTGCCCTGAGTCTGCGCCATTTTGCTCGCCTCCCGTCCCTCCCGTCAATCGGTCCGTCAGCCCTCCCGCCGGTGGCTCCGCTCAGCGGCCGACCCGCGGGGAGGGGGCGGGCCTCCAGCGCGCTCCGCCCATCCCCGCCCGGGATCACCTATAGCCGCGCAGCCCGGGCACGGCTCCAGCCAATCAGCGGCGCTGGGACGGCCCGGAACTCGGCGGGGGGCAAGGGCAGCCCGGCGAGGCCTCGGAGGGCCCCCTGGGCCTGTACCAAGGTCCGCGACGGGGGGGGTGGGGCTGCCCCGGGACCGTACCATTCGTCCCGGGGGAAGAAAGTGGGCCTGTTAACTTGGGTGTCACATTCCGCTTTGGGAGATTGCTTGGCGATCAGAGGCCAACTTTCATTTGACAGAGGCCTACGATGGAAAGTGACTTGCGCAAGGTCACTCAGCTAAGTTTGGAGGAGGAGAAATAAATTGACAAACGACAGGAAACTGCTGTAGACGACGCACTGTGCCATAGCTTTACCGACATTATCGCGGTCATCTCTGTTGTTCCTATTGGCGGCCTTGGAGTGGGGCCTTTCATCCGCATTTTACAGACAAGGATAATGAAGTTGAGAACTTTGTGACTTCCTCGGAGTCACACAATAATTACGTTCAGTTTTCAACCACAGATTTTTTAAAACGCTTACTCGACTCCAGAAGCACATTTCAAAGTAGCAGAACCCAGCCTTTCTTCAAATGCAGTCTTTCTTTTCAAATGCAGTCCTTTCTTATTCCTGATGCAGTCACCTAGGAGGGCTAAGGAGTGCCTTTAGATGGAAGGAAACTGTCGCTTACACCAGAGCAGTTTGTAAAGATACTGAAGCTATTAATATTTTGGATAATATCCAAATATGTTGTGGGGGGCCATCTTGTGCACTGTGGGCTTCCCTAGTGGCTCAGACAGTAAAGAATCTGCCTACAATGCTGGAGACACAGGTTCAGGCCCTGAGTGGAGAAGATTCCCTGGAGAAAGGAATGGCTACCCACTCCAGTATAAGGATACTGGAAAATTCCATGGACAGAGGAGCCTGGCGGCTACAGTCCATGGGGTCCCAAAGAGTGGGACACGACTAAGTGACTAACATTTTCGCTTTGGCCACTACTCTTAGATGCCAGTAGCACTCCCCCAGCCCTCTGCAGCCGTGACAACAAAAACTGTACTAAGACATGGCAAAATGTCTCCAGGGCAAGGAGGACAGGATTGGAGGAAGTATAAAAGTGCCCCCAACCCAATCCTTGAGAACCACTGCACTAGATCAATCAGTCAATCATTATTGAAAGCTAAAGGCTGAAAAGCACTGTGGTGGGCTATTAAAGAGGCAACTATGACAATATTAATATTTAGTGAGTGCTTACTGTGTGCCAAGTAAGTTACTTATGGTTCTACAGTCAATAAGATACATTTTTATGCCTCTTTACAGTAGAATCTGCCTGCCAGTGCAGGAGACACAAATTCGATCACTGGGTTGTAAAGATTCCCTGAAGGAAATGGCAACACACTACAGTAATCTTGTCTGGGAAGTCTCCTGGACAGAGGAGCAGGCTGGTGGAGAGGGGCTGCAAAAGTCGACATGACTTGCTCTAAACCTGGGCACTTGTATTCCTCACATGGGAACTGCATTTGAGCCTTTAATTATAAAAGTAACAGGAGATCTAAGACTGGGCACTTTTTTTTCAGGCAAGGCTTTATTGGGGCCCCTAGGGCAGCAGCCGACAACATCAGGGAGCAAGAACAAACAACAGGTTTCCTTGCTTGCTTGCTAGCTCCACCACCCTCACCCCCCACCACCCGGGGTGGGGGGTGGGATGAAGCTTGTTCCTTATATGGGGTGAGGGTAGGGGTGTGTCCAGGGTCCGGTCAGAGGGTTGGATTAGGGGTTTTGTCCAACCTTTAGGTGGTGGTGTTGGGCTCTTCTATTACAGAAACAGCAAAGGATCAAGAAACAATCTCTATTGCCAGCTCTGTGTTGCTGCTTCCCAGCCAGGAACCTTTGTGTCCCCATTTCCCGCTTAGTAAAATGGAGAGTGTATGAAAACAAAGTTCATCAACTCTGTGGCTGTAGCCATGTCCATAAAAGGAGGAGGGTGGGATCAGATGAGGTCATGGGTGTGGCAGCATTTTATAAAATGCTGAACAGGAATCACCAACTCAGATGCCTACAGAGGTCAGGAAGGTGGTGTAAATGAGTGGATTTGTATTATAGTTATATTGGCTTGAGTCAGGTACTTTGCTTATTTTTAAAACTGGATTTTTTTTTTACTTTCATAAAGGAATATATCCTCCTATCTTTCTTCAAACACACTGCCATCTTCAGGCATCTTTAATTTTCACACTTTGTAACAGAAATATGGTGTGCAAAAATTTTTCACTTGCCTCTTTATTATAAAAACCATAGCACAAGCATGATGATAAATAGCCACTAACACTTAGGTGCATAATCTGAGAGCAATAAGGTGTGAAAGGCAAAGCTCATGCCCCACCTAATGGCGGTGGCCATTACTCAGCTCCATGAGGCCAGGTAAACCCAAAGGAGCCGAATCTTCCTCTTTTCTCAAGAGAAGACAGAAATCTGGAGTTTTTTGTAAAACTGCCCCAATTTTACAAACTGACTGCTAACTCAGTCTATTTTCTTTTTTTTTTATTAATTACTTTTTTAATTTAATTTTTTGGTTGCATTGGGTCTTCACGGTTGTGCAGGCTTTTCTCTAATTTTGCAGTGCTCGGGCTGCTTATTGCAATGGATTCTCTTGTTTCAGAGTATGGGGTCTAAGGCTCAGTGCCTTCAGTTGTGGCTCCCAGGCCCTAGAGCTTATGGCGCACAGGCTTAGTTGCTCTGCACCATGTAGAATCTTTCCAGATCAAGGATGGAACCCGTGTCTCCTGCACTGGCAGGCAGATTCCTTACCATGGAGCCACCAGAGAAACCCTACTTAATTAATTTAATTAAAGAACCCGCCTGCTAATGCAGGAGACATAAGAGACTGGAGTTTGATCCCTGGGTCGGGAAGATACCCTGGAGAAGGAAATGGCAACCCACTCCAGTATCCTTGCCTGGAGAATCCCATAGAGACAGGAGCCTGGTAGGCTACAATCCATGATTCACAAGAGTTGGACACGACTGCAGTGACTTAGCACCCAGCACACATTTACTTTTTGGCTGTGCCTTGGCATGCAAGATCTTAATTCCCAGAAGAGCAATCGGACCCATGCTCCCTGCAGTGGAAGCATGGCGTCTCCACTGGACCATCAGGGAAGGCCCTCAATCTATTTTTAAGACAGCAGTAAGAGCCATCCTTTTAAAATGTGAGCCCCAAAATGGCTCCTGCAAAAGCCACAGGCCCCAAAGCTCCATGGGATCTATCCTCCTCCCTCAGGCAGCCTTTCTGTCTCAAGAGCTTGCCCTTTGCAAGTTTCTTGCCCTTTGTCTCAAGTTTCTGCCTCAGGCTGTTCCCTCTGCCTGACTGCTCCTCCCCTATATCACTTACTCCCTCACCTCCTTTAAATCTGCTCAAAATTCACCTTCTCTATGAGACCTTCCCAGGGTATCCCCTTTAAAGCTACAAACCTCCCCCAAATATGACACTCCTAATTCCCCTTTCGTTGCTCTATTTTCCCCTTAGCACTATCACCTTGCAACATACCATACCATTTATTTCTTTGTGATGCTTACTGTCTATCTTCCCTATGAGCTTCCCAGAGACTTTATCCACTGCCTGCTGCTGCTGCTGCTGCTAAGTTGCCTCAGTCTGTCCGACTCTGTGTGACCGCATAGACGGCAGCCCACCAGGCTGCCCCATCCCTGGGATTCTCCAGGCAAGAACACTGGAGTGGGTTGCCATTTCCTTCTCCTATGCATGAAAGTGAAAAGGGAAAGTGAAGTCGCTCAGTCGTGTCCAACCCTTAGCGACCCCACGGACTGCAGCCTACCAGGCTCCTCCATCCATGGGATTTTCCAGGCCAGAGTACTGGAGTGGGGTGCCATTGCCTTCTCCAGATCTATAATCTAGTAAACTATAAATCTATAACCTAGTAAATTTTACCAATTATCTGTTAGACATGAAGGGAGAAGTATGCTGCTGCTGCTGCTACTAAGTCGCTGCCATCGTGTCCGACTCTGTGTGACCCCACAGACGGCAGCCACCAGGCTCCCCCGTCCCTGGGATCCTCCAGGCAAGAATACTGGAGTGGGTTGCCATTTCCTTCTCTAATGCATAAAAGTGAAAAGTGAAAGTAAAGCCGCTCAGTTGTGTCCGACTCTTCGTGACCCCATGGGCTGCAGCCCACCAGGTTCCTCCGTCCGTGGGATTTTCCAGGCCTAGTGCACAATGTTCAATAAATATTTGTTAAGTGAGTGGATTAACTCAGTGTTTAAAAACACCTTAAAGGTGAATCAGAACATATAGCTCTTGAATCAGTAGCTGTAAAAAGGAAAAGGCAGTCACCCTTATACAATGGGAAAGGAAGGGTCTTGGGACACATTTACTCTCTAGGAGGTTCTGGGTAGGGTGCCCATAATTCTTTGGGGTGGTTTGAAGGGGTTCAAAGAACACATATTGCAAAGTATAATGACCTCCTCTTGGCACCCAACATCAGCAGGGCTGGAAAAAGTTCAGATATCCCTTCATCCCTCCCACCTTTCACCCCAATTCAGGGTGCCTCAGTTTCCATCTTCTGAATGTCGACTCCCCGCCGCAAGGAAGAGGAGACTGGAGTGGGGAGCAGAAAGATGTACAATCTTCACCAACAGGTATTTATTGAGCTCCTTATGTGTGCCAACACCAAAGAGGAGCACACAGAGGTATTTCAGATAAGGTCTCAGCTCTCAAAGAGCACTTTGATGACCAGGGGAAGGAAAAGGGGACAGGGAGAAGCAGGTGTTAATCATAGGCCTCTCTCCTCTTTTTGGTGGTCTTGGAAGTCAGGGGGGCGCCCAGAAAGGGACAACTTGGATAAGTGTCCAAGACATATATGCATAGGCCACACATGTACAAGACACATGTGCAGAGCCCACCCAACTACAGATCCCGTGTATAAGACACGAGAAGAGTATGTGTCACACGTGGGCGGGATTCACACGCTGAGTCCAAATGTGCATAGGCCACACGGGTATGACACAGGAACTGCACCTCCCCCAGCCAGATTGGCTAGACGGTGGGAAGGCTGCAAGCCCCAGTCACCTAGGCCCCTCAGGGTTGGGGTTGGTACTGGCCCTCCGTGGCTGTGAAGAAGTCCTCCAACACACTGCGCAAGTAGTCAAAGGTGGGCCGGTCCTCTGGGCGCTCCTTCCAGCACAGCATCATAAGCTGGTACAACTCCTCCGGGCAGTTGTCAGGTCGTACCATGCGGTAGCCTCGCTCCAGGTTCTGAATCACCTCAGGATTGGTCATCCCTAGAGGTTGATGGGAGAACTGACATCAAGGCTCCAGGCCTCGAAGCCCAAAGGCAGGAGTGATGGTCAAGAAGATATTTGACAACAGGTATGGTGGGAGCACCAATCCAAAGGGATCTTGGTCTTCGTCGATGGTAAGGATAGTAAGGCTATACCTGCAAAAGGTCAGTCATGCCACTTGGAGTGTCTACTATGGCTTAAACATGCAATAACACAGACATGTTTGGCTGTGAGTCCTTGAGTGACCCACTGAACCTGTTTGAGCCTCAGTTTCCTTATTTGGAAAAATGGGATAATAGGAGCCCCTACCTCCTAGAAATGTTGTGAGGATTGAATGAGAAAGTGTGTACACAGCCTTGAGGATGGTGCCTGGAGGAGGAGATGGAGCATAAGGAGCGCCTGTGATGATTATTATTTGGTGGGGAAGGATGATGCCATCAGGGCCTAGAACAGGATGGGGGCCCACAGCCAGGACAATGGGGAAGTTTCTCCAGCTTTGGGAACAGGCACATGAGATGCTGCATCAGGAAGCCAGGTGGATCCTGGGCCTCAGTCAGGCAGACCCTGCATTGGGCACAGAAGATTCACTAGGCCCATCTGTGACCCAGATGAAGTCATCTTTGGACCAGTTCCCTACCTTTGTACTGATCCTGGCCCCACCAGCGAGGCCCATTACATGTGGACCCCAAGAGATGCTGCTCTGGAGAACTGAATGGTCACAGCAGAAATAGGCCCCCTGTTTCTAAATTACCTATGTGGCCTCTGGTTTCTCCTTCATTCTCCTGAGAAGAGAAGCCTAACTCCTAATGTCCTAGCAAAACAGTAGTTTTACTCCTACAAAGCTTCAAACTGGAACCTAGTCGATAGAGACCTCTCTTCCTCAGGCCTTGCCCCTGGGGAGCCTCTAGCTATGTGGCCCTCACATTTAAAAATCAGGGCACGGAAAGACATAGGCTAGGAAACAACACTGATGGATAGAGTCAAGAGTGCAAACCGATTGGCTACACCCAGCCTAAGTATAGCCCACAGACAGACCTACTTGACTTGGCCCCTTACTGTGTTTTCAAACAATCTGAATCATCACCAATATTTGGAAATGGACAAATTTTCCTAAAACTCCAAGCTTTGACTTCTCTTGAAAAAACACAGCTCTGCTTTTTGGGCCCCTGCGTCTTAATAGCAACCATCTGCTGGCGCAGACACAAGTTTACCCAGGTCCCCATTACTCCCCATAGTCTCCCTGACCCTGAAACTATGCGTCAGTTGCCATTTATCATCGTGCTTTCATTGCCTTTATTCTTCTAGTAGAAGAATTCTCTAAGGGAGCAGTGTGAGCTCTTGGCAGGATGACAAGAGTATGTTTCTAGCCCCAGTGCTGCCCTTGAACTCTTTGATGGGGCAAGTCCAGACCAGAGAAGGCCTGCATACTCACATACCCACACCTAATTCTAAGGTGTTTTTACCTTCTCAGGAACAAAGTTTCTGTGCACACTGCTCAGGATGTGGGAAGCTTCTGCCAAGCCTGGCCACCGGGCTGCATGAGCTCCCGACCCTGTCTTTGTGTTCTGTTTCCTTTCCCCAGCATTTCCTAGCAAGTTCCTTCCAATAAAAATTCCATTCCTGTCCTGGCTGAGTTCAGCGGTAAAGAACTTTGTCGAGGAGATAGAGGGAGGAGTGGGAGAGAGTGGGGTTTGGCTGCTTACACATCTCTCTCACTCTACATGGAAGGCTTCAGAGGAAAAGGAAGTCAGTGTTTCGTGAGCATCTACTATGAGTCAAGCTCTTTCAAAAATAATCTTGTTTCTCCTATCATGAAACTGAGGCTCAGAAAGGTAAAGTCACCTGCCCAAAGTGATTAATAATAAAACCTAACACTCTTGAGTGTTTCATATGGGTCAAATACTGTTCTAACCTCACATTTTACAAGTGGAGAAAGAAGCAATAATCTGATCAAAGTCAAACAGAAACCATCAGTGGCAGATGGTAATAAAAAGCAGGCCTCTGGGAACTTCCACAGTAGTCTAGTGGTTAAGACTTTGCCTTCCAATGCAGCAGGTGCAGGTTTGATCCCCAGTTGGGGAACTAAGATCCCACATGCTGCAAGGTGTGGCCAAAAAATAAAATAAAGAAATAAAACTTGGGAAAAAATGAAAAAAGAAAGCAGGCCTCTTGCGTCTCAGACCAGACCCTCTTCTACCTACTAGGCTGCCTGTGTTAGAGTTAAAGAAAAGAGCTGGGATTATTGAAGGAGGAGAGATTCAGGGACAGAAATGGAAGCCAGACCTAGGAGATGTGGCACCCAATCGGGGGTGCATGAGTGCCACCCCTAGGAGGATAAGAGGGGAAGCAGCTGGAAAGGTTCATATTCTGAGCCCGGGAGGAAGTAGAAAGACATGAATTTCTGCCCTTCCCCATCACCCTTTCAGCTCCCGCCTGGACCCCGACCTGGGTAAGGGATGCGACCATGAGTGACAATCTCCGTCAGCAGGATCCCGAAAGACCACACGTCCGACTTGATGGTGAATGTCCCATAGTTAATGGCTTCTGGGGCTGTCCACTTAATGGGAAACTTGGCACCTGGAGGGAGGGCAGTGAGGTCACCAGGGTCTGCCAGGCCAGACCCCGGAGACCCCTGACTTCCCTCATATCCCATACCTACCCTCCCTGGCTGTGTACTCGTTGTCCTCAATGAGGCGTGCTAGACCAAAGTCTGCGATCTTGCAGCTCAGGCTATGGGACACCAGGATGTTGGCAGCCCTCAAGTCACGGTGGATATAATTCCGCTCTTCAATGAATGCCATGCCCTCTGCAATCTGCAGACCAGGTACAGGTCAGCAGTCCTGGGCCAGACATCTGGATCCCATTGCCCTGTGCCCATGCTCAGCACCCCCTCCCCAGTCTCCTTACTTGGGCTGCCATGTCCAAGAGTTTGTTGATAGTCAGCTTGATGCCTTCGGAGGTCTTGAGAAAATCCACCAGGCTTCCTGTGGACAGAAGCAAGAGTTGCTGACCCAAATTGCCCCAGGGGAAAGCTCCCAGACCCTTCTCCCCTAACTAGGGGTCTAGAAGCCATGTCTGATGTGTGGAAAGGAAGAGTAAGAGCTGAAAATGGAGGAGTGTGTGTTCAGAGTAAGGGTGCCTAAGATGTGTGATGCCCTTTTCGGACTCAGATGCCACTTGGAGGGGTCTGCAAGCATCTTGTCACCAGTGGGGTGGAACCTGAACTCCTCAGCCAGGCATCCAAGCCCTGCAGAGTCCACATCTGCAGTTTCTTCTCTTCCCTCCACTCCTGCCTCTTTTACTCCATCTACCCTAGATAATTGTGAGATTTTTCTCATAGACCACTGGGTTCCCACTCCAAAGTCTCTTTGTCCCATTTCTTCTGCTAGTTTCTTTTTGGTCATGGCTCAGCTAGACTCTTCCTTTAAACACCCTCTCTAGATTGTACCAAGAATAAATTGTCTCATCATCATCATCTACCTGCTAAGACTTTCCTATGGCATAAACTGGTTTTCCTAGGGTGCATAATTAAAGCCAGTTTTCTCTGATAGCAAGATTCTTATTTTGTCCATCAATATTCCCAGCCTACAGTGCATGCATGCTCAGTCACTAAGCTGTATTGGCTCTTTGGGACCCCATGGACTGTAGCCCACCAGGCTCCTCTTGTCTGTGGGATTTTCCAGACAAGAATACTGGAGTGGGTTGCCATTTTCTCCTCCAGGGGATCTTTCTGACCCAGAGACCAAAATTGTGTCTCCTGCATTGGCAGGATTCTTTACCACTGAGGCACGTGGGAAGCTCCTCCCAGCCCACAGTAAACAGCAATAAATGTATGCTGAATATATTAAAATAGGAGTATGAAAATAGGTATCATGAGGGAGTGAGGGACCATCTTTCTGGTAGCAGAGGGTAACTAGGAGAAGACCAGGGATTAGAGTGGCTGGAACAGAGCTAGTAACCATTGGCCCTTCTCAAGAGATTAAAACCCTGTGTGAAGATGACAACAACCTGAATGTCCCCATTTGAGTGCTGAATTAGTCACTGAGACAAAACCTCACCCAAAGGCAGCGAATATGTGGACAGACACTGTCATTCCTCCACTGTGTCCATGGCAGATACTGCTAATCAATCCCAGTGCTCATTCCCAGTGAACCTCAGAATCCTTCTCAACACAGAGCTCCAAGCAACTACCAATTGAAGGTGGCCTGCTATTTGCCATCTTCAGAATCCATTAACCAATTAGCTTTTTTCCCTTCCTGAAAGAAGGACAGATTTTATATTCCCAAAGAATCAGAGCCAGATAACAACAAACTTACTGAGCCATTACTGTACAGCAGACATTGTTCTAACTGCTCTATCTGCATTAGCTTTCATCCTCACAAATATCCTATAAGAAAGTTACTATTGCACTATTATCACCATTTTTACAGACGAGGAAACCATGGCAGAGAGAAGTGGTGATCAGCCCGAGGTCACACAGTCCTCAAGCCAGGATTCCAACCCAAGCAGTCAGAGCCCTTAATGACTACTGCTGCTGCTGCTGCTAAGTCACATCAGTCGTGTCCGACTCTGTGTGAACCCATAGACAGCACCCAACAGGCTCCTCTGTCCCTAGGATTCTCCAGGCAAGAACACTAGAATGGGTTGCCATTTCCTTCTCCAATGCATTAAAGTGAAAAGTGAAAGTGAAGTCGCTCAGTCATGTCCGACTCTTAGCGACCCCATGAACTGCAGCCTACCACGCTCCTCCGCCCATGGGATCCTCCAGGCAAGAGGACTGGAGTGGGGTGCCATTGCCTTCTCCTTTAATGACTACTACTTTCCGGATAAGCCTGTTTAGATTTCTGCTGGTATTCTTGGGGGAACTGAGCTCCAGAGGCAGGACAGAGACTTGGCCCAAAGCGGGGCCTAGAAATTCCTATTTATTTAAACTCCCCTTTCTTGGGCTCTCAATCTGTCCAACAGTGGGCGAAGGGACGGGGAGAGGCTCACCAAGAACTGAAAAAGAGGGCCTTGGAACAGATCGCACCTCCCAAGGCTGGGGGGAGAAGATACAGAAAAGGGGCTAGGGACCTACTCATCTCCTGAGATCAAGCATCCTTAGATCAAGATAAGGCTTTGAAGAAGGCAAATAGTACTGCAGGTGAGGGAAAACGGGCGTTGAGTCCTCTTCCACAACCAGAGAGGAAGGCCTCGCATGCTGCAGTCCATAGGGTTGCAAAGAGTGGGCCACGACTGAGCAGCTGAACAACCAGAGCCTGCCACCTCAAGCTGGGCTCCCAGATACGGCTCAAACAGCACACCCTCTTCTCCACACACCCTCTGGTCGCCCCTGAAGGTGAGTCTTTGGGGGCTCAGCAAAATTCCTCTAGAAAAACCTCAGTGCAGAGCCACGCATATCTCCTCCCAACTCCGGGAAGGGGCAGAGGACACGGCAGCGCCCCCCAGCGGCCACGCACGGCGGCGGCGCCCACCGTTCTCCATATATTCCGTGATGATGTAGATGGGCTCCTGGGTGACCACCGCGTAGAGCCGGACCAGCCGCTGGTGTTGCAGCTGCTTCATGAGGTTGGCCTCGGCCAGGAAGGCATCGGGGGACATGCTGCCCTGCTTCAGGCTCTTGACTGCCACCTTCGTGTGCCCGTTGTAGTACCCTAGGGCAGGAAAGGGTTGGGAGGGTCACTCGCAGCCCACGTACCCGGAGCCAGGCAGCTGCCCTGAAACAGGGTACTGTCGTAGAACTCTCAGGTCTCCGGTAGACGCCTCCCCTCCCCACCTGCCCACAGTCCTGGAGGGCCTCACTCACCCATCCACACCTCTCCGAACTGGCCAGCCCCCAGCCGCTCCACCAGCTTCAGAGTCTCCCTGGGAACCTCCCACTCATCCTCCCACCAAGGCTTCTGGGGCTTCTGGGTCTGGCAGGGGCGGCTCAACCGTGTGCACAGCCCGTCCGAAGTATCTATGAGGTCGAGGGAGGGGCGAAGGGCTGTCAATAAGGCGGAACTGGGAGGTGGGGAGCTCACTCAGTCCCCACCTGGGGAAATGGACAGGCAGGGGCCGTCACCTGACCCCTGAGGCTACAAGGTACCGCCCCTCACCCACTTGGGTGGGGGTGGGGGGATAGTCAATCTAATCACACTAGGACCGCAGCCTTGTCTAACTCAGTGAGACCAAGCCATGCCNTAATTTTAAAGGTGTGGAATTGGATGAGGTATGAATGAGATAGATAGGGATTAAATGGTTAAGTAGCTTATGAGTTGCTGTAAAGGCTTCTGAGAGAATGTGATCTCTCAGGGTGAAGCTATAGGGTGAAGAAAGAGTAGTGTCAAGTAAGGGATCTCAGGGTACCAGTACTGAAGGGCAGAGGAAGAGCTGAGACGGGAGGATGGAGGAGCAGAAGCCAACAAAGAATGAAAAATGCCATCAGTGTCCAACGCAAGGCAGGGAACAGCTGGGGTTGCACAAGATGAGGATGACTTCTGCTAGAGCAGTTTTAGTGGAGTAGGGGCTGTGCTTTAATAGATGGAGAGACGCCTGGGAGATGGAAGGTTGACTGAGACAACGGGCTCAGGAAGCTGGCCAAGGAGGGAAGAGGGGAGGGGGAAAAGATCTCTAGATTTAGGCAAAATGTTTGTTTTTTTTTCTTTCCCCCAAAGGGAAAAGATTTGAGCCCGTTTATTGACCCATAGAAGAAGCTGTGAAAGAGAATGAGCTCCAATTCCAGNCAATTTTTTAAAGAATCTCCACACTGTTCTCCATAGTGGCTGTACTAGTTTGCATTCCCAACAACAGTGTAAGAGGGTTCCCTTTTCTCCACACCCTCTCCAGCATTTATTGCTTTTAGACTTTTGGATCGCAGCCATTCTGACTGATGTGAAATGGTATCTCATTGTGGTCTTGATTTGCTGACCCACCTCCCAGAATATTGGAAATAAAAGCAAAAATAAACAAACGGGATCTAATTAAACTTAAAAGCTTCTGCACAACAAAGGAAACTATAAGCAAGGTGAAAAGACAGCCTTCGGAGCAAATGAAGCAACTGACAAACAACTAATCTCAAAAATATACAAGCAACTCATGCAGCTCAATTCCAGAAAAATAAACGACCCAATCAAAAAATGGGCCAAAGAACTAAATAGACATTTCTCCAAAGAAGACATACAGATGGCTAACAAACACATGAAAAGATGCTCAACATCACTCATTATCAGAGAAATGCAAATCAAGACCACAATGAGATTTTACAGTTTATACTGTGTAATAAACCTTATAAAGTTTATTACAATAAATATAAATACAGTTTTACAAAGAACACAGGGTATTCAATCATCTTTCTCCCTTGTTGAATCCCTTAGTTTGGTTGTGCCAAAAGAAATTGTTCTACCCTGCTTCCTTAGATCTTCTTTCCCTTATTTTCATTTTACACAATTCAGTGATTTTGTTTAACACATCAGTCTTCGTTGACATCATCATTTTATTTATTTTTTATTAACTGCAGAGCGACCAGTTGCTTTTTATGCAGTCAAGGTAAAGCATGTGTCAAATAAAATCTTTGTAATTCCATTGCTTTCTCTGTTGGTATTACTTTCCACTGCTTATGCATGCAAGAACTATGACACTCTCAAGTACATGCTGTGCAAAAGCCTTTCCTCTCTGAACTCTGCACTGAGCAGTAATTCTGAGGTTAGTAAAAGGGACCAACTTGATAAGGACAAGTTGCATGTTGAATACTTACTTTTAAAAATGTTCCTCCATTGTTCACAAGTGTTACATACTAGGCTCTGCAGTACCCATATTGTATGGGTACCCAAGTACTGACTAAAATTTGAATATATATGTGTGTGTTTATATACACATACACACACCCACACACACAAATAACGAATTCCTTTTGCTAGTGAAGTAGTCTCCCAAACCTTGGTGTTGGGAGTAATTGGGATTGGTTTTGAGAGTTAAAATTTAAAACCAACACACAACTGATCAGAATATTATGTGCAAAATCAATTTAGAAATAGAGTAATTAATTGCCTTCAAAGCTTTGCTGTTACATAACTTAATATATAAACTTATCTAAAGAAAGAAGTTTATTGAAGGAGGGTGCAATGCAGTATATTTTTTTCAGCTACTAATTAAAAAGAGATGCATACAGCCAAATGTTAGATCTTAAAGCCAGAAAGTCCAGGGGAGAAGTGAATCTTTGCAAATGAACTTTACAAAGTCAACACGTGTGCAGAATGGAGGAAACTGTAGACAGTAGCTAGTATTCTGTCCTGTTATGGGATGGGTACACCAGCCTGTCTTATCAGGGTTCACTAAAACTTTACTCTGAAAGTGAAAGTGTTAGTCCCTCAGTGGTGTCCGACTCTTTGTGATCCCGTGGACTGTAGCCCACCAGATCCTCTGTCCATGGGATTCTTCAGGTAAGAACACTGAGGTGGGTTGCCGTTCCCTTCTCCAGGAGATCTTCCCAACCCAGGGGTCAAACCTGGGTCTCCTGCATTGCAAGCAGATTGTTTACCATCTAAGCCACCATTTCTTTTGTTTTGATTCCATGTATATTGAGGAAACTTCCATTAATTTTGATTTCCCATTTGACTTTTACAGAGATGATATGCTAGTCAAACATAAATTAACATTCAAATTCCCAGGAAACTCATATTTCTCATTGCAAATTAAAAATTTTCTTTCTGTATATGATTTAGCTTAGTATTTAGCTTGACAACAAAGAAGTCTATTCTGATATAGTTGACTTTGTTTTTCTTGTTCATGAGATAGTTTTTCTTTTAAATTAGTATATGATCATTTTTCTTTGATACAGCTCTATCTTAAGTTGTTGAAGTTGAGTACAATCCCAAGAGGCACATATAGATGTGCTGATAAAATCAAGACTCTGGACTTCGCTAAATTGACCCTTCAGACAACTAAGATGTATTGCATTGTTTTAAGTACTTGGGACAGAAGAGAAAGCAGGTTTTGTTTTGTTTCCTACCCTCAGATTCTAGCTCAGACTCTAGTGGCAATCTGTGGATATCTGTGAGGGTTCTTCCTGACACTTTGCCTGGTCTTTCTTTTTCCCAGCATGCTCAAATCTAAAATACCTGCCTTTCAAGTCTCAGGTGATATGTCTGGAAAAGAGTATTTACTTTCTTTCTCATTTTAAGAAATACCTTATTAGAAAACACTTGCAGTTTTTCTATTCTCAGGAAACATTATATCCAGGAAATTCAAATTTTATACCCATATATTCTTAATCATATATCTTTTAAATCAGAATCATCATCTCTATATGGGACTAAACATTAAGCTATATGGCACCCCACTCCAGCACTCTTGCCTGAAAAATCCCTTGGATGGAGGAGCCTGGTGGGCTGCAGTCCATGGGGTCGCAAAGAGTCGGACACGACTGAGTGACTTCACTTTCACTTTTCACTTGCATGCGTTGGAGAAGGCAATGGCAACCCACTCCAGTGTCCTTGCCTGGAGAATCCCAGGGACAGGGGAGCCTGGTGGGCTGCCGTCTATGGGGTCGCACAGAGTCGGACACGACTGAAATGACTTAGCAACAGCAGCATGGTTTGCTTCCTCTTCTCCATCTATTTAAGTGATAACTTGGCTTCTTCATAGAGCAATATTCTTCTAAAACTCTCTTTGAATTTTTGTATGAAGAAAAGAAACCATCACTTCTTATATTTTTACACCTATAGAGAAATCTTTTTAGAGCCATGAAGTATTAGATGAATGCATCCTTGGTTGTGATACATGAAGTTTCACTCTCTTAAAAGGCATCAGCAAGCATTTCTGTTAAAAGTGTCTTCAGGTCAGACCTATATGTGAGCATAAGATTGTTTCACAAAGTCAAGAACTGAGATGATACTGATTAAACATATTTTATGTAAAATCTAAAGTTGGTTAATTGACCTCATGTATATCCATGCATTTATGTATTTAGTCCCAGAAAAATGGCTGTATAGTTTTGCTTTTATGTTTAGTCTCAGCTTCTTTCTCTTTTCCTATGTCCTCCCCATTTCACTTTTTCTTCCAAANTCCCAATCCGTTCTTTTCCTCTATTTCTATGCATTGATCGCTGAAGAAGGCTTTATTATCTCTTCTTGCTATTCTTTGGAACTCTGCATTCATATACTTATATCATTTCTTTTTTCCTTTGTTTTTCGCTTCTCTTCTTTTCACAGCTATTTGTAAGGCCTTCCAGACATGGTCACTGCAGGCACCAAATCTGTATTTATGAACGCCACCTTAAATGGGGACTGGAAAATACAAGTTAGATTAATTCAAAGGATAACACTATGAAAAAAGATATTCTATAGAATAGAGCTTAAGAATATTTTTATTTTCATGTATAATCCAAATATGGCAATAAAAATGTTACAAGACTTTTTGGAAAGGAAAAAAAGAGTGCTCATTAGTTTAAAATCCAAGTAAAACTATAATTTCATATTTTTCTGTTTTTTTTTTTCCCCATTTTTCACAGTATCAGTTTCCATGCTTCTACCTTGGTTGTATTTGTAATTTTAATGCTCAAAAAATGTTTTCCTTCAGAATACCTCAGTATTAATGCAAACACTGCATTATCATTTATATATATATATTGATATAAATTTTACTTTTATACTTTAGTTATTTCTCCAAAAAAGAAACTTTTAATTATTTCAAAATAGTATCCTCAAGTTTTTTGATTGTAATATTTAATAAACATTCACATAATTAGTAGCTCAGCTCAGTTCATTTAAGTCGCCCAGTCGTGTCTGACCTTTTGCAACCCCATGAATCGCAGCATGGCATGCCTCCCTGTTCATCACGATCTCCCGGAGTTCACAGAGACTTACGTCCATCAAGTCAGTGATGTCCTCCAGCCATCTCATCCTCTGTCGTCCCCTTCTCCTCCTGCCCCCAATCCCTCCCAGCATCAGAGNGGAGGAGGGGGACCCCCGAGAGGAAGTGGGGGAGACAGGCTGATAGGCTAGGGCCCAGGTGAAGAGTCCTGCCGTGCGTGCTCACTCATGTAATGGCGGACCAGCTCGTGCAAGCCGGGAAACGTGACGCGGGGCGAGATGTAGAAGCCGCCTTTGTCGAGGTTCCGGATCTTGTAATGTTTCACCACCTCTCCCTGGGTCTGGTCGAAGTCTCGGACCGACAGTGAAAACGATCCTGAACGAAAGAAGGGATGAAGGAACGCAAAAGACGGGGAGGGGTGGCCTCCGGCGAGTCGCCCCTCCGCCAACGCGGTTCCCACGCCCCCCATCCCCGCGGGTTCCTCGCACCCCGGACCTCGGCTAGTGGCCGCAGCCCGCGGCCCCCTCCCAACGCCCCGCAGCAGCCCCTCCACTCACCCGCTGTGCTCTCGCTCTCCCGGATCAGGAAGGAGCCGTGTGTGTTCCCCGGCGCCAGGAGCTGCCTCTCCGCGTCCTTGCGGCTCAGGGTCTTGAAGAACCACCTGCTCAAGGCAGAAGCAAAGTCTTCTTGGGTCTGCTGGTCCGGTCTTCCCCCATTACCCTCAAGCATTCACCGCCACCACCCCTAGCACCTCTCCTCTGCTCCGAGATCCCTGGATCTGCGGCCCACCATTCCCACGACGCGTCCCCACTCACGGTTCGGGCTCCAGGCTGTTCGCTTTGGCCACGAAGTTGAAGGGGACGAAACCTTCCTGGCCGGTGGTCAGGGACTGCGCCTTCCACCACTCGCCGTTCCTGCGCGACGGCAGCAGTTAGCATGGTCTGCACATGGTCGGCTGGAAACCCTCCGTCGGAGCCCCCAGTTAGGCCATGCCACCACCCACCCTCCAGCTCAGCGCCCCAGAGCCTCCCATTTTTGTCTGCAGAGCTCCCACTGCAAGCCGGGACCGCAGGGCTTTGCGGTACTGGAGATAACCCAGGATGGGCAGGGCGAAGGGGGGCACTCACTGCTCCAGGATACGGAGCTGTTCACCCTTCTCAAAGCCCAAGTCTCCGTCGTGAGAAGGCTCATAGCTGTGCAGGGCGATAACCAGGTTGTCTGTAAAGACAGGGGCAGTCAGGGAGAAGACTTCTGGAGCAGACTGGGAGGGTGAGTTCAGGAGTTAGAAGTTGGGGATTGGGGAGGAGATGAAGGCTGACAACCAAGGATCCACAGGCCTTGTCTTTCAGGCCTTGCTGGTTGAGGTCACCTTGCAGTGGAGAAGCTGGGGGGTTGGATCCCTCATAGGTGACCAGTGGATCACGCACTTCAGAGCCATTCCGCATGGGCAGCTGTGGGTGTGGGGTTAGAGAAGTCAGAAAGCTGAAGACTGGGTGAGACCCTGGCTTGCCTCCCCACTCTCCTGCTCTCCTGCATTTCAGCTTGGCTGGATCGTTTCACTGAATTTGCCCACCACTTGCTGTGGGACCTTAGAAGAGTCGCTTTCCCTCTCTGGGGTTCGTTTCCTTTCTGTGTGGCAGGGGGGCTCGCTGTCATCTGCAGGACCTGTAAGGATGATCTGTTCCTTTCTCCCCACGCCTGCATCCCACCCGACTCCCTCACCAAGCCCCCTGTCTTGCCTCTTACCGTGGTCTTGCCATCCAGTGGGACTATGGGGTAGTGGCAATTTTCACAAACATCGATGTTTTCCATCCAGTCATCTTCTGGGTTTGAGCTGCAGCTACAGCCCATGGTCCCTGGGGGAATGAAGAGTGGGCAGAAAGGGCTCCCCGAACATCAGACATGCTAGGGCCTAGCCCTGGGAACTTCCAGAAGTGCCCGAGATTGTCAGCCACCCAGCCGCCATTCTCCAGCTGCAGAAAAGCTGAAATGGGGTCCTAGCTCCCCATAAAGTCACACGTGGCCCCCTGCCGAGACCTAGGCCCCGCCCTCCCACCTGGGCTGGGTAAACCGCCACAGGCACCTTTGTTAGTCTAGTTGCCCACTTCCTGCCTCTCCCCCCTCCCACTCTCTCAGCCCATCCCCCAAGTTGGGGGACTACCTACTAGAGATCACACACACTTCCCCCAGCCCTAGGGAAGACCTGAGTTTTGATCCTCTCCTACCAGTGGAGGGTGTGTGCCTCACCTCCTAATTACAAGTCCCCCCTGCTGCCAAGGACGCTGAATGAGGGACCCTTTCTGCTGAATGTCAGCCATCAGGAGCCTCTGCTCCCCAAAATCCCCCACAAAGTCTGCTTCAGAGGCCTCTTTCTGCTTCTCCCTAGCAGAAAACCCCTCAATAGCCCTATTGGCCTTACATATTTTTTTTGTATTTGTTTGCTTGCTTTAGCAGTGGAAACTTTTCGTCAGATGAAATTGAGCGGAACCCCGTAGATAAAGCAGGTAAAAGTGAAGCTGTTCTGCCTGAAGCAGAGCGGGGACCTCACCCCGAAGTCCCCAGGAGTGCCTACAGTACCTCCTCCCCCACGGCTGGTCCTCTGGGCTGCCTGAAAATACCAGTCCTCAGATAATTTATGCATTCAAGAACCTTTAATATCAAGATCAAATCCATCTCCTCAGTCTATTCTGCAGTACACATACACGTGTACACACACACACATGTGTACACACACATGCACGCAGAATCTGTTTTCTGAGCTCCTCTTCTCCAAAAAACTCACACTCTTCCTACAACATGCTTTGCATTTGTGGTTCACCTGCCAGGGAATACTCTTGCCCATCTATTGAGCTCAGTCTTCAAAGTTTAGCTCAGCCATCACCTTCTCTGTGAAACCTCCCCAATGCCCACTGCTCTTTGGTCCTATGACATTCCACTCTCACCAGCCACAATCAACTTCCACCAAGTGCCAGGATGACACTAGTTTATATGTCTTTCCTACCCACTTGGTGAGATCAGGGATTCAGCAAGAGCAGAGGTTGTGTTTTATTGGCCTGAATGTCCCATCACCCAGGACAATTCTTGTTAATAAATGTTGACTGGTATGTGGAGGGTTAATGCACAGATTCTCCCATTTGCAAAGGTCTTAGAAACCACCAAGTCTAACCTCAGATTTTAGATGAGCAAACAGAGGACCAGAAAGTTCTGCTCAAACTCAGACAACTATTACGGGCAGAACAAAGCTAGAGCTGCTAATCCATGCTGAGGTCAACTAGAAGTGGGGAGCAGTGGTGATTTTTTAGTTAGTAAGACTTAAGGACCTATTCAGTTAGAATGCAATTAAAGAAAAAAAGAAAAAAAGATTCAAGGATAGTCCCTGGAGTTATGTTCAAATTCTGAGAATAATCTCATTGTGTCACTTTACTGAAATCATTCTCCTCTAGTTTTACTCTGCCTTTTCTGTCAACCGGGAACTGTCATCCCTTCCTCAGAAGCTTAGATAAATGTTGGCTTGGTTTAGAGCTTAGAAAGATTCTGCCCTCCCAAGCCCTGCTTTGGAAAATGGAAGAATATGACTGGTAAATAATCCTCTTGGCTTTAAGCTCACATTTCTTTTTTAATATATATATATAATTTTTATTTTATATTGGAGTATAGTTGATAAGCTCATGTCTCTTAAACTGAAATACTTACAACGTTTCATGGGTACGGGAAGTCACGGGTGTGTACCTCTCAAAGCATGAGTGTTAAACACATAGTTAAACCTTATTCACATAGTTAAACAAACAGATCTATTACAAATAGAGGAAAATACTAAATGTACATGAAATTTTAAGCCAAATCAAGAGACTTTCAAGGAAAGGTGTTCGCACATATACTCTTCCCCTTCTACTTTAGGAGTCCTGGGGAGACATTTGAGAAATCTTGCTCGGCTCTGTGGCTGCAAATGGCTTTTTAATTTTTTCAGTTGCTACTTTTATTATGGCTTAGAACTGATTAACAGCAAAAGCCTCCAGAAAAGAACTGTTTACATTCTGGAACCAGCCTTAGTTGAGCTGACTCTCTAGGGTCTGAGATCCTGAGCAACCTGTTTTTTGTGATAGTCAAACTGCCCTTGGAAAACCACCAGTTGGCTATATTATACAGAGAACACCAACACCAGATAAGATGTCAACTTGGATCAGTAAGTCCCTTCTAGTCCTGACATTCTCAGGGGCTTTGGAAAGGGTAAGAGCAAGATGAGAAAAGCTTTGGGTTGAGAAAATGGGATGAACTGGGGTGCAGCAGTGAGGAGAGGCTGGTAGACCTGCAGAAGAAATCTATGCTGAATCTAGGGCTGAATACTGCACGTGGTCCAGGCTGGGGTCACACGGGGGGAGAAGAGGAGTCACCTGGCCTTGGGTGAGGGGCCAGGAAAACATGCAGGCAGGACCTATACCCTGGGTATTCTGGACCTGCCAGAGAGGACATGATGACGTCCCTGAAGACTGGGACCAGGTGAAAAAGAATGAAATATCGCCATTTGCAGCAACATGGATGGACCTACGATTATCACACTGAGTGACGCAAGCCAAGAACAGAAAGACAAATATTACATGATATCACTTATATACAGAATCTAAAAACCAATGCAAATAAACGTATTACAAAACAGAAACAGACTCAGAAAATGATCTTGTGGCTACCGAAAGGGGAAAGGGGTGGGGGAGGGGAGAGGTAAATTAAGAATATGAGATTAACAGATACACACCACTCCATATAAAATAAATAACAAAGAACACTGTACAGCAGAGGGAACTATATTTAGTATCTTGTATAACCTATAATGGAAAATAATCAGAAAAATAGATATATGCATAACTGAATCACTTTGCTATATACCTGAAACTCACACAATATTGTAAATCAACTATACGTCGATTAAATAAAAGACTGGGGCCAGGAGTAAGACAAAGCCAAGCTGTGTTAAATTAAGGAAAATGGTACTTGGTAACTCTGTTGGGTAGCTGACCCTTAGTGTTTTTTCTGTGAATTGTTTAGTGCCCACGGAGCCCTGGTTTCAGGTTTCAGGACCTGCCCTATCCAGAAGTGTGAGTTTTGGAGTATAACACCTGGCAGCAATCAGAAGACCCCAAGACCTGGCAGTGTCAGACATAATTCTGCTGAGTGGCTCAGCCACATGCGCCTATGAGGCCCCAGAATAACACTGAAGGCTTGCAGGTGATTTGCTTCTCAGTTTGACAAATTGCATTATTGCTTCTTCAGTGAATACTTGGTGGCTTAGCCACTTGGTTCCCAGGTGGCTTAGTGGTTAAGAATCTGCCTGCCAATGCAGGAGATGCAGGACACATGGGTTTGATCCCTGGGTTGGAAAGATTGCCTGGAGGAGGAAATGGCAACCCACTCCAGTATTCTTGTTGGGAAAAATCCTATGGACAGAGAAGCATGGCAGGCTACAGTCTGTGGAGTCGCACAGAGTCGGACACAGGTCGGACTTGACTGAGTGACTGAACACACATACACACAATGCATGCTTAGTTAAGTCTCTCGTTAACATTTGAACTAGAAACAACAAAATTAATACCTAAATGAGGTAGTTTAGTCAGCAAAACCCTCAAAATCATGAGCGCCATGAGGGAGCGGGGAAAAGTACGACAGGGGAAGGGCAAGTAAGTCCTTAGAGGGAAGAGTTTAGAAGCAAGAGTGTGGGGACTTCCCTGGTGGTTCAGTGGTTAAGACTCCCTGCTACCAAGGCAGGGGTTCTGGGTTCCATCCCTGGTCAAAGAACTAGATCCTACACGACACAACTGAGAGGTCACATGCTGCAACTAAAATTCCAAGAGTTGCAACTAAGATCCAGTGCAGCCAAAATAAATAAATAAATAGAAGAAGAAGCACTTCTGTAATTCATCAGCCTCATTTTAAAGATGGAGATGGTGTCAGATCAGAGGAGCTAAGTGGTTTTTCCCAAAGCACATGAGGGCTCTTGGCAGAGGCAGAATTCCAATCAGTCCCCTGCCTCCTCTGTCCAGGTGTTCTGCTCTGTTCTTCACTTCCTGGAAAATCTAAAGAATGTAGAGAATCCTGAGAGGTGATGGAGAAAAAGGAGCAGGGAAGGAGGTCTGACGGAATGGGGTCTACTCTCCATCAGAAATGTGACATTGCACTGTCAACAGGCCTCTCTCTCCAAGACAGTTCTCCATCTATCTCGAATGCATGTTTTTGGCTTATTTATTTTTCAGTTTTTTGGCTGTGCCGGGTCTTCGTTGCTTTTTGCTCGGGTTTTCTCTAAGTTGCGGTGAGCGGGGGCTATTCTTCGCTTTGATGTGTGGTCTTCTCACTGCAGTGCCTTCTCCTGTTGCAGAGCACAGGTCCTAGGCGAGTGGGCTCAGTGGTTGTGGCACACGGGCTCAGGCCCACCTCGGCATGTGGGGTCTTCTGGGACCAGGGATTGAACCCACGTCCCTTGCATTGGCAGGCAAATTCTTATCCACTGCTCCACCAGGTAAGTCCCCTAAAATGCATGGTTTTGAGTATACATTTCTCTGGCTGGTGAATACAAGTTTGTGCCTACCGAGGCACATTAATCATTGAGCATCATGTCATGTGTACATACCCACGGGTGTGTAGGAGTCCATGTATGCAGATGGCTGTACAATGAAGTGGGGGCATGTATGGTATGTATGGGTCCCTATGTAATTGTGAGGTTTATATATATGCATATATTTCTTTGTACAAAATGTGGGTCCCATTCTAGTCTGATCCAACCAGGTTAATAAATGAGGTTAGCAAAAAGAAAATAAAAATTAAAACTTAATATAAATTTCTCATTGAAAGTAAGAGAGGAGAGGAATGAAGAAAGAAAGAAAAAGAAAGAAGAAGCAGATCCAGAGAATTGCCAGGACTCTCAGAATCAGTAACAAAGGCAGATTCTGGGGTGAATGAAACAGGACATTCTTTTCTCCCAACTCAAGAATTCAAGGTCAATAGGAGGAACTTTTTAGATTCTAGACCTTCTCTGACTGGTGTTTGTAATGTTCTCGGTCAAACTCAAGGTCTGTCCACGGTCCACAGAAGGCTTTGTGCCCGTTATAAAGGGCCAGCCCTCCCTGGGGTTTCAAACTTGGAGAGTGGAGCGAGGGCTAGCTTTCAGGCCCCATCTCTCTTGTCTCTCTTCACAGAGCCCGACACACACAGTGCCCTGCTCATCACTGCTGTTGTTTAGTCACTGTGGTGTCTGACTCTTTGTGGCCCCCTGGACTACAGGCTGCCAGGCTCCTCCACCCATGTAATCTCCCTGCTCATACCCTGTGTAGAATTGATCAAAAATCCCAGATTTCATGAAGTTCCTGGACCAAATTTTCCAATCCCAGGGTTGTTTACGAATCATACCACAGTGAGCTCTTTTGCACTTCCCCGGTGGTCCAGTGGCTAAGACTCCACTTAGCAGTCAAGGCAGAGGGCTTGGATTTGATCCCTGGACAGGGAAGTAGATCGCACTCGCCATGACTAAAGATCCCTCGTATGGCAACTAAGACCCGACTCAGCCAAATTAATTCATTACTTTTTAAAAACTAAGAAAACCTGAATACAGTATGAACTTTAGTTAATAATAAAGCATCAGTATTAAAACAACAACAAAAAAAAACCATAACAAGCTCTGATTCTTGCCAGCTCGTTCACTTTTACCAACTCCATAGACATTGTCTCACCTGACTGGGCCCAGAATGTGTTTTGTCCCCTTAAAAAAAAACAAACAAGACTTTCCCTCCCCTGAACTGTAAACCTACCCATTTATTGAACATTCTGTCCAAAATGTGTGCCAGCTTCTTGCCCAGGCAATGAGTATGTCAAGAGCAGGCAAGCTGTTTCACTGACCCAGGCTACTGCCGCACTCTGGACCACATTGTGGCAAAATCTGTTAGGAAAAATTTAAAGCATTTTCTTGGCCTTTTTCTTTGGTCAAGATTTGATTATTGGTGAAGATGCATATGTTCAGTGAAGAGCCTGGGCTGTGGATCCCCTTGCCGAACCCTTAACACGGTACTTGAGAATCAGGGTTGACAGGCATGGCAAGTAATTTCTAGTGGGTGAAACAGGGATGCACCCTGAATTCCTTCCTTTTTCACGTGTTCCTCTTTGATATAATACCGGTTTGGAATAAACCCTGTGAGTTCACAGAGTTCACAAAAACGGAGAACAAAAGGATGAGTCTTTTCTTATATGCAAATAAGATGGATTTAGTCTCACCAACTGGGAGTGGTTTGAACACAGAACTGATTCTCCTAGTTAGTTATTGCCATAAACAAGGGCAATAGAGTGATTATTCTAAAACTTGTATTTTGGGTAGAGATCCTCCAACTAGTAACTTGAATATATTGAGTAGTAACTTGAATATATTGAGAAATTCTTCTTATTGAGTCCCCTTCCTTATGTACCTCTGTCCGTATTTTGCATTATGTGGGTTTTATCAGGATGAAGCATTACTTAAAATTTGGCAATCCGCACCAGTCTATTAAAGTTTCTGGGAGTCTGCTGATCAGATGGGTTCAGCTCACCATGTCCATGTCATAGTCACCCAAGTTCATTCCCAAGGTCTCCCAGTCACTCACTGATAGAGGGCCTTTGGGCAGGTTACTACACATGTCTAAACCTCCCTCAGAGAATTCCTGGGTGGTTTAGTGCTTAGGACTCTGTGCTTCCGTTGCATGGGGCACAGGTTCAATTCCTGGACCCTGGTCAGGGGACTAAGATCCTGCATGCCTCCCAGTGTGGCCAAAAAGAAAAAGAACATAAACCTCCCTCAGTTCCTTTATCTTCAAAATGGAAATTAAAAATGGACCTGCATCCAGGGCTGTTGTGAACATAATATGTGATCTATAGATGACCTCATATAATAAAGTATTAACATGGTACACAGTAAGGACTAAGTAAATAAAAATTGTTATTTGAGGCCAGCATGGGTATTTCATGACCCCAGCCTTAAACATATTCATTTTCCTTTTTGATTTTTGGCACTTCCACAGACCATTTTTCACATTTAATATATTTACCTCAAATGAAAACTTTGCTACCATAAATGGAAAACGAGTACAGAACATGGTAAACCAAGTGTACTTTAATTTGTTTTAAAAAATGGAAAATTAATATCACCATCTATAAATGGAAATCAGTGTATATTAAAATAAACACATGGTATGATACCTAAATTCACATTTGCACATGTTCATTCATGACCCCCTAAAATCACTCACCTGCATCAATGATGAGGTATTTGCGGAAATGCCGCACTGTGAAACAGAGCTTTGAGCTTAGGCCTTGCTTGCTTGGTAGGTTAGAGGAGGCACGACTTTCTTACTTGGCCAGCCTACCGATTACAATTTAATGGGTATGTCTTATGTACCAGACTCTAATCTAGAGTTGGGGACATACAGGTGAGTAGTCAGAGGTTCTCATCCATTTGACTCTGTCCTCTGTGACAGAGGTGGGTGCCCCTCTGGTGGGTCACTCTATTTTCACAGGAGGCAGTAAGGCCTGTCTTTAGCTCACTGATCAGTAATGTCTGGGACTCCTGACAACACTAACAACGCCAAACAGCAATACTGTCCAGGAAACAGCATCTTAACATCACTGCATTGCTCACTAAACAAGTTAACGCTATTTAGCTAAAACCACTGAAAAGGTGGTTTTTAGAGAAGGCAATGGCATCCCATTCCAGTACTCTTGCCTGGAAAATCACGTGGACGGAGGAGCCTGGTAGGGGTCGAGAAGAGTCGGACACAACTGAGCGACTTCACTTTCACTTTCACTGAAAAGATGAGGTAGATCTCCACATAGACATGGAAAGATGTTCCAGAGATATCATGGCAAGTAAATCACAGAACAGAAAGTAGAGTATAAGCCTGTTTGGATTTATTTCTTAATATTACACTTCTTTACTTGTGTGTTTATCCTCGGCTGCACTGGGTCTCTGTTGCTGTGTGCAGACTTTCTCTAGTTATGGAGAGTGGGGAGTACTGCCCAGTTGCCCAGCGGCATATGAAAGCAAATGTGTACGGGGCACAGGGATAGAACCTGTGTCCCTGCATTGGCAGGCTGATTCTTAACCACTGGACCACCAGGGAATCCTCCTATTTGCATTTGAATATGGATACCTAGGGAATTCTTTTCAGCCAGATTCTGTGCTAAGCCTTCATTTGCATGACTTCATGTTATTCTTGTAATAATCCTATCAAGTAAGTGCTATTATTATCCCCATTTCACAGATGCAAAAACTGAGGCCCAAATGGGGTAAAGCTATTTGTCTGAGGCCTCATAACAAATAAGTGGCTGAACCTCAGGCTATCTGCCTCTAGGGATTAAGTTCTTAACTAATATGCTTTTTAGTGGCCACATAGGGGAAAATCTGGAAGGTTGTACACCAAACTGTTCACAGTGAGCATAGCCCACAAGTGAGATTGAAGGGAGCTGCATTTCTTATATTTCTGTATAAGTCTCCGTACTGTTTAAATTTTTTAAATATTTATTTTATTTACTGGCACAGGGTCTTTGTTGCAACATGCAGGATCTTCAGTTGTGGCATGCGGGATCTAGTTCCCTGACCAGGGATTGAACCTGGGCCCCATGCAATGGGAGCACAGAGTCTTAGCTACTGGACCACCAGGGAAGTCCCTACTATTTAAATTTTTAGAAGCAGCCATGTGCTAATTTTATAATTGAAAAACAGAAACAACCAAGTCCCCACCAACGCAAAAACTCTGGCAAGAGACACAATCCTTTGAGAAGAATCAACCTTACAGCTGTCCTTCCACTGCTCCCCTTGTCTCCAGAGGTGCAGGCAAGGAACTAGGGATACAAGAAAAAAGGTTCTGCAACCACTGAAATCTGAGAAACACTGAGTTAGACAAAAGCAAACAGCCGCCTTCTCTGGGGAGACTTTCAGAGTTTCCACAAGCTAACGTTGATGGTAAATTTCACATGGGACACTTCATAGCTGAGGCCATGTTGATTTGGACCCAGAACTGTTTCCTTTCAGGGCGCCTCGTGGAACTAGCATTCTTTAGACCAAGCAATGGAAATATAGCTCAGATACCTTCCCACCAACACCTAGATGGATGCCCCACTTGCCTCCATCCCACCCACAAACTCAGCTCCCCTCAGCATTGCTTTCACTGAATTGAGCTTGGCCTTGAAGCCATCAGTCTGTGGGTGTGTGCATGGATTTATAGGATCCCNAGGGGTCGAGAAGAGTCGGACACAACTGAGCGACTTCACTTTCACTTTCACTGAAAAGATGAGGTAGATCTCCACATAGACATGGAAAGATGTTCCAGAGATATCATGGCAAGTAAATCACAGAACAGAAAGTAGAGTATAAGCCTGTTTGGATTTATTTCTTAATATTACACTTCTTTACTTGTGTGTTTATCCTCGGCTGCACTGGGTCTCTGTTGCTGTGTGCAGACTTTCTCTAGTTATGGAGAGTGGGGAGTACTGCCCAGTTGCCCAGCGGCATATGAAAGCAAATGTGTACGGGGCACAGGGATAGAACCTGTGTCCCTGCATTGGCAGGCTGATTCTTAACCACTGGACCACCAGGGAATCCTCCTATTTGCATTTGAATATGGATACCTAGGGAATTCTTTTCAGCCAGATTCTGTGCTAAGCCTTCATTTGCATGACTTCATGTTATTCTTGTAATAATCCTATCAAGTAAGTGCTATTATTATCCCCATTTCACAGATGCAAAAACTGAGGCCCAAATGGGGTAAAGCTATTTGTCTGAGGCCTCATAACAAATAAGTGGCTGAACCTCAGGCTATCTGCCTCTAGGGATTAAGTTCTTAACTAATATGCTTTTTAGTGGCCACATAGGGGAAAATCTGGAAGGTTGTACACCAAACTGTTCACAGTGAGCATAGCCCACAAGTGAGATTGAAGGGAGCTGCATTTCTTATATTTCTGTATAAGTCTCCGTACTGTTTAAATTTTTTAAATATTTATTTTATTTACTGGCACAGGGTCTTTGTTGCAACATGCAGGATCTTCAGTTGTGGCATGCGGGATCTAGTTCCCTGACCAGGGATTGAACCTGGGCCCCATGCAATGGGAGCACAGAGTCTTAGCTACTGGACCACCAGGGAAGTCCCTACTATTTAAATTTTTAGAAGCAGCCATGTGCTAATTTTATAATTGAAAAACAGAAACAACCAAGTCCCCACCAACGCAAAAACTCTGGCAAGAGACACAATCCTTTGAGAAGAATCAACCTTACAGCTGTCCTTCCACTGCTCCCCTTGTCTCCAGAGGTGCAGGCAAGGAACTAGGGATACAAGAAAAAAGGTTCTGCAACCACTGAAATCTGAGAAACACTGAGTTAGACAAAAGCAAACAGCCGCCTTCTCTGGGGAGACTTTCAGAGTTTCCACAAGCTAACGTTGATGGTAAATTTCACATGGGACACTTCATAGCTGAGGCCATGTTGATTTGGACCCAGAACTGTTTCCTTTCAGGGCGCCTCGTGGAACTAGCATTCTTTAGACCAAGCAATGGAAATATAGCTCAGATACCTTCCCACCAACACCTAGATGGATGCCCCACTTGCCTCCATCCCACCCACAAACTCAGCTCCCCTCAGCATTGCTTTCACTGAATTGAGCTTGGCCTTGAAGCCATCAGTCTGTGGGTGTGTGCATGGATTTATAGGATCCCACTGTGGTGTTGGAGAAGACTCTTAATAGTCCCTTGGACTGCAAGGAGATCCAACCAGTCCATCCTAAAGGAAATTAGTCCTGAGTGTTCATGGGAAGGACTGATGTTGAAGCTGAAACTCCAATTCTTTGGCCACCTGATGCGAAGAACTGACTCATTGGAAAAGACCATGATGCTGGGAATTATTGAAGGTGGGAGGAGAAGGGGATGACAGAGGATGAGATGGTTGGATGGCATCACCAACTCAATGGACATGAGTTTGAGCAAGCTCCTGGTCAGGGAGGCCTGGTGTGTTGCAGTCCATGGGGTTGCTGAGTCGGATACGACTGAGTGACTGAACTGAACTAACTGAACTGATGTGTGATATATATGTGGTCCCTGCCTCTGCCTCTGAACATCCATGCACACCTACATTTTCCAGTGATGATATGAATGGTATTTGGGCTAGGGAGGGAAGGATCATATGTGTGTGTGTGTGTATCTATGTGTCTGTAGGAAGGTATGTGTGGGACCCTCCTCCAAGATGGACCCTGTGGCCCAGCCTAGAATTCTCACACCCACTAGAACACACAGGAAACAAGCTCATTTGCAAAGCTACACCACAAGTGTGAAGGAATGGGCTGCCCACTGGCCTGCCAAGGTGCTGAGTAGGAGTAATTCCGGGTATGGACAGCACCCCCCAACACCTCCACCACAAACACACCCTTGGGTGCACCATTTGCAGGAGTGGTCGCCTAACCTCTGTTAAGCACCTTCGGCATGCCAGTTACTACCCATGGCATATCACAGCCATTTTCTCTTTGATTTCCCACCAGCACTCTGTAAGGAAGGATTTATTATTACCTCTTCACCAATAAAGCAACTGGAGTTTGGAGAGATGAAGTCATTTGTTCAAGGAAATGGCAGAACCAGAATTGTGCCTGGGTCAGCCTGACTGTGAAATGCACGTCCTTTGCGCTACACCAGACCCTCTGGCTCTCTTGTGTTTGGTCTTGCCCTGAGGTCTCTGCCCTCCTAGGATCCAAGGAACGACCCAGAGACAGTGACCCTGGCTGCATATCCTAGGTACTCTGCAAAATGGGCCTTTGTTCTCATAGCCGCCCGACTCTTCCAGGAAGCCTTCCGATTACCCAAGGGAGGCCTCCTCTCGACCTCTGGAGCTTCCGCTCATTCTCTTGCTCCACCACTTGGCCCTTTTCCCCTTTGAGAAGCGCTTCTTTCCCAGAGCCTCAAGGGCGAGGGACCCTGAATCATCGTTCAGCACAGGCTAGGGTGGGGATCAGCTGATGCCAGTTTCCAGGGTCTGGATGAGTCTAGGGAAGACACAGGTTGTTTTCCAGACCCCACAAGAGGCTGCAGGCCTTGGAGCTGGGGACGAAAGAAAGACTGCGACATGGCTGAGACAGTGGAAACTGTTTTAAGAAAAACTCCAGTGGCGGTGGGGGAGGCAGGGGAAACCTGGAAAGTGTGGCTCAGGTGGGGATTTACCCCCATAAACTGCAGCCTGAGAGCTAAAAGTGAGGGGATGGAAGGAGCTGATTCTGCCTCCCTGGTCCTCCACCTTCCTGGGTCTGAAGCAGGAACCAGCAGGACCCACTGGCCCTAATAAGGCAGTGGCAGGAGTTGGGGTAGGGGGCAGGAGGGAGCAAAGGGAAGAGGAAAGGACATCCTTTGGACACCTGGCAGGGGCAGGAGTGGCAATTTTCCAGATGGAAATCCAGACGGTCCTTGCCCAGGGCCAACAGCACCCTTGTCCAGGATAAAAATAGCCCTTCCTCTTCCCTTCTCCCATCATCCTCTCACCCCCCCAACATCCCGGAGTCCTGTCAGATACTTCCGCCCCAGTCCCCATCCCAGATGATAAATATCCCCTTGCATGCCCATCCATTCCCAAAGGAAGACCCCCTCCTTCTCTCAAGCAGTGTGGGTCGAGACTAAAGTCACTCCTCACGTGTCTGTCCGGATGCTTTGGGTGATTCCCCTCACTCTCTCAAGGGAGTCTTGTCACTGGGGTCTGCACCAGCAAGTGGAAGGACTCTTGGGACCCTTGACTCAAGCCTGTCTATCACCTTGCTCCAGGGGGGAATCACATCCTAGGCCACCACCTCTCCCAGGGCCATCACCCTCTCTGCCTCTGCGTTGCTGATGGACTATGGGGAGGGAGCACTTTGCCCAGTCTGGGGCTCAAGAGGCTTATCCATCATGGGATGAGGGGCTGGATGCAGGGATTTCTGAAGGCCTTTTCAGTACCTAAGAGATCTCCAAGGAAAAGGTTCCCAGTGAGGTGGGCTCTGATGGCAGGCAGTGTGGTGGAGGCAGGAGGCAACAACTACACAAGAAAGAGGCGATCTGGCTGTTCAGACTGCCTCCCACCTGACCTCCAGGTGTTTCTGACCCCAGCCTGAGAGGCTGCACAGCCCGGGGGGAGCCTGAGCCTTGGCCCAGCTGCAGCCTTCTGCTCGAAGGTCCCGCACCCAGCCCTTAGGCCCCTGTTCCCAGTACTCCTTACCTGCCCAGCCCAGGAGCCCCCAGCCCCATTCACATGGTCTTCCTGGCCCAGCCCGGCTGCCCAGACACAGCTTCGGCTCCCCTCTCCGTCGTAGCCACCGGCTGTCTCCCCGCGCCCACGTCCCACCCTGACTTCCTGCCTCCTCCTGAGGGCTCCGCAGCCAACCGGGCCCCAGCAGCCCAACCGCAAGCCTCCAGCACCCCAAGCTTCCTGCTGCCATCGCCCCCTGCCTCTCAGCCCTCTAGGGTCCTTTCACCCCAGTCCAGGCCCCATTCACCTCGAAGGTGGCACCTGGAGGTGGAGAAGGATATTGGACGGAACTTCCTCTGCCCCCCGAGAGAGCACCTGGACCAGAGATTCAAGGGCCGCCTTGAAGCCCCAGTGAGCAGGAGGCAAGGAGACACCCACTCAGCTTTCAGTGAAGGGCAAGCTGCACGGCTGTCAGTCTGAGGGCCAGGTGACCCTTGCACTACAGTCAGAGGGCAAAAGTAGCATCACCTCAGAGTCAGTGGGGAACAACATCCCTGTAAAATCACTGGAGGGCAGATACGAGCTAGGTAGTCAGATAGATACCAGGCGCACACAGCTGCTAGCCACACAGTGAAACCACAGCCATGCCATCTCAGGGCATGGGGCAAGAGCTTTATTATTTGCAGAGGGGAGGCTAAGACCCCTCTTACAGACAGTCTGCTGGACAACAGGCTGTTCAAGGAAGCAGACAGGACAACTCGGTGTCTTTAAGGGAGCAGAATCACAGCCTCTTTTGTGGGCAGAGGGCAGGTCAACACCCCCTAATTATGGTTGGAGAGTAGGGCAACCCTTCTAACCCAGGTAGAGACAAGGCCACAGCCCCTGTCAGAGGTGAAGGCCTGACACCACCTCCTGCAACAGGTGGGAGACAGAACAAACACTCGTGCCCAGGCCCCCGGTGCAGGCGACAGACTGGCAGCACTTTCTGCTACAGGCAGAAGGCAGGGACCCTGTCACAAACACAGAGCAGGCCAACAATCTCCCTTTCCCCAGGAGCCAGGCTGAGGGTGGCATACGTCAGAGGCTGAGGGCCAGGTCACCAGTGTTACGAGGAACTCTAGGTGGCCTCTCTCAGGCCCAAGAGCTGGGCCTTGACCGCACCCATCGGAAGACAGAAGCCTGTTGCCACCGCCTGAGGCTGCACTGAGGCAGCAGGTTGGGGGAGGGGAAGCCCACAGAGCATTGTTGGGGTTTGTGAGGTGGAAGCTGATGCTGTGTGCACCTTCAGCTGCTGCGGAGAGAAGGGGGAGACAGGAAATGGGTGGGGGGAAGAGGAAGCCTAAGTTGGAAAGTCAGACAAAGAGGGTGACACAGAAACAAAAGCTGAGAAACACGAAGTTTTTTTAAAAAAAAAAAAAAAAAAAAAAATCTAAAAAACAGCCCTACAGAATGACACAGAGCCCAGAGTCCCAGCTGCAGGCCCCAGCTCCTCTTGCTATGAACCTGAGCACGTCACAGTCCATCTCTGGGCCCCAGAACAACAGTAAGAACACGACTGGGGCCAGTGATAATAATGCATATTCTGTTGAGGACTTACTGTACATTATCTCACTTAAGATGTATCTAACTACTTGTGGAGTTGTATTTTGCATTGTAAAGATAAAGAGACAGATGCAGGGGTTAAGAGAGCTCTTCCAGGTCTAATAGAATTGATGTTGCAGCTCGCACTGAACCCAGGTCTACAAGATCCTGCATTCTTCAGCTGCTCATTTATCTGAGTCACATTCCATAGGGGTGATTGAGACTGTTAAATTTTTTTCCAGTCCTCATCTTGATGAGATAGAGCCATAGAAGTGGAGCTGTGGGGGAGATGAGGATCCATCAGGGCTTCTCTACCCGCAAGGCCAATCTCCTCTCTCGAGGTAGAACCCCTGGCCTTAGCAACCAGAGAGACAGTGAACCCGGGCCTGAATAAAGGACTGCAGAGACCTTGATGGGAAGCAGAGATTTATTGAGGAGACTAAGGGTCTGTGAACTCCTCCCCTTCCTCCAAACCGCCCTCTTCCCCTATCCGGGCAGCAGGGCCCCACGATGCTGGGCTTTAAGCTCCCAGAGCGCTGAGCATCTCCCTAACTCTACCCTGACCCTTCTGCAGGTGCTGGCTCCTCTGGGGTGCCCCTCTCTTCCTTCGTCCCAGGTGGGCTGGGGAATGGGTAGTGGGTGGTGCAGGAGACACGCAGGGATCCCTTAGCAGAGGGTGAAGCGCCGGGCACTGATGTTCATGCGGGTGAGGCCCAGGTGCCGCAGTGGCGGGGCCAGGGCCAGGCCGGCCCCTGGCTCCAGCTCCAGCTCCATCTCGGCCTCGTTCAGCAGCTCTTGGTGCAGGTGACAGACTTGGTCCACCTTCAGCCTGTGCAGCTGGGCCCGCAGCCTAAGCAGCTGCCCTGCCAGCTGCCGGTCCTGTGCCTGCATCTCCCGCTGCGGCCAAGAGAGGGCATGAACCCGCTGAACCTCCATTTTTCCCTTCCGGTCAACACCCCGGGGGCTTTGCCCTGGCTATGTCCTTCCCACCGCCTCATACCCCTGCTCTATACAGCCCATCTCATAGATCTTGCTCTAAAACTAAGCTAAACAAGTACAGGTACCTGGGACCTGATCTTAGATCAACTAGATGGAATCTGCAGTCTGGAGGCTGGACACTTTTATATTTGGACATATTAGATTAAGAGCCACCTAGTTAATACTGGCCTCCTCTGGGGACAGCGTGGTTAGGGCCTCCTTTGTATCTTTGGGGTATAGCCATTTGCAGAGGAGACTGGGAGGCCATGTCTTCCCCAGCTCTCTCTGGTGGCCCCCAAGGGCAGGACTCTGTCCTGAGCCACGGGAGCACAAGGTCAGTAGACTGATGGACTCCTTCTTCAGTAAGGCTCCCTGAATAAAACACTGGATAAGTCCATTCCTGGCTCCTCAACCCTGGGACAAAGCCACAGAAGAGGACAGTTGCTGGAGGCAGGGTCATTCTCATCACCCCCCCATACCCGGGGTTTTGGGCCGAGTTCTGCCCTCAAGGCCCTCTGCAAGGCTTCCCACCCCACCAGACTCACCAGCTCCCGTCGGAGCCACTCAAGGGCAGAGTCCATTGAGTCGAATCCGCAAATGGCCCCAGGTCCCCCGGGCTCGGGTCTGGCTTGGTTCCTGCGCCAGGCCTGGCTCTGGACCCGGGCTGTCCACTCCAGGTATGAGGGTCGCCGTGTCTGCAGCCGCAGCTTGGCCGTCAGCACCTTCACAGAGTCCAAGCTCTCTGCTTCCTCATCCTCCTCGTCTTCACCCACTGCCTGGAATTTTAATGGTCCCAGGGACATGGTAGGGGGTGAGCAGTGACAGGGGAAGGCTGCAGCTCTGGGGTTAGGGAAAGGCTGGCAGCATTACCCAGGAAGTGGTGGGAGCAGCTGAGGGTGAAAGAAATGTGCCAGGGAGTGTGCAATGGTGAATGTTCAAGGTGGGTCAGGGAGGCTTGAGTGTGTCAGGGTAAGCAGATGGATGTGGGAGGCTGAGTGTGCCAGAGCTGGGATTTTCCTGGACTGCTATCCCAGGAGCCACGTGATGCCCATCCGGGTGGGGGCAGGAGGGGCCCTGCGCCTCTGGCCCCTTGGATGAAATTTATTGTCTTTGCCCAAAAGGAGACACCCAGTTCCCAGAAAGGAAGTTGCTCCAGGATAAGAAAAGCATCGTCCACACCAGAGTCTTGGCCCTCTTCCCAAGACCCAAGTTAAGGGATTGGGGAGGGGATAGGAGGCTGACAAGCTGCCCCCAGTCCTGACTCATGACTGTGGCCCTTCAGCAAAGGAATAGTGTCTAGATCCTCAATTTGGGAGTCAGGAGACTTGGGTTCAGGTGCTGGCTCTGTGGGACCTTGGACAAGTCACTGACTCTGTTGGGACAGATAAGTGATTTCAAGCTATATTCTTTTTTTTTTTTTCAGGTTTTTTTTTCCTTTATTTTGTAATCACACTGGCTTTATCGTTAGAAGTAACACACACAATTGCAAGTTAAAGAAAGTAATGCTCCCCTACCCTCCTCAAGTCCTTTCTATTTGAACTTCCTCTGACAGGATACCACTGTAACTTTAACTGGCATACGAATATATACATTCTTGATTTGCCAGTTCCGACACTATTGGTGGTTTAGTCACTGAGTCGTATCCGACTCTTGTGACCCCATGGACTGTAGCTTGCCAGGCTCCTCTGTCCATGGGATTCCCTAGGCAAGAATAGTGGAGTGGGCTGCCATTTCCTTCTCCAGGTCAAGCTATATTCTAAGGAACTTTAGGTTCCCTTGGAGATCCCACAAGNTGTGACCCCATGGACTGTAGCTTGCCAGGCTCCTCTGTCCATGGGATTCCCTAGGCAAGAATAGTGGAGTGGGCTGCCATTTCCTTCTCCAGGTCAAGCTATATTCTAAGGAACTTTAGGTTCCCTTGGAGATCCCACAAGGACTGTGTGCGGGGTAAGGGCAGAGCTGTGGATGGGCTCCTCGACTTTTCTCTCCCTGCCCCTCCCAGGGCTTCAACCAGAGTATTTCCCTTTTTAAAACTTTGTATTGAAATATAACACACACCCAGAAAAATGTACATGTCATAAATACTTGGCTTAGTGAATTCTCTCCAACTGAACACATTGATGTAAACAGATCAAGCAAGGAATATTACCATCACCCAGGAAGCTCCTTTGTGTTGCTGGTCTAGACCAACTCTCCTAAGGGTAATGTAACCAAGCATAGCTTGCTCATGTACCTACGGTTGAGAAAGCCAAACTCTGACAGGGTGTTTGCAGCAAAGGGTTTATTGCGGGGTGGGGGGGNAGCAGGCAGCCTAGTCAATTGCCCTGTTTTGGACTCTGGTGGTGCTAGTGGTAAAGAACCAGTCTGCTAATACAGAGATGTGGATTCGGTCCCTGGGTCGGGGAAGATCCCCTGCAGGAGAGCGTGGCAACCCACTCCAGTATTCTTGCCTGGAGAATCCTATGGACAAAGGAGCCTGGTGGGCTATAGTCCATGGGGTCACAAAGAGTTGGACATGACTGAGCAACTTTGCATGCACAGCACAGTGTGGTGGGAGTGTGGAGTGTGAGGTGGAGGTAGGGAGGCTAAAGGGGCGACCCGGGCCAGAGCAAGGGTCTTGAGTACCATGATTATGGGCTTAGATTTTATTCTAAAGGCAATGGGGAGTCATTGAAGGCTTTTAAACAAGCCTGAAAAAAGTACCAATTAGATTTTCTGGCAGAAGGTTCCACAGTTCCTGGGAAGATTCCAGAATCCAAAAAGTATTCTATACCTCTTGTCAGACTGGTTCTCCATTGGGAGTTTCCCAGAGCAGTCTTTCTGGAGCTATTAGTAATTGCCCTCTGTTCTCCCCCAGGAGCATATTGGACACCTTCCAACCTGGGAGGCTTATCTTTCTATATTTTATCTTTTTGCCTTTTTATACTGTTCATGGGATTCTCACGGCAAGAACACTGGAGTGGTTTGTCATTCCTTCCTCCAGTGGACCATGTTTTGTCAGAACTCTCCACTATGACCCGCTGGTCTTGGGTGGCCCTGCATGGCATGGCTCATAGCTTCATTGAGTTACATAAGCCCCTTCCCCATGAAGGAGAAGAGGGAAGCACAGAGGATGAGTTGGTTGGATATCATCACCGACTCAATGGACATGAACTTGGGCAAACTCTGGGAGACAGTGAGGAACAGGGAGGCCTGGCATGCTGCTTGGGGTCAAAAAGAGTTGGACATAACGACTAAACAACAACAGAGCCTTCTGTTTCTCCAGGAGAAAATGCTATGCCTCTCCAAGAGACTAGGTTTCCCCAAAGGGTCTTGGGTCTCCTCCAGCAGATTGAGAAATCCTCAAGATTGGGGAGTCACTTCCATCAGATTAGGTGGGCTCTCCAAAGGGTCTTGTGTCCCTCTTGTCAGATGGGCTCCTCTGAGGGCTCTGTCTCCCTCATTGGCCTGGAGCCTTTGTTCCAAGGCTGTGCTCACCAGAGCTTTAGGCTGAAGGAACAATGACCAGACTCCTGCTTGTGCAGGGGGCGGTCCCTACAGGAGAGCTTCGTGCACCTGGTGGAGGCCTGCGGGGACCTGGAGCAGAGCATGGACCGCTGGCTTAATCGACTAGAGAGCTGCCGCTGGCTGTCAAATGTGAAGGAGACTCAGCACCGCCTGCCTAGCAGCCCAGAGCATGGAACAGTAAGACCTCCACCCTACAAGACAAGGAACAGGGCAGGGTGGGCAGGGCTCTCCATGCCTGGATGCAAAGCCACGTCTCAGTAAGCAAGCAAAGGTAGCCTTCAAATGGACCCATTCTATTCCTGACCTGGCCACTCCAGGTGGGGAAGAACAGGCCACTGTTGATGAGTCCTGGGCCCACAGGGAAGGGGCCTGGATCCTGGTACATGGGGCTGAAGGCACAGACAGCACCCTGCTCATCACTTCCCTGGCCCAACTCATCCTAGACCCCTTGAGCCAAACCATGGCTGGATTCTAGGAACTAATAGAGCGAGAGTGGATCCAGGTGAGTGGCCGCCCAGCCCAGCCCTACCCCCCTCTATCCAGAAACCCCACTTCCTCATGCCCATCATTCTTCCCCTTCCCCAGGCTGGTCACCCCTTCCAGCTGCGCTGTGTTCACTCAGCCTTCTCCCACGCCCGCCCCAAACACGAGGCCCCCACCTTTCTCCTCTTCCTGGACTGCGTGTGGCAGCTGGGCCGCCATTTCCCACTGTCGCTGGAGTTTGGCGAGGGGATGCTACTGGCACTGTTTGATCACGCCTATGCCTCCCCTTTTGGCACCTTCCTGTGCAACAACGAAAAGGAGAGGTGAGCTGAGGGGGTGTCCAGGTGGGCCAGAGGGCAGGCACAAGGCAGGGGCGGGGTGGGTACCTACTTCCTTAGAAGACATCTTTGGGAATTCCTTGGTGGTCCAGTGGTTAGGACTCAGGGCTTTCACTGCTGAGGGCTGGGTTCAATCCTGGTCAGGGAACTAAGATTGCCCCACCTCTCTCCCCTCCAAAAAAGAAGGTATCTTTCCCTTTTGAGTTTCTCTTGTAGAAAAATCTCTGGATCTCACACGTTCCCCTAACTTCTGCAAAGCTAGAAATGAGTGGGTCCACAGTCAACCCTTCAGACCTACCTACCCTGTCCACAGCCAAGAACCATGCACTCCTAGCTTAAAAACGAGGACTGAAGGGGGAAATTGCTGCCAAAATCATTTCTGAGGCTACCTACCACTTTGCAGGGTTGATTCTAGTGAAGTAATAGATTGGAGGTTGAAAGCGGAGTCAAATTGTTGGGCTCAAATTCTGGCTCACCATTCACCTAATCGATGAGCAAAAGCAACCCTGAGTCTGTTTCATCAGTAGCAAGGAGGTGATCATCATAGTCACCATAATTTAGAGGTGGGCTATGTGTGTGTGTGACAGGATTAGCTGAGTTAAAGCCTAGCAAATGCTTAACAGTGGGCACACAAGTGTTAGTTGCTTTCATTATTTGCTTGACTTGTTGCTCCCATTAGCCATCTTTCTTTCATCAGACTGAAACAAGGGGAGGGAGGGTTCACTCCTCTCCACGAAGGCGATCATATATTTAGTGATCTTTTCTTACCCAGTGGCCTCCCCATCCTGTTGTTTTCACTAACTCTGCTTATCCAGGTTAGAAACTTTTTACCTCTCTCCCCATCCTTCATATTCAGCTTTTCTTTTAAGAATTTTTTTTCTTAGTCCTTTCCCATCCAAGGCCCCTTCTACTTCCCTAATCCAGACTTTGCATGTAGACCATTGGAATAGCTTGCTCACTGCTTATAGTATCTTCACTTTCATCTTTTTTTTTCTCTTTTAAACTCATCAGTCTAGACCTATCAGTATTCACATTGAGCCCTTTCCCACTTCCTTGCTTTTGTTTTTGTATTTCCATGTTTTTGCACACCTGGTGAATTGCTGCTAGAAAGAGAAAGAATTGCTGCTAGACCCAGCTAAAAATGGCACATTCTTTTTAAAACTTTTTTCATTACTTATTGGGCTGAGTCAGGACTTAGTTGCAGTGTGTGGGATCCTTGCTGCGTCGCGGAGATCTTGTGTGTGGTGCACACTCTCTAGTTGTGGCACGTGGGCTCCAGAACACACGGCTCAGTAGTTGCAGTGCCCAGGCTTAGTTGCTCTGTAGGATCTTAGTTCCCTTACCAGGAACTGATCCCACATCCCCAGCATTGAAAGGCACATTCTTAACCACTGGACCGTGAGGGAAATCCCTCAAATGGCACATTCTTAATTAGCCTTCCATGATCCGTTCAGGCAAAGATAAGCAGAACTCCTTAAGAGCTGGGACTTTGCCTTGTTCCTGCTTTATCGTAGTTCAGGATCTGACTCCCAGTAACATCTGCAGGTGTTATCACTGCCCAGGGGAATCTGTCACCCTACTAACCAGGGCCCCCACCCAGAATCCTAGAGTATACAGCCAAGTCTGGAAGCTCATGGTCTCACTCCCTCCAGATGCCTGTGTTAAGTGAGAACTTGAACACACTCCCTGTGGCCTGGGCTCAGTCAGCCAAAAGAGCAACAAAAGCTCCGGAACCCGCTCTGCGTCCCCGACCCCCTGGCTGTCTGGCCCTCGGCGGAGCCCCGGAGCCTGCGACTGTGGCAAGGTGACCCTCCTCCTCCCTGGGGGAGTTCTTGCCTCTGCTCAGCTTCCTTACCTGTCCTCCTCCTCCTCAGGCCTGTCCACCTGAGCCTTCAGAGGTAGCATGGGAGAAAGTGTGGCAAATAGTGACAGATCAGAAGATGGAAGGCTCTCAGCCAACAGATTCAGCCTCTGAGCCTTGACCTTAAGTACTGGTCCTTAGATGGTATTTGAGATGTTCCTGGAAGCTCTCCAGGCCCCTCAGCACCTCTGGATCTTGGAAGAGAGTGCCTACAACCCAGCCTGGATCCATGTGTGAAGTGTCCAAAGTGCAGGCGGAAGGTCCAAATAATAAAAGCATCCATGATTGGTATGAGCTGGCTGGGGTGTCACTTAGAAGGGAAAACGATCAAATATCTGACCAGAAACCATTTATTTCCAAACTAGTTTATTTCATAGAGTCCAAAAGCTCCTGTGACCCTGGCTCCGATGGAGGTCTGGCTTCCTTGCATGTGCGCGGCCCCATGGTGAGGCTTGCAGATCACCTGTGCCCTCTGTAGAGGAAGTGCAGTCTCCTAACCACGGAACCACCAGGGAATCCCCAGGTCTGGCTTATTAAGCTTCAAACTCAAATTCAAAGTACTGTGGGTCGAAGTAGTGGATGCGGACGTAACCATCTTCGCCGCCGCTGCTGTAGCTGGAAAGAGACAGCCAGGGCCCAGTCAGAGGCCTGCCCTTTGGTTAGCAGGCCTGGGGGACAGGACGTGGGAAAGGAGCAGAGGTGGGCAAACCAGGGCTGGCTCAGCCCCCTTCACCAGGCCCTACCTCTTGCCATCAGGATGGAAGGCAACACTGTTGATAGGTCCGAAGTGACCCTTGACTCTTCCAAACTCTTCTTCAAAGGCCAAGTGGAAGAACCTGGAGGAAAGAGCAGGGTGGGAAGCAACAGTTCGTTCAGTCCCCATCTCCTACCAAAACATGTCAACGGGAACCATTCCCCAAACAAAACTATAAAGCAGGGAAACTGGGATAAGGGGGAAATGAATGAGAACAAAACAAGATGAAGTTGGGAGAAGACTGGACCCAAATATCTTCCTTGCTATGTGCTGGGCAGTGCTCTTAAAAGCTTCACAACTATTAACTTATTTAATCTGCATAGTGTTATGAGGTAAGTATGATATCACTCTGCCCATTATACAGTCAAGGGTGATTGGGCATAGACAACTCCAATGGTGTGCATGGCTTCAGAGTGAGCCCAAGAGTTCATGCTCTTAACTACTGTATCAGACACTTGTCACAGGAGGGCCCCCAATCTGGCTGCACTCCCTAGTAGCTAGTGAATTAAGGAAAGTTTCCTCGGTTATCCAGTTTGTGGCCATTGTGAGACACTTCATGATGTTTCTGTTTGGAAGCGCTCCTTCCCCCTTTACCTGGCCTCGAACTTGCCAATCCTGGTGGAGGTGGTAGTTACATCCATGGCTTCCTGACCACCGCCCAGCACCACCTGAAGGGAAGAAACTCTAGATGGGCCCAAAGAGCAGGCAAGTCCATTTTCCCTTTCTTCCCCCAACCCTAAAAGCCTTTAGTATCTCCTACATCAGACTGGGAAGGTATTAAGGGTAAGGAACAAACACCCCTCAGCCATCTCCTGCCCTGCCCCGGGGGCTTCCCCATCATTCACCTTTGTTCCTGCTCTGAGATCTCCTCTCTGCCTGATACTATTTCCCCCAAAGCTCTTTTCTTAATTGCTAGACAAACAACTAGATCCTGGAAACAATTCTGAGTCTTTAGCAGGAAGCTCCGGTGGGTTTCCTTACATGATCATAGTTGGGAGAGAGGGCAGCTGAGTTGACAGGTCGTTCTGTCCGGAAAGTCTTCTGGTGTTCAAGGGTTGTGGAGTCGAAGAGCTAGAGAGAAGGCAGGGGAGATGTCTCTAAAAGGAGTCGTCTTGGGGGAAGGTGAGAGCCCTGCGGGAGGGTGGGAGCAGGCCTGCCAGACTCCTTGCCCAGGCTCACCTTGGCAGTGTTGTCCTTGGATGCAGTGACGAACATGGTCATATCCCTGGATAACTGGATGTCATTGATCTGCCGGGAGTGCTCCTTAACAGTCACCAGTACCTCCCCAGACTGCGGACAGAAGAGGGAGGCTCTGACCAGCTCCATTCCCACCACCCCTGGCTCAGCCAGGATTCTAGACTCTTTCTCATCCCATGAAGGAGGGCGAGGTCAGGTGGGGTCTGCCTTAGTATCCCCTGAATCAACATTTACTCCCACTACCAAGCCCAGTCTGGCCCAAGTGTGCAGGTTTCATAAACACTGCTAGTCCACCTAGGAAAACACATACTTATGGTGATACTTATTAATCAATCATCATGTAACAGTAGACATGCAGATGACACCACCCTTAGGGCAGAAAGTGAAGAGGAGCTAAAAAGCCTCTTGATGAAAATGAAAGAGGAGAGCGAAAAAGTTGGCTTAAAGCTCAACATTCAGGAAATGAAGATCATGGCATCCGGTCCCATCACTTCATGGGAAATAGATGGGAAAACAGTGGAAACAGTGTCAGACTTTATTTTTTGGGCTCCAAAATCACTGCAGATGGTGACTTGCAGCCATAAAATTAAAAGACGCTTACTCCTTGGAAGAAAAGTTATGACCAACCTAGATAGTATATTCAAAAGCAGAGACATCACTTTGCCGACTAAGGTCCGTCTGGTCAAGGCTATGGTTTTTCCTGTGGTCATGTATAGATGTGAGAGTTGGANATATTCAAAAGCAGAGACATTACTTTGCTGACTAAGGTCCGTCTAGTCAAGGCTACGGTTTTTCCAGTGGTCATGTATGGATGTGAGAGTTGGACTGTGAAGAAGGCTGAGCGCCAAAGAATTGATGCTTTTGAACTGTGGTGTTGGAGAAGACTCTTGAGAGTCACTTGGACTGCAAGGAGATCCAACCAGTCCATTCTGAAGGAGATCAACCCTGGGATTTCTTTGGAAGGAATGATGCTAAAGCTGAAACTCCAGTACTTTGGCCACCTCATGCGAAGAGTTGACTCACTGGAAAAGACTCTGATGCTGGGAGGGATTGGGGGCAGGAGGAGAAGGGGACAACCGAGGATGAGATGGCTGGATGGCATCACAGACTTGATGGACGCTGAGTCTGAGTGAACTCTGGGAGGTGGTGATGAACAGGGAGGCCTGGTGTGCTGCGATTCATGGGGTCGCAGAGTCGGACACAACTGAGCGACTGAACTGAACTGAACAGTAGAGCAGTTCCATTTAATCCTTCTTCCAAAAAATACTGAATGGCTACTATTTGCCAGAAGCAGAAGGTGAGATGGTTAGACAGCCTCACTGACTCCATGGACATGAATCTGAGCAAACTCTGGAAGATAGTGGAGGACAGAGGAACCTGGCATGCTGCAGCCCATGGGGTTGCAAAGAAATGGACACAAATTAGCGACTGAATAACAGCAGCAGCAGCAACACTATTTGCCAAGCACTGTGCTAAGCACTTAACAACACACTTTTTTTTTAATCCCCACAATCCTATGAAGTGGATATTTTACCACAATTTTAAAAGGAAACTATGGTTCAGATAGGTGGTGTGACTTGGAGATCTCAAAACCAGTAAAAGGCAGAACCCACTGGCATCTCCTTCCCTCACAGGGTGTAGAGCACAATTCACGAGGACCAATGCTCATCCAGCCTTTTTTCAGGTCTTCTCAAAGGGCTCTTTCATCTGATTTCCCTCCCCACTTACAGAACCTGCAGACTATGTAGCACAAAGAGTTTTAGAATCTGCCCTTAAAAGTACTTCTCTGTGGGAGTTCCCTGGTGGTCCAGTGGTTAGAACTCAGTGCTTTGACTACTGTCGGCCTGGATTCAACCCCTAAGTGGGGAACTAGGATCTTGCAAGCCTTGCAGCATGGCCAAAAACAAAAAAACCAACCTCTGGGCCTTGATTTCTCTATTTAGAAAACAAGATTATTAAAAGCTCCTAGGAGTAATTCCCTGATGGTCCAGTGGTTAGGGCTAGTAACAAACAAGTCCCCAGGATCCCTGTAAGGACAGCACACGCTCAGTTATGTCCGACTCCTCGTGACCCTGTGGACTGCAGCCCCCCAGGCTTCTATGTCCAGGGGATCTTCCAGGCAAGCATTCCAGAGTGGGCTGCCATTTCCTCTCCAGGGGGTCTTCCTGACGCGAGGACACCGGGACTGGGTCTTACCTGAATTTGAGTAATGGGCGCTTGGCATGCGCTCTGCAAACATTTGTGAAGATGACTAAACGGCCTCCAGCACCGGGCCTCACACAGACCCTCAGAAGACTGCCATCTCCTTCCCTGAGTTACTGTCACCTACTGTCAGGGAAGACTGTATCTTCGTCTCCTCCAATGGACACATGGTAGGGAGGCATCTGGCGCCTCCATTTTGGGGAATAAGCACCAGTTTTGCAGTCAGGCCTACCTGAGGGCACAGATCAGCTCCACTGTTCGCTAGCATCAGGCACTATTTATGGCATTGACCTTGGTTTCCACTCCCTTCCTGCAGGTAGGCCTGGTACTTCAGTGGACCACAGCCAGTGCTTGTTGAGTGACTGACCAGCCTTTACGATATCACATCCCAGCATTCCCCAGAAACCCAGGAGCCCACAAGAGACATCTGAGACAGCCTGGACTCCACCCTTTCGGTAACCTTCCCTCTCACTGGTCACCCTGAATGCCTCCTGCCAGGTACCCGTCCCTGTCACTACTGCCTAGTTCTTGTGCATTCTCCAATCTAGCCTGTGAGAGCTTTCTAAAGGCAAAAACCTGGGACTTCCCTGGTGGTCCAGTGGTTAGGAATCCACCTTACAATGCAGGGGATGTGGGTTTGATCCTCGGTCGGAAAACTAATATCCCACACGAAGATAGAGCCACAGCTACAGTTCACAAGCTCTGGGGTGCCACCAACCAAGACCCAATACACAATATACAATCAATCAACAAATATTTTAAAAAATAAGAGAAAACCTGATCATCATAACCATTTGACGATTTCTTCCTGCCTATCGGGATATCACAGCTCCCTTATCTCGGGACCCACAATCTAGTCCTGGTCCCCCTTCCTCAGCACCACATTCCAGTAAGACCAAACTCCCATTCCTGAAAGATCTGCCTACTCCCTTAACTCTGCCTCCGCACACACTGCTCCTGTGTCTGTGGAACAACCCTCTCTTCTGGCTTGAAGCTCCATTGATTCTTCACTGCTTAATGTGCAAGCCACCTCTTCTGTGACAGAGGGCACTTTCTGTACTTGGTTGAGACCTCAGTGGTGGCACAGCTCACAACCTGACCCACGTGCCAGCTGTCTGCAGCCTGTCTCCCAGGGCAGGGTCCATGTCTGAGTCCCTTCTTTGTCCTGAGTCTAGCATGGGGCCTGCCACTCAGTGTGGGCAGGGAAACGCTTAATTGTGATCACTGGTAACATGTCCTGAGTACTCTATGACAAGTTTTTCAAACACCTGAGGTCATCTGATGCTTGAAACATCTTATAAACAGGCTCCGTAAAGTTATGTAATACGACCAAGATCACATACTTAGAAAATGGTTAAGTCTGTGTGAATCTGGCCCTCACTCTTAACCCCCGGGCTCATCCTGCTTCTCACAGAGAATCATTCTGATGGGCATAGGCCTCACCCACCTTACCTTGGCACTATACTGGTTGAGCTCTCCACCTTCATGGCCTGCAATGATGCACTCTCCCAGAGGTCCCCAAACGGCACTGGTGATCTTGGAGTCGTTGCAAGGGATCCTCATGTAGGGCTCATTGCTGTCTGTGTGGGGCAGCACATGTCAGGCCCTGGGCTCTAGAGCCACGCCCCTCACCTCAAGCCCAGTCCTGTGCCCCAACCCTGGCTCACCGATCTGGCTTGGATCCCGCAGGTCAAAGAAGCTCACAAAGCACTGGTAGCCCATCTGCTTGTCTGTGGAGAACATGATGATGTTGCCCCCAAAGTCAAAGCCACAGGTGCGGACTGCTGAATTGGTCTTGAGCAGGGCCAGCTGCTTCCCTGGGAACAGGCAGAGTCTCGGTTAGTCCCTGCCCCCTGCTGATGCCGGGAGGATGCCCTCCCCCCCGCCTGTCATTACAGTGCACTGCTCCTCCTGCACTGGTGACTCTAGCCCCCCGACCCGTCTTCTTCCCTCGCTGCGGTGGTTTGGCTCAGGTCTCTTAACTTCTCCACACAGTCCCTCCTCAGACATCCCGCCACCGTGGCACTCACAACAGACGACATTGTTAACTGTCTCCACCTCTGTGGAGAACGTGCTTCTCCATAGCAAAGACCTGCTCTAACTTCTCTGCATGTCACCAGTGCCCAGCAAAAGACCTGGGGGAGATCTGGGTACCGAGAAAATATTTACTAAACGGAGCGGTTCAACAGGCTCCCCTGTCTTCTGTCTGTTCCTGCAATGTTCCCCACTGCTACCTGGGCTTGCCAAAGCTAAACACGCTTGCGGACTTCACCAGCAGTGGTTAAGACTCTGTCTTCCAATGCAGGGGGTGTGGGCTCGATCCCTGGTCAGGGAACTAAGATCCCAGTTGCCACAGGGTGTGGCCAAAAATTAAAAAAAAAAAAAAAAAAAAAACTAAACAGGCTCTTCCCTGCTCAGGACCCTCCACAGCATGAAGTCCTACAGAACAAAGTCATGTTCCTGAGCTCACATTCAAGGCCCATTCTGGCCCTAGCCTGCTTCAGCTTCTCCACTGCTGTCTATTTCATCCCCCAAGAAGCAGGAGCTCCTGCCAGATCAGATGACTTGGACCTGACACTCCCTGTGCTTTCACTCTTGCATGTGCTACAGCGATCGCCTCGTATGCCACTTGCTTTGGGAAGCCTTCCCAGGCTGATCCCATCCCCATTTCAGCCTTCAGATGCCTCCCCCTCGGCTTTCACAGTGCACTCTGCTACCTCTAACAAGGCTTATATCTCACTGGAGTGCCTCTGTCTTATTTTCTTGTCTCTTTTTCCCTAGACTGGGAACCATTTCTGGATTTATCTCTATTTCCCCAGAACCTGTTGGCCTCAATAAGTATACTATAGGTCCTCACTGTTTGCTGAAAAAGTGAAGGATCCAGGCTTACCTGTTTCACAGTCCCAGAGACGACAGCTGTTGTCAGCTGAGCCAGTGAGGACATGCTTGGTGTCCCCTGAAGAGGGTGTTAAGAAGCATGACAGAATTCACCTGAGTCCTTGTCCTCTTGGAAGGCCAAGTGAATCATCTCCCTATTCAGCACCAGAGAGTCTTCCTTCTATCATCCTAACCTCCTCATTCAGAACTGGAACCTGTTCTAAATGTTCCCTGAACTAGTGAAGAGACCAAGGAGTAGGAGGTAGGTAGCATCATTCTCCAGACCCCACCAGAGCATCACAAACTCTCAGCTTCAGGTCAGCAGCTTCTCCATTGCTGGCAGACCCTGGAAGCACAGACTCAGAACAAAGATAAGGATACAGTCAGCGTCCACACACCACACAGCTCCGGTATGGCCCATGTAGGTGCCCAGTCTCTCACCATTCACAGAGTACCATACATTGACAATCTGGAGGATCAAGGACAATGTGACAGGATGATAGGTATCGCGGGCAGAGCCATGGCCTATTTTGCCCCAGAAGCTTCTAGCCAGGCCAGATTCTACCCTCCCCTGCTCATCTCTTGGGGAACAGCAGGTTGCTGGTAAAAAGACCAACTCCTGGATTCTCCTCCTGCTTGCAAAAAAGTCTCCATCATACCAGCCTTTCCCTAGACTCCTAAACCCTTTGAGGAATAAAAGGTCAAGTTGAGTATCAGCCTAGCAAAAAAGTAGTGTTTTGGGTTCTGTCCAAACGGGAGCAGTTGGTGGGAGGGAAAGCTGGGTTCCAGTCCCTGCTCTGCTATTATCTAACTGTATTCTCTCAAAATGTGTGCTTTTCCCCTCTGAACTTCAGTTTTCCCACGTGTAAACTGGCCAGGACAATAACGCCTTTTTCAAAGAGTAGCTCTGAGACTCCAATAAAATAATGTCTAAAGGAATTTAAAATGTAAGTGTCTAACATTAATATGGTACTCACAAACACTTTATTCAAGTAAGCTCTGTATTTGAATAATCTAATTTAATCCTAAAGACAACCCCAAGAGGGAGGTACTGTTACTACCCATATTTTGTAAAAAGGGGCACTTAAAGTTTATAATGGTTAAATGGCATGTTCAAAGTCACACTGCTAGTGAATGCAGGACTCAGGATTCAAATCAGGTCTGTCTGGTTTCAGAGCCCCAGACAGACTTTCTCCATATGGAGGTGCCTCAAAACGCAGTACTCAGAGGGGCTGTTTGCAGTGAGTGGCAGGAAGAGGGATGGCTGAAATGATACCAGGGACACCTTTAAGGCCTTTATCCCTCGCCGCCCCAGGATCAACTTCCCCCTTCTCCAGGTGGTCTGTTCCCCTATCCTTGTAGAATAGTTTTGTTCTTCCCCGGAATGAGCTGCTCTCTGCCCCGTGAGCAAGATGACCCACGTCCCCGTCCCTTTTCCACAAGGTCTCCTTGCTTTTCTTCTCCCTGGCTACTCCCTCCTCCTATCAACAATGGAGTCCATTCCCACATCTATCGGTGTAATGCTCTTGGCCCTCAAACCCCGGGATGATCTCTCCCTACTTCTCAGAACGGGGCACTCCTTGGTTTTTCTCGCAGCAAAACTAGCTTGTCCACCCTTCGCCCCGGGAGAATGAACTCGCCCGCTCCCGGGCCCCCTCCGCAAGGGCCCGCCCTTCGGCCGACGCTCACAGGGTCCTTCGCCACCGTGAAGAGGAGGTCTCCCTCGCGGTTGTACTTAATCTGAGTAATGGACCGCTCATGGCCCTGCAGCAGGATCGGCTTCTGTGGGGACAGGACGGCAGTGTCAACGCCCAGAACTGGCCCCTACCCCAGCACGGACCCCCACGGCAACACCTTTAACACAGCAAAACTCACCNACTTAATCTGAGTAATGGACCGCTCATGGCCCTGCAGCAGGATCGGCTTCTGTGGGGACAGGACGGCAGTGTCAACGCCCAGAACTGGCCCCTACCCCAGCACGGACCCCCACGGCAACACCTTTAACACAGCAAAACTCACCATCCCGGCGGTGACGCGAGGAAAGCAGCAACGTGAGAAGAACCGGAAGTGGCAACTTCCGGACTCCGAGTCTCCGCCCCCTTCGTTCCCGGAAGTGGAGAGGAGCGGCGTTGCCATGGCGGCGACCCTGGGTAAGCGGGCCCCGCCCCTCCCCTGGCTTCCAGACTGCTATCCTAAATTCATTTCTTACTCCCCCTCCACCACCTAACCCCGACCCCTGCTACAACCCCAAACTTGGGCTCCAGGATCCATCTCCCCCGCTTCCCGAGGCCTGTCCTACCCGCCAATCACACCCGGGGCGTCGGAGAGCAAAGAAGGGATGTGGGGGCGGCGGGGTGGGAATGGGAGGTCGGAGGAGGGCTAAGGCCGTGCGGTNCTGCTACAACCCCAAACTTGGGCTCCAGGATCCATCTCCCCCGCTTCCCGAGGCCTGTCCTACCCGCCAATCACACCCGGGGCGTCGGAGAGCAAAGAAGGGATGTGGGGGCGGCGGGGTGGGAATGGGAGGTCGGAGGAGGGCTAAGGCCGTGCGGTGGGGCGGCGGGGGATGTCACTCGTATCTCCATCCAGGGCAGGTGCTAGCTCTGGTGCTGGTGGCCGCTTTGTGGGGGGGCACACAGCCATTGCTGAAGCGGGCCTCCTCCCGCCTGCAGCAGGTTCATGAGCGGACCTGGGCCCGGCAGTTGCTGCAGGAAATGAAAACCCTCTTCTTGAATCCCGAGGTGCGTCTGTGAATGAGTCCTCTCTAGAGGGTAGCAGCTAAGAATTTGATCTCTGGAGTCAAACAGATCAGTGTCAAAATCTGCGCTCCACCACTTACACGCCTGAAGCTCTTGGATGAGTCTTGTTTGCCTTGAGTCTCAGTTTCGTCATATGTAAAATGGGGATAATAAGGGTAACCGTCTTACGGGGCAGTTGTGAGGGTTAAGTGAGGTGAGGCACTAAAGCACTTCGCAGTGGGCCTTACACATATTATAATTAGGTTTCAAGCCTCTGATGCCCTGAGCCGCTGGTAATATTTTATTATGGTGATCATTCCAACAGACTTTTCCAAAGGGAGGGCTTAGGTCTCAAATTGGCCCTGGGGAGGGGGGGATAAGGGAGAATCTAGAGTACTACTTCTGAGCTCAGTGCTGCCAGTCTCGGCTGGTGGGAAAGTCATAGACACAACTGCCTCTCAGGGCTAAGGGCTTTGAGTGAGGTACAGATAAAGTGCTTTGTGAGTTCAGAGGAGGGAGGCTGGAGCTAGGCGACTGAGGGAAGGTTTCTTGGAGAGAGGAACACTGGCACTCAGGGACTTGCAGGATGGGGAGGATAGAAACCAGCGGGGCTCAGGGGGAGGGCATTCAGGGCAAAAGCATGAGGTTCAGTCAGTGATGTTCCCTCTGCCCTGGAAGGATCCTTTTCAGACGGCTTGGGCCTTAGGTCCTCAAAGCTACCCCGCCCTCCAAGGAAAGGCTTATCTTGAAGTTCAAAGAAGGCAGCCCTGCTCAGTTAAGCTCACACTGACTGCAGTTTTCTTCTGTTTCCAGTACCTGATGCCCTTTTCTCTCAACCAGTGTGGCTCCCTTCTCTATTACCTCACCTTGGCATCAGCAGGTGGGTCTCTGGCTTAGAACCTCTATGCTTAGGATGGAGGGAATGTCTCAAACACCTTGTTGCCATGAGTGAGGGGTTGGTTCCATATTTGCACCCTCTTCTCTAGGCAGTAGGGTAAGGTGGGTTGGTTATGAGTATGCTGCCAAGCACAGGGTTGGTTTGAAGCCTGGCAATCTTGTACAGCAGCAGAGAAAGAAAGTTCCTTTGGCTGTGTGAAGGGTTTGTGTGTGTGTGTGTGTGTGTGTGTGTGTGTGTACACTATGCAGTTTATGGGATCTTAGTTCCCTGACCAGGGATCAAACCCAGGCCCACTGCAGTGGAAGCACAGAATTCTAACCACCTGACCAACAGCAAATTCCCCAGGGACTGCCTTTGACACTGTTGCTTCCACTGCTAACTGCCTGCCTGACCTTGGGCAAGTCTCTTATTTGAGCCTTGATTTTTTATGGTTGACTTCGTAGCACTGAGAGAACTGAGTTCGGTATTGAGAAGCACCCGGAGCAGTGCCTGGTGCTCGATGGACTGGAGGAGCTCGATAAGGATAAATTTCTTTCCCCAACTATTGTGTGCCCTCTCCTGCATCAGATACTGTTCTAACTTTACACATTTTAAAAAATTCTCAGCCCAGCCTTATGAAATGGACATGATTGTCTCCACCAAGGCAATGAAATTACAAAACTTTGGGCAACTTATTTCATCTCTTAAGTCCCACAGCATATCAGTGCAGAAGGATGCAAAGCCATCTATTGCTAAGGTTTATGCACTTGAACTTTGCTAAGAGAAGTTTTTGCTATAACTTTGCTATAACTCACCTGGAGTCTCACCTGCCCCCCCACCAAGGGATTTGAGGGGAGTTTGGACCCCAAATAACCCTGAGAAACCCCTCAGAAGTCATGGGAGGGGCTAGGCCCACCTCCAGATCTGCCATGTCAACTTCAGCTAGCATCACTCCACTTTCATCTGTTTTACATTTTGGGCTTCTCGTAAGACTTCATTTAAAAGAAAGTTTGAAAGCCTCTGGCACTCCCTCCTGCCCAGAACACTGAGTGCTCTGGAAAAATGCCTGCAGTTAGCCATTTACCAAGTTTTGAGCAAATTGGAATTTCAGGATCCTTTTATCTCACCACTTACCCTGCCTGTATCCATTCTAATAATCAGAACAGTGGTCACTATTTATTCAGGCAAGAATATACACATGTTATCATATTTCATCTTATAACAACCCTTTTGTAAGACGATGCTGTTATTTTGCTATCACTGTTTTTCAGGTAGGGAACAGGCTCAGAGTGTTTGATTGATCTAGCCAAGATCACGTAGGGAAACCTGGGTCTGCCTCACTCCAGTGTCCTATTCTTTCCTCACACTATGCTGCTTCCCTCTCCCATCTACTCTTGCCACCCAGTCTTTAGCAGCCACTACATTCTGTGTTGTGTAAGGTTAAGAAAAGTGCTCTGAGTAGGCGGCAGTTGTGTCAGTTTCTTGGATGCCCAATAGCAGCCATGGCCGCGACTCGCAGGGGATGAGCAGCTGCGCAGTTCCCTCCTCTGCCTGGAACAGGTGAGGCCTGGGAGGGCTGGGAAAGAATGTGGTGAGGAGCCAACGTGCACAGCCTGCCTGGCAGTTATGAGTCTTGCAAACAAGTAACTCAGTTGCTGATTTATCCATTAGTTTTTTTGGTTTTATTTATTTATTTATTTATTTTTTGGTATGTGTTTCAAGAACACAACATAAAATCTGTCTTCTTAAAAAGCTTCAAATGTACACAATTTAAGTGTAATACATTTTAAGTTAAGAGTATTGTTAACTCTGCTAAGTCTTTTTGAAGTTTCATTTATTGAAGTCAGAGCTTCAAAACTAAGCAACAGATCCTGGACTGTGGTGACCTCTACTTAAGAACCAGCCCTGTGGGGCTTGTCCTGTACCCGTTCCTATCGCTGACGTTTTTTGTCGTACATAATTCCATGAGGCCCAAGCCCAAACTGAAACAGAAACAAATGTGCTTCACCTGCTATTTTGCTTTGTCCTTATCCATTTAGTTCTTCTACCTTCGTAGTCAGGCAGACCTCGGGTTTAAATCCTCAGTTTGCCTCCATTTATGTGGTGTCTTTGGGCCTTTATTTCCGTTATGATGCTAATGCACTCCCCGCATTGTTGTGATGAGATTGACTCGGTGTGTACACAAAGCACCCGTGTGCTTGGTAAGTGGCCTTACTGCATTCATGCTACTGTAGCCTTTGGGTTTGGGGTACCTGTCTGTCCAGATGTCCTTGAGATCACAGTAGTTCTGTTTGAGTGCAAAGGCCTCATCCTTACCAGCAAACCAAGATGGTCCCAGACCTTGTAGTTTAGGTTTTCTTGCTGAAATCCTGAGGGAGCACTGAATTTGAAGTCAGGAGACCTAGGTTTGAATCCTGAGCTTTGCTGTGACTTTATCTGAAAAATGGGGTCATGAGACACCTTTTTTAAAACTGTCTTGATGATGTAATGAAAGTGTTTTGTGCCTAGAAAGACTTTTTTTGCATCTCAGAGATTCTTTTCATTCTGCTCACTCAGATCTGACCCTAGCTGTGCCCATCAGTAACTCTCTGGCCATCATCTTTACACTGATTGTTGGGAAGGTCCTTGGAGAAGATATTGGTGGAAAACGTAAGTCAGGACACTGCAAGTTCGGGAAGCCACTCCTTGGACTTTGACCCCCCGGGTTAGTTTTTTCCAGAGCTGTCCCCTGTGACCAGGTGAGGAGAGGCCCTTCCCTCGTGCTGCCCTTTCCTCTGTGGCTCTCCTGCCTCCTTGTTGCCTCCAGAGCTGCCTTCCCCTGGGTATTCCCATCTGAGCCCTTCCCTCAGCCCTGTGTCAGCTCCTGCTGGCATGGCTAGTCTCAGAGCTCCTCAATTTCTACCCATTATCCCAGGAGCATTTGCTGGCATGGTGCTCACCGTGGCAGGAATTACACTCTGCATCACAAGTTCAGTGACCAAGACCCAAGGGCAACCGTCTGCACTTTGACTGAACCAAGGCCACCTCCAGCTCTGCTATCTCCAGGAACCCCTTGGGCCATGAGGTGGAGGCAGTGAGCCTGGGAATTAGGCCTCCAGCCCCAGCTTCCTCACCTCCTGGGATAACAACTACCTCATGGATCGTAATAAGAGAACAAGAGTGAAAGGGTTTTGTAACTTTCACGTGCTGTTCAACCACTCAGATTTAGCACAAGACTTCACCCTCACCCTCAGCAGCCCTCGTGCCCCAGCAGCACTCTCTCTGCTGTCTCATCAGGTCCCCAGACCTGTCACTGTTACTATGGCCTGACCTGGACTAGTGCAGAACCCCAGCTGCAAGGAGAAGGCCAGCTACAGCCTCTGGGCCAGAAATGCAAACAGGAGGCCTCCAGGGCTCAGCCTTCGCTGGCTGAGAGGGGAACTGAGGGGAAAGTGCATAAGAATGGCAGATGACATGCGGGAGAGGAGCTGGCTGTTAGCCTCCCTGTCTCTCCCATGAGGTGGGTGTAAGTCCGCAACTGCCTGCCCCCCTCAATTGCCTGTGGGCCCTGACACTGCCCAACTCCAGCATGTGGAGCAATGCTGGGTGAGCAGTTGTTGAGTCGCTAAGTCCTTTGTCTGTAATAAATAAATCTGTAGTAAACAGATGGAGGTTAGTAAGTATTCTTTTATTGTGACAGACCCGCTCTCATGTTTGTGGTCTCTCCCCCAAACCCAGCTGGCTACTCCTTTCTCTGGCCAGAGACTCTCATAAGGAAATGGCCTCTGTAGCTAGGGCTTCTCTGCTCCGAAAGGAAAGGAAGACGGGGGTGTAGGTTTATGAACAGAAGAGCCGGACTGAAGGGGTTGCATCATACCCTGTGAGCACAGAGGAGACGCTGGTTCCTTGAGAACAGGCTGCTGGAGGCTGAGGATGAAAGGTGACTGCAGAGTGAAGGTCCCCAGTTCCTGGCTGGAGCTGCCGGATCTCAAGATGGTGGAGCAGGCATCAGGCTGAGATAGCCGCCCCAGCCCCCGGCTGTTTTTCCAGGAACAGGGCCTCTTCCACTATCTGTGCTGTCCTCTGGAGGAGGAAGAAGGCCACACAGAACGGAGCCACTGAGCTCCCCAGTCCAGCCTCCAGCCTTTAGCCTGGGGTTTCCCAACCCCAGGAAAGGAAGAAACCAGAAATCTGGATCCACCATCTCATTTAACATAGGAACTCGGGCTCTGAGAAGGTGAGATTTGTTCACAGTCACAAGGGAGAATTGTTTCTGGGACCCAGGGCTGCTGGTTTCCAGCTCAGAACTCCTGTCCCAACATGTGGCTTCCAGGGACTTCTCTGGCTTCCAGTGCAGTGAGTGTGGGTTTGATCCCTGGGTGGGGAACTAAGATCCCACATGCTGCAGGGTACAGGAAGAAAACAAACCATACAAGCAAAACAAAAGCCAGCACATGGCTTCCAGCCCCAGCCCACCTGATCCAAGGGCTCCTCTGTCTGGGTGTCTTCATCATCTGCTACTTCCTGGGCCCCTGCCGTCTCCTTCCTTGGGTGGGGAGCCCCATACACTCCCTTGGTTCCTGTTGTGGAAGGCAAGAGACCAACGCTGAGGCTGAGGAGCCCTCAACATTCTTTCCTTAGACTTTATCAGCCCCCTCCCTGGCCCTGAGCCTTGCTCATGACCGCAGAGGATGGAGGTTAGTTCCGGGGCAGGCCTTTGGCCCCCATCCCCAACCCTTCCAAATCCCACCCCTGAATTTCATGGCAGAGGACTGGCTATGCACATGAGGGGGTAGGAGACAGTTGTGCTGAGGTCAAGACCAACTCTGGACCATGGCACTCCTTCACCCTCCTGTGTCATCCCCAGCAGGCACCATCCCATGTCACTGTCAGAGGCTGGCTGAGAAGGCCTTGAATTCTGGGGTCCCCTCACCTGATGGAAATGAGAGCGTGGGGAGCATGCTTCTGGGCTCAGTAGCTCGTTGGGGTCTGGCATAGAAAGCGCATGGCTCAATTTGTCTGGCTTCATTTCGAGAGGACTGGATTGCCTGTGCTCTGTGGCCATGGGCCTGCAGAGGGAATACTAAGCCTCAGCCATGGTTGTAGGCTGTCCTTGCTTTCTCCACTCCCAGTCCAGGTATGAATGCCTCTGATGCCTTTGGCAGCCTGGGAGAGGAGAAGCCATCCATCTTCACAGCCTGCGTCTTCCCTTCCTGCTCCCTCTTCCATCAGGCTGGTTTATCCAGGGACATAGTAGATGATGCTTGGTGTTCTAAATGCCCAGTGAAATCAGGTTGTGTCCTCCTACCCTCAACTCACTGGCTCTTGTCTTGGGAGGGCTCAGGCCTGGGATAAGATGGGAAGCTGATAAGCATTTTGGACCCTGCTGAACATTTCATGCAAAGATGGGCTCAATAAAGGACAGAAATGGTATGGACCTAAAAGAAGCAGAAGATATTGAGAAGAGGTTGCAAGAATACACAGAAAAACTGTACAAAAAAGATCTTCACGACCCAGATAATCACTATGGTGTGATCACTCATCTAGAGCCAGACATNGTAAGAGCTTGTGGTGGCAGTGGGGGCTGGGGGTGGGGGGACGCGGGAGGATCCGTGCTGCTGCTGCTAAGTCGCTTCAGTCGTGTCCGACTCTTAGCAACCCCATAGACGGCAGCCTACCAGGCTCCTCTGTCCATGGGATTTTCCAGGCAAGAGTACTGGAGTGGGGTGCCATCGCCTTCTCCCAGGATCCGTGGGGTCCCCACATGTTTCAGGCCGGTGGGGTGGGTCGGTAGCTTCGGACGTGGGCACGCGGGCAGGTTACTAGACGTGAGAGCCTCATCTGGCCCATAGGTCCCACCCAGTCCGAGAACCCGCAGGGGGAAATCATAAGCAATCCTCCCGCCCCGCACCTGCAGCGCCGTCACCTTCCGAACCAACCGCTCCCGCTCCATCCGGGCGCAAACTGACCCGCCCGGCGCCTGCGCAGTGCGTCACCGGCCTGCGCCGCGGGCCGATGGGCTCTGGCCGCGCCCCGCCACCTCCGTGGCCTCATTTGGGCTTGAGCCAGGACCCGGCGCGAGCCGGTGCTGTTCCCACACACCCCGAGCAGCTCCGGGGAATCTAACCGCCCGAGCGGGACCTCCCAAACCAGAAGTGTGTTGCGCAGGGCCTTCCCTGCCAGAGCTGGGGCCCGGGCGCCCCTGCCGAGAAAAAGGCGCAATAAGAGATGACACACACCGCTTTCTTTCCTTCTGGTTTAATTCCATTCAGTGCCCCCCTCTCCCATAGCACCTGGGGGGACCGCGAAACACCCACTCGAGTCCGTAAAAAAGTCACAGTTTGAAGGAAATGAGAAGGGACAGGATGTTAAGGATCCAAAGCCTGTATCTTAACATCTACACAGCTGACGGCTCCTCGGGCTCGGCGTTCTCGGCCAGGTGCAGCTTCTGTCTGTGCGGGTCAAGGACTGTGATGCTCTGGACCCCCGTCCTTTCAGCCCTATTGTCCCAGCCTCCACAAGCTTAGTTTCCCCAACTGTGCAAAGGAGCGGGGGTCAGCGACTCTGGGGTGGTCCGTCATCTAGGGTTGCTGCCCTTGCTGGCCCCTCTTGCCAGGTGCCTTACCCGCTTCGCTTTTGGTTTAGATCATGCCAGTGTGTGTGCCCTACTTCTCTTAGGACTAGATGGGAGATAATCTGATCAGTAAAAATAATTGTTCAGTGCTGAAAGAATAGGGAGACATCAGACAAGCTTTGTCATAGATCGGTGTAAGCTAAAGTGCCTAAAAATATTTTGGTAAGTACGTAGAACATATTTCCTGAAACCACTATTCTTTCACCTAACATTTGGGGAATTCTTTCTGCACCTCTACCAGGGTAGGGGGAGTTTGGGGCTAATTCTGTAGGACTGAAAGGGGTGAGGACATTGGTTATCTGTAAATATTCCTGCAGGGTGGTGGGGAGGCGGAAGCTGATTTTATATATAGGAGTGGAGGACACCCACTGTCAAGTTCCCTAGAAAGGATACATAGAATTACTAAGATCTTCCAGCTGTCAACAGAAAGAGAAAGGGGGGTTTTTGTAAGGAGGGGCACCAGGCCAAACTCTGGATGTTCTGGGGCTCATCTTCTGGTGGGTGTTGAGAGGCCCAGAGCTTTTGCCTCCATGCACCCCCAGTTTTTCACCTAGGGGCCAGGAATGGTCTTGGAAGCATGCACCCTCCCACCCCCTGGTGCCCTCAGGAACTGAAGCCCCCAGCCCTGACCCACATTGCTAAGCAGCTGGTCCAGGTTGCGGTCAGCCATCGTTTTCTTCTGCTCCTCAGGCAGCCCGTCAGTTACCCCGTCCTCCTCTTCCTCCTCATCTTCCTCCTCTCCACACACATCTAGGCTGAAGTGCAGCCGGGCCAGCTTCTCCTGCATCTCCCGCACGTGCTCCAACTGCTCGAAGGAGCATTCCTTCCCTGGACAGCACCTGTCAGCTCTGGGAGCAAGCTTGGGACCATGGTCCCAGCCTCGCCTCCCAGAGACCCAGCCCTCCAGCCCCACCCCCAGGACTCACCAAAGGCCTGCAGCCGGCCTGAGTGGAAGTCGTTGAGCAGGTTCAGCAGCCCCCCTTCCATTTCATAGACATCGGTCACCTCCGTCAGGAAAGAGTGCTGCAGGGGCGTGCCTGCAGAGCCACCTGCACCTCCTGCCAGCACGGGGCGGCATTTCTCCTTGCCTACCCTGGGTGAGTGGGCGTGGCCATGGTCACAGGGTGGGGGAAGCCAGGTACCCCAGGTCTTTTGTGCCATCTGTCTATGCACTAATTCATCTTTCTATCCACCCATCAACATAAGTGGATGTTTGTTCTTCTGACCCTGTCTGGGGCACTAGGATGCATTAAGGGAAGCAAGTGGATGAAGAAGGGTGAGGGTGAGAGGTCAGAAGAAGTCGTTTTCTTCCAATGGTACAGCCAGAACCACGCCTGGAGCAGGGCTCTTGGGTTCCTGTCTGACCCCTCAGTCCTCCTGTGATCACTTGGCCTTACTGGTCCTCAGTGAATTTGGGGACAGTTACTTCCTTATTGCCATGAGAGCCATTTTACCACTTCCAAAAACATTTTTCTGCCCCTCTTGAATATAAAAACCATTTTTTGAATCTTCCATTGCCCACAGGAGAACACTGAATGACCTTCTCAGCTTGGCCTCCATGCCTCTCCAACTGCACTTCCTACTGTTCCTGTCCCAGCCCTGAGCTTCAGCTACGCTCACTTGGCTGTGTCCAAGCATGGGAAACATAGTAATCAGAGGAGGAATGTGTGTTTAGTGGAAGCACTATAGGGTAGACAGGCAAAGTAGGGTAGGAGGCAAGTTTTCAATCATTAAAAATGAAGTGGAGAACTCACACTGTTTATGTGAGTATCCCCTCACCATTTCCTGCCCCATGACACTCCGGGACCACCAAACCACTTTGTGATTCCTGGAACCTTGCAGGCAATATTTTTCTTCCATACTTCTGCCAAGCAGGCCCCTCTGCTTAGAACAGTCTCTGTCTCCAGTGTGCCCAACAACCTTCTCTTGACTCACTTCTAGAAGTCTGCACACTCCCTGCTCTGAGGTGCGTCACACTGGGTGATCCCTGTAACCCACCTGGTCTTTTCCCAACACACCTGAAAGTAGGGACTGGGACTGATTTCTCAGGGGCCAGTGGAGGGAAGCGGAGAAGGCGATGGCACCCCACTCCAGTACTCTTGCCTGGAAACTCCCATGGATGGAGGAGCCTGGTAGGCTGCAGTCAATGGGGTTGCTGAGTCAGACACGACTGAGCGACTTCACTTTCCCTTTTCACTTTCATGCATTGGAGAAGGAAATGGCAACCCACTCCAGTGTTCTTGCCTGGAGAATCCCAGGGATGACGGAGCCCAATGGGCTGCCGTCTGTGGGGTCGCAGAGAGTCGGACACGACTGAAGGGACTTAGCAGCAGCAGCAGCAGGAGTGGAGGGAGGGGGAGCCCCAGGGAAGGCATGGATTCCTGCTTAGTAATTATAGGCTAAGCCCCCCTTTACCTTGCTGCCCACAGGGCTCAGGCCAGAGTTAGGGTCCCTCCCTCCTTGCCCTGCTTCCCATCTGTACCTACCTCTTGAACTTGGTCCGCTGTTTGGGGGATGGCAGATGTGGGAGTCCCAGGGCCAAGGTGCCACTGTGGCTTGTGGGCACTGGGACCCTGCGTAGTGTGCCTGGGGGCTGGGCTGGCTGGGTCAAACAGGGCTTGGGACTCCTTTTCTTCTTCTTGTCCTCCNCAATCCAAAAAAGCCTTTCACTGCCTATCAGTTTAAGAGAGAAGCTACAGTCCCTTGCAAAATGGTGGAAGCTTTGTCAGAAATGGAGAGAAAGAGGTGGGGAGCTGGGAGATAATGAATGAGTGCATATATGCTGCTGCTAAGTCGCTTCAGTCGTGTGCGACTCTGTGCGACCCCATAGACAGCAGCCCACCGGGATCCCCCGTCCCTGGGATTCTCCAGGCAAGAACACTGGAGTCGGTTGCCATTTCCTTCTCCAATGCATGAAAGTGAAAAGTGAAAGTAAAGTCGCTCAGCCTCGTCCGACTCTTCTGGACCCCATGAACTGCAGCCCACCAACCTCCTCCATCCATGGGAGTTTCCAGGCAAGAGTACTGGAGTGGGGTGCCATCGCATTCTCGGGAATGCATATATATATTCATATAAAATACATAAAAGATGATGCTGTTAAAGTGCTGCACTCAATATGCCAGCAAATTTGGAAAACTCGTCAGTGACCACAGGACTGGAAAAGTCAGTTTTCATTCCAATCCCAAAGAAAGGCAATGCCAAAGAATGTTCAAACTACTGCACAATTCAACTCATCTCACACACTACCAAAGTAATGCCCCAAATTCTCCAAGCTAGGTTTCAACATTTCGTAAACCAAGAGCTTTCAGATGTTCAAGCTGGATTTACAAAAAGGCAGAGGAACCAGAGATCAAATTGCCAACAACCACTGGATCCTAGAAAAATCAAGACAGTTTCAGAAAAACATCTACTTGTGCTTCATTGACTACGCCAAAGCCTTTGACTGTGTGGATCACAACAAACTGGAAAATTCTTAAAGAGATGGGAATATCAGACTACCTGACCTGCCTCCTTAGAAACCTGTATTCAGATCAAGACAAGAAGCAACAGTTAGAACCGGACAGGGAACAACAGATTGGTTCCACATTGGGAAAGTATGTTAAGACTGTATATTGTCACCCTGCTTATTTAACTTATATGGAGAGTACATCATGCAAAATGCCAGGCTGGATGAAGCACAAGCTGGAATCAAGATTGCCGGGGGAGAAATATCAATAACTTCAGATGCAGATGACATCACCCTAATGGCAGAAAGCGAAGAGGAACTAAAGAGCCTCTTGATGAAGGTGAAAGAGTAAGAGTGAAAAAGTTGGTTTAAGACTCAACATCCAAAAAACGAAGGTCATGACATCTAGTCCCATCACTTCATGGCAAATAGATGGGGAAACAATGGAAATGAAAATAGCGACAGACTTTATTTTCTTGGGCTCCAAAATCACTGCAGATGGTGACTTCAGCCATGAAATTGAAAGACACTTGCTCCTTGGAAGAAAAGCTATGACAAATCTAGAAGGCATATTAAAAAGCAGAGATAGTGCTTTGCCGACAAAGGTCTATCTAATCAAAGCTAAGATTTTTCCAATAGTCATGTATGGATGTGAGAGTTGAACTATAAGGAAGGCTGAGCATTGAAGAACTGATGCTTTTGAATGTGTTACAGAAGACTTTTGAGAGTCCCTTGGACTGCAAGGAGAGCCAACCAGTCCATCCTAAAGGAGATCAGTCCTGGGTGTTCATTGGAAGGACTGATGCTGAAGCCGAAACTCCAATACTTTGGCCACCTCATGCGAAGAGTTGACTCACTGGAAAAGATCTTGATGCTGGGAGGGACTGGGGGCAGGAGGAGAGGGGGATGACAGAGGATGAGGTGGCTGGATGGCATCACTGACTCGAAGGACATGAGTTTGAGTGAACTCAGAGTTGGTGATGGACAGGGAGGCCTGGCGTGCTGCGATTCATGGGGTCGCAGAGTCGGACATGACTGAGCAACTGAACTGAACTGAACTGGACTGCAAGGAGAAACCTGTCAATCCTAAAGGAAATCAATCCTGATCATTCATTGGAAGTACTGAAGCTGAAGCTCCAATACTTTGGCTACCTGATGGGAGGAACTGACTCATTGGAAAAGATCCTGATGTTAGGAAAGATTGAAAGTAGAAGAGGACGACAGAGAATGAGATGGTTGGATGGCATCACCTACTCAATGGACAGGAGTTTGAGCAAGCTCTGGGAGCTGGTGAAGGACAGGGTTGCCTCACATGCTGCAGTCCATGGGGTCAAAAAGAGTTGGACACAACTGAGTAACTGAATAACAACAAATATGAAACACAAAAAGCAGCCGTAGAAAGAAACTGCAAGACAACCATCTTTCAAGTGGGTCAAGGCCCCTATCATGTGTTTTACGTATCCTTTTAAGAATCCTGAAGGATGGTAGTCATTGTCCCGTTTTACTAAAAGTCAACAATATTCTTTTGAGGGTAATACCACTCCCTCCAGAGCACCCATTCTGGTAGGCGATGGGCGTGTGTTCAGTCATTCATGAAATGACAAGACCAAGCCTACCCTCTTCCCACCCGCAGGCCTAGGGGACACATGTGGGGAGCATCAGGCCACAGCAAAACCAGTGTGATTACCCAGCACTTGACACCAGTCCCCAGGAGGGAAACCTGAGTATCTGAGGAAGGCTGAGCCAGCGCTGCTGGTGATGCCCCAGGAGGCCAGATCAGTGGGGCAGTTATTAAAAGACCAGTCAGAGGCTCCCAGCTCAAGTTTCCTGAGAAGCATCTGATGCAACAGGAGGCTGCCCTGCAGTCTCAGATAACTGCCCCAGGGCCAGCACACCACCACCGCACCTACCTATCCCTCCCCCCACCCACCCCCACCAAGCAGGAGCATCTTTCTTAGGCCTGGGCCTCACTGAGTTCCAGAGGGGTGGGCACCCTTTCCAAAGGCACCTCAATGGGGCTCTTTCCCAGGTGCTTCTAACATCTAGACTGCTCCAGAAGGGAAAACATTAAGACTTCTTCAACAATCAGTGTGGACACATAAGCCTGTGGAAGCCTGGAGGGAAGGACACTTGTCTCAGTCATGTGGCGGTTATCCACATGTAACCCTTTGGGCCAGCCCAGCCCAGGTGAATAGGATGCTGGGTGAGGTACCAGTAGGTTGTCTCCCTTACAGGCTGTCTCTTATACACATCTCATTTTTTGAATCTTCCATTGCCCACAGGAGAACACTGAATGACCTTCTCAGCTTGGCCTCCATGCCTCTCCAACTGCACTTCCTACTGTTCCTGTCCCAGCCCTGAGCTTCAGCTACGCTCACTTGGCTGTGTCCAAGCATGGGAAACATAGTAATCAGAGGAGGAATGTGTGTTTAGTGGAAGCACTATAGGGTAGACAGGCAAAGTAGGGTAGGAGGCAAGTTTTCAATCATTAAAAATGAAGTGGAGAACTCACACTGTTTATGTGAGTATCCCCTCACCATTTCCTGCCCCATGACACTCCGGGACCACCAAACCACTTTGTGATTCCTGGAACCTTGCAGGCAATATTTTTCTTCCATACTTCTGCCAAGCAGGCCCCTCTGCTTAGAACAGTCTCTGTCTCCAGTGTGCCCAACAACCTTCTCTTGACTCACTTCTAGAAGTCTGCACACTCCCTGCTCTGAGGTGCGTCACACTGGGTGATCCCTGTAACCCACCTGGTCTTTTCCCAACACACCTGAAAGTAGGGACTGGGACTGATTTCTCAGGGGCCAGTGGAGGGAAGCGGAGAAGGCGATGGCACCCCACTCCAGTACTCTTGCCTGGAAACTCCCATGGATGGAGGAGCCTGGTAGGCTGCAGTCAATGGGGTTGCTGAGTCAGACACGACTGAGCGACTTCACTTTCCCTTTTCACTTTCATGCATTGGAGAAGGAAATGGCAACCCACTCCAGTGTTCTTGCCTGGAGAATCCCAGGGATGACGGAGCCCAATGGGCTGCCGTCTGTGGGGTCGCAGAGAGTCGGACACGACTGAAGGGACTTAGCAGCAGCAGCAGCAGGAGTGGAGGGAGGGGGAGCCCCAGGGAAGGCATGGATTCCTGCTTAGTAATTATAGGCTAAGCCCCCCTTTACCTTGCTGCCCACAGGGCTCAGGCCAGAGTTAGGGTCCCTCCCTCCTTGCCCTGCTTCCCATCTGTACCTACCTCTTGAACTTGGTCCGCTGTTTGGGGGATGGCAGATGTGGGAGTCCCAGGGCCAAGGTGCCACTGTGGCTTGTGGGCACTGGGACCCTGCGTAGTGTGCCTGGGGGCTGGGCTGGCTGGGTCAAACAGGGCTTGGGACTCCTTTTCTTCTTCTTGTCCTCCATTGGATGCTGGCTAGGCCTCAGGCCCTGGGAGGGAGGCAGCCCTACTGAGGTGGTGTGGGCAAAGCCACCCCTCCATCCACCTATCCCTGAGAACTGCAAAGGATGGCCCCAGGACCTTCTAACTGTCCCCTCATCACTCCAGTATGGGCAAGGCTGGATGCCAGCACCTACTGCTGAGATCACAGCTGTGTATTTGAAAGACCTGTGGCCCAATCCAGGTCTCCTCTACCCTCAAGGCTTAGCCTGAAACCTAGGTCTTGCCTGAAAGGACTGGACGAGACACTATTCTCGAGCTGCAGCTGCTCTCGGGGTTTCCTGTCCCTGTAGGGGAGTGGGTGGAGCCGGCGGAGGAAATGTAGGGGGAGTCAGGGTGGGTGTGAGCTGGCAGGAGCCCAGCTGGAGATTAGGGGTGTTTTAATTAGACTCCGGTTCTATTCAGCAACTGCCTGCACAGACCCTGACGAACCTCAGCATGGAAGGGGATCAAAACGTGCATGGGATCACTTGGGAAGACCACATGTCGGACCCCTAGAGGATGGGCATCAATGGTTGAGCTGGCAGGGCTCAGTCCCCGCACTTAGACACTTGGCATCCTTTCTCTTCCACCCCACTTCCAACGGTAAACACTAGGAGACTCTCGTTAGTTCCCTGGGACAGACTTCCAGCTGCTTCACCCTCCCCAGTCGGGAAGTCCCCTCTTGGCTGCAGCTGGAGTCAGAGAGGGCCGGGTGGTACGGCAGGGCAGCCGGTAGGCTGGGCCTCCAACAAAGGCTGCGCTGAAGCTCGCAGCGCTCGGCCTCCCTCCCGGCCTGCCCCCTCGGCTTTCAGGTCGGCGGAGGTCCCTCGGCCTGAGGTCTGGAGGCCCTTTACGGGGTTTCCCCAAGCTGCTTACTCCCAGGTTCCACCACCAAGCCCGACTCCGCACTCTGGGGTGGCGCCTGGGGCATAAGCATTTAAATCTGCGCAAAGCCAGCTGGCACTGAGGGGGTGTGGTGCTAGGGAAACAAGCGCGTCAAATGCCTGGCCCAGCAGCAGCTAAGTCCAATTAGAGACGCGAGAGAAGAATTACAGCGGGAGCCCCAGCTCCCTAGGAATGCATGGTGGCGACCTGGGATCTATTTTCCACATTCAGTCTCTAAAGTCGCGTGTCAAAAAGATCTCTCAGCTCGGGAGCCAGGATCCGAAATGGAGCGAGAGATCACCGTCATTCCGCCTCTGCACCCACACGCAAGGGGGAAACTAACCTGAAGATTTAGGGTCTGGAGTGATGCTTCCGTGCCGGTTCCCTCCGCCCTCAGCTGTCTCCAACTAGGGTAACGACTGGGTGGAAGCTGAGCTCGCAGTAGGTAATTTGCATTTAAAGAGAAACTGACCTTTTATGGAGTGGATGGAGTAAGATGGGAGGAGCATCTCCACATTTACCGAGTTGTCCCTTTCACTCAACTTCACGTCTCCATTTGAATTAAGGTGCTGATATTGGTTATGTGAGGGCAATCCAAAAAAGCCTTTCACTGCCTATCAGTTTAAGAGAGAAGCTACAGTCCCTTGCAAAATGGTGGAAGCTTTGTCAGAAATGGAGAGAAAGAGGTGGGGAGCTGGGAGATAATGAATGAGTGCATATATGCTGCTGCTAAGTCGCTTCAGTCGTGTGCGACTCTGTGCGACCCCATAGACAGCAGCCCACCGGGATCCCCCGTCCCTGGGATTCTCCAGGCAAGAACACTGGAGTCGGTTGCCATTTCCTTCTCCAATGCATGAAAGTGAAAAGTGAAAGTAAAGTCGCTCAGCCTCGTCCGACTCTTCTGGACCCCATGAACTGCAGCCCACCAACCTCCTCCATCCATGGGAGTTTCCAGGCAAGAGTACTGGAGTGGGGTGCCATCGCATTCTCGGGAATGCATATATATATTCATATAAAATACATAAAAGATGATGCTGTTAAAGTGCTGCACTCAATATGCCAGCAAATTTGGAAAACTCGTCAGTGACCACAGGACTGGAAAAGTCAGTTTTCATTCCAATCCCAAAGAAAGGCAATGCCAAAGAATGTTCAAACTACTGCACAATTCAACTCATCTCACACACTACCAAAGTAATGCCCCAAATTCTCCAAGCTAGGTTTCAACATTTCGTAAACCAAGAGCTTTCAGATGTTCAAGCTGGATTTACAAAAAGGCAGAGGAACCAGAGATCAAATTGCCAACAACCACTGGATCCTAGAAAAATCAAGACAGTTTCAGAAAAACATCTACTTGTGCTTCATTGACTACGCCAAAGCCTTTGACTGTGTGGATCACAACAAACTGGAAAATTCTTAAAGAGATGGGAATATCAGACTACCTGACCTGCCTCCTTAGAAACCTGTATTCAGATCAAGACAAGAAGCAACAGTTAGAACCGGACAGGGAACAACAGATTGGTTCCACATTGGGAAAGTATGTTAAGACTGTATATTGTCACCCTGCTTATTTAACTTATATGGAGAGTACATCATGCAAAATGCCAGGCTGGATGAAGCACAAGCTGGAATCAAGATTGCCGGGGGAGAAATATCAATAACTTCAGATGCAGATGACATCACCCTAATGGCAGAAAGCGAAGAGGAACTAAAGAGCCTCTTGATGAAGGTGAAAGAGTAAGAGTGAAAAAGTTGGTTTAAGACTCAACATCCAAAAAACGAAGGTCATGACATCTAGTCCCATCACTTCATGGCAAATAGATGGGGAAACAATGGAAATGAAAATAGCGACAGACTTTATTTTCTTGGGCTCCAAAATCACTGCAGATGGTGACTTCAGCCATGAAATTGAAAGACACTTGCTCCTTGGAAGAAAAGCTATGACAAATCTAGAAGGCATATTAAAAAGCAGAGATAGTGCTTTGCCGACAAAGGTCTATCTAATCAAAGCTAAGATTTTTCCAATAGTCATGTATGGATGTGAGAGTTGAACTATAAGGAAGGCTGAGCATTGAAGAACTGATGCTTTTGAATGTGTTACNGGCTAATAAAGTTCTTCCATATTTAAAACTCTCTAACATGGATTTAAAGACTAAAAGGTTGAACTGATTAGGCACAGTCTATTATGAGTTTGATAAAACCTATAAAAATTTTCATCTAGTGTTAGTATTGTCAGAAAGAAAATGGATTGTTTAATAAATATGCAAAACATTTTTTGGAATTGCCTTACTTATCATCATGGTAGTTTTCACCTAGCTCATATTCCAAGTTTTACACATTAAGTTAGGAGGATAAAATGTTGTGGCTTTTATTTTTTTCCCATTATGATAGTTTCTTTACCTAATTCCCAATTTACTTATAAATAATCCTAGAATTATCACAAAAAGTTGCTCTTGCTGCATCATGAGACAATTGGTATTCTTATTCCAATTATTCAAAGTTGTATTTTTTTTTCCACTTGCTGTTAAAAATTTGTCTTCAATCACTGAAATATTTACTGCACATCGACTCTGCCATGTACTGTGTCAGGCGCTGGATGTACACTGGTGATCTGAACAGCCGCTGTCCTGATAGAACTGAATCTGGTGAGCTCAGAAGTAGATTCCGGGAAAACTAGGATGTGTAATCAAACCGAGTGCTCTTAGGTTTGGCAACATTTCTCATGTTCTTGTCAGATTTTTAAAGTAATATTATTATACAAAGATAATCTTAGATTTTGATGTATATCCAGAACAAGAATTTGTTTCTCTTAGTTGAGAGTAACTGCATAGATACTGATCGCAAGGAGTTTACATGATGCATAAATAAAATTGGTGTTTTCCCAGAGATGGATCTAGTTTCCGATTTAACAATGATATACTTAAGATACCACTTTATAAAGAAGTGAAATTCCACACTATAGAAACTGCCTAACATTTAAAATACTTTTTGATAAAAATACCAACTCCATCTTTAATATCAAGGAAATCTGATTGTCCAAAATGGTACATAGATCTGTTTAATATGTAACATATTAATAGGTAACCTGCTATGTAAAATTGTTTATAAGCCATATTTTAGAGGTTTAAAAACTACTTGATGTGTTCCATTGGTGATATAACCTCTAATATTTCTGACCTGTTGTGGGATTTATTTGTAAGAGATGACGAGAGGCAAAGGTTGTTAGAATAGCAAAAATGTTTTTATGAATGAATTCCTTTTAATGGCAATATGTGAATAAAAGTAAACCATTATCTTTTCTTTTTTAGTTCATTTATTTCTTCAGCTCTTATGGGTCATTGTTTGAAAACCAGATTGCCCCAGAATATTATATTTCATGTCTTTTTTCCACACTATCTATTACTCTTTTCCCTGCTGACTTCATTCACTGCTAATATGTGACACAGTGCTTCCTGGTAAATGTAGATTCTTCAGATATTTTTGAGTTAATGTTTTTGATGTTCCATATGTATTTATATTCATGGACCCAGTAAATCAAAATCATATTACATGAACTGCTGAACTGGAAAGAAGAATTATTTTAAATGAAGCTTATTCCTTAACATTAAAGTAACCATGAGGGATTAGGGTGTAAATCAATAAGGCTTATATATAAGTTTTCTACATGAAGAAATGTATGAAAAATATTTTTAAGTGTCACAGGCTTTATTTTATGATAGATTTTTTAAGAAAGTTACTGGCTAAACGAGGAGCTAAAAGGAAAAAATGGAAAAGGATGTTTTAAGTGTTAATTTGAATATTTTATAGGCTAGCAAAGGCATGGATTATAACTAGTTTTGTTCTCCCATTTTTAATAATCATCACTGGTTAAAAAAAATTCAAAACTTGGGATCCTGAAAAGACTTTACAGAGCTCTATCTGAACAATACACACCTTTTTATACCAGAAGATTGTGAGAGTAGGGATTATGTGTTCTGATTTGTACAATGAATACTTGAAAACCTGCATAGCTAGAGAAGAAATCTATTATAATAAATGATGGTTTTACATGCTGAAACAACACTGTTAGGGAGTCTGTGTATGTCCGGGGGTGATGTATTGATAGTTGCAGTAAGTAGGACAGTATTTGAGGAAATTTCTTTTTTTTTTAACCATTCTTTTAAAATGTTTTCCCCAACTGCAACTTTTTTTTTCTCCCTACACCTATTCTCTTTAAATGATTGAAGAGAGCTTGAATGATTTGTTATGTTGTCATCATTCTTTGCTTTCACAAGTGGCTTCCCTGGTGGCTCAGATGGTAAAGAATCCACCCGCAGTGCAGGAGACCTGGGTTCAATCCATGGGTTGGGAAGATCCCCTGGAGAAGGGAATGGCTACCCACTCCAATATTCTGGCCTGGAGAGTTCCATGGACTGTATAGTCCATAGGGTCACAAGCAGTCAGATACAACTGAGCGACTATCATAAGAAAATCTATTTAAAATACCTTTGGTAACTAAGCTTTGTTACATATCTATTTCCTCCTGCTTCAGAGCTTTCCTTCAAAGCATCATTTCATGATAAATGACTTTTCACAAAATCATTCTATACATCTTTGAAGTATTTCCATTAGTCTTTAAAATGGGTTGTTGTGGATTATCCACTTACCATGCAGTTTTGGATTAAAATATCACCAAAGTCTTTTGGAAGGAATGATGCTAAAGCTGAAACTCCAGTACTTTGGCCACCTCATGTGAAGAGTTGACTCATTGGAAAAGACTCATGCTGGGAGGGATTGGGGGCAGGAGAAAGGGATAACAGAGGATGAGATGGCTGGATGGCATCACCGACTCAATGGACGTGAGTCTGAGTGAACTGTGGGAATTGGTGATGGACCCGGAGGCCTGGTGTGCTACAATACATGGGGTTGCAAAGAATCAGACACGACTGAGCGACTGAACTGAAAGTCTTAACCCTTCTATTTTCTGGTTCTTGCTGCAGTACCACTGCAAGTTAGCTTATAGTTACTATCCTGAGTAGTAAATTAATAGTTTTGAGTAAAAAGACATTTTAAAAGCCAATGTAAATGACCAGGTTTTGTTTAAAACACAACATGAAATCATGGTAATGGTTGGGATATGATCAATTCCAGTGTGCCTGTTAAAATGTGAGTCTATGCAAAAAAGTCTGCCTTCTAGTCTCTCATCAGTCACAGCCCCTGCCATCTGAAGACCTTAAATATAGTGATTTTACTGCTCAAATGTACAAGGTAGATATTTTGATATTTGGTTTAAGGAATACCAAAATATCAGTATCTTGATATTTAGATTCACTAAAAAGTAACTCAAACACTGCTGCTGCTGCTGCTAAGTCGCTTCAGTCTTGTCCTACTCTGTGCGACCCCACAGACGGCAGCCCACGAGGCTCCTCTGTCCCTGGGATTCTCCAGGCAAGAATACTGGAGTGGGTTGCCATTTCCTTCTCCAAGCAAAACAAATCCATAAAATGAGTTTAGGGTTTNTGTCCTACTCTGTGCGACCCCACAGACGGCAGCCCACGAGGCTCCTCTGTCCCTGGGATTCTCCAGGCAAGAATACTGGAGTGGGTTGCCATTTCCTTCTCCAAGCAAAACAAATCCATAAAATGAGTTTAGGGTTTCAACCTGTATAAGGAGTTAGCTTCTTGGTGGAGAGAGCCTTTTGACTTTCTGGGACCTTTGGCCAGGTGGGGATGGGGAGAGGAAAGGTAACGAGAGAGAAGTTCGCCTTCTGTTTGTTCCGAGGTTAGGTTATCCAATGGAAAGGTGTTTCCAGGTTTCCTGGACCATTTAGTGCCTTTCCTCACGTTCTAGACCTTGCCCTGTCCTCTACATTGTAGATCATTAGTCAGTGTTGGATTGTAGTTAAGTTTACCATGATAGAAGGGACACAGTCATTTTATCCAGAAATAAATATTTTGCATTGGCTAGAGTTTGCCTAATAATCTTGGGAACTTGCAGCTAGGGTACAGAAGAGGAATCAAGAGCCACACGCAGACTGTTAACATTGTTGTTGTTCAGTCTCTTTAGGTCGTGTCTGACTCCTTGCGACCCCATGGAGTACAACACATCAGACTTCCCTGTCCTTCACTGTCTCCCGGAGTTTACTCAAACTCATGTCCATTGAGTCAGTGATGCTATCTAGCCATCTCATCCTCTGCTGCCCTCTTCTTTTGCCTTCAGTCTTTCCCAGCATCAGGGTCTTTTACAATATGTCAGCTCTTTGCATTAGGTGNGAAGCCGAAACTCCAATACTTTGGCCACCTCATGCGAAGAGTTGACTCACTGGAAAAGATCTTGATGCTGGGAGGGACTGGGGGCAGGAGGAGAGGGGGATGACAGAGGATGAGGTGGCTGGATGGCATCACTGACTCGAAGGACATGAGTTTGAGTGAACTCAGAGTTGGTGATGGACAGGGAGGCCTGGCGTGCTGCGATTCATGGGGTCGCAGAGTCGGACATGACTGAGCAACTGAACTGAACTGAACTGGACTGCAAGGAGAAACCTGTCAATCCTAAAGGAAATCAATCCTGATCATTCATTGGAAGTACTGAAGCTGAAGCTCCAATACTTTGGCTACCTGATGGGAGGAACTGACTCATTGGAAAAGATCCTGATGTTAGGAAAGATTGAAAGTAGAAGAGGACGACAGAGAATGAGATGGTTGGATGGCATCACCTACTCAATGGACAGGAGTTTGAGCAAGCTCTGGGAGCTGGTGAAGGACAGGGTTGCCTCACATGCTGCAGTCCATGGGGTCAAAAAGAGTTGGACACAACTGAGTAACTGAATAACAACAAATATGAAACACAAAAAGCAGCCGTAGAAAGAAACTGCAAGACAACCATCTTTCAAGTGGGTCAAGGCCCCTATCATGTGTTTTACGTATCCTTTTAAGAATCCTGAAGGATGGTAGTCATTGTCCCGTTTTACTAAAAGTCAACAATATTCTTTTGAGGGTAATACCACTCCCTCCAGAGCACCCATTCTGGTAGGCGATGGGCGTGTGTTCAGTCATTCATGAAATGACAAGACCAAGCCTACCCTCTTCCCACCCGCAGGCCTAGGGGACACATGTGGGGAGCATCAGGCCACAGCAAAACCAGTGTGATTACCCAGCACTTGACACCAGTCCCCAGGAGGGAAACCTGAGTATCTGAGGAAGGCTGAGCCAGCGCTGCTGGTGATGCCCCAGGAGGCCAGATCAGTGGGGCAGTTATTAAAAGACCAGTCAGAGGCTCCCAGCTCAAGTTTCCTGAGAAGCATCTGATGCAACAGGAGGCTGCCCTGCAGTCTCAGATAACTGCCCCAGGGCCAGCACACCACCACCGCACCTACCTATCCCTCCCCCCACCCACCCCCACCAAGCAGGAGCATCTTTCTTAGGCCTGGGCCTCACTGAGTTCCAGAGGGGTGGGCACCCTTTCCAAAGGCACCTCAATGGGGCTCTTTCCCAGGTGCTTCTAACATCTAGACTGCTCCAGAAGGGAAAACATTAAGACTTCTTCAACAATCAGTGTGGACACATAAGCCTGTGGAAGCCTGGAGGGAAGGACACTTGTCTCAGTCATGTGGCGGTTATCCACATGTAACCCTTTGGGCCAGCCCAGCCCAGGTGAATAGGATGCTGGGTGAGGTACCAGTAGGTTGTCTCCCTTACAGGAGTCTCAGCTTTTACACCTCACCTCAGGTGGGTGAACAGGAGTACGAAACACACCCATTCATAAGCATTAAGTGCAGCTTCTGGTCTTGGAATGGAAAGCATGAAATCAAAGGGACCTCGAGGTTCTTGTGTATTCTCTTGGGTGGGCCAGTGCCAGGGATACAGCCCACGGTGGACAGGCCCAGTGGCGACGGCGATAGCATCCACTCCCCTTAATTTTGGCCCCACTAGTTGGCCTATGCCAAACTCTCTAGTCTCCCTTTTGTGCCTTCCTCATAGACTTGACTGATTCGTATTTAAACTTCAGGGGTTCCTTCTCTCTAGACCCAGCCGATTCCTTAGCCTGGCTTAGGGACTCATGGTGGTCTGGCTGGTCTCATTTCCCCCCACTACCCTCCAGTGCACCCGCTTTGCCAAATCAACCACTTCCTCACTGAATGTCGAACTTCCACTTGCCTTTTGGATCCTAAGGCTCTTCAGGGATCCAGCTCTATCCCCTTGGTGAAGGGAACAGGACCTCTTCTCTGCTCCCACAGCACAACCAACTTTTCTGTATGTAAAAGCACCTTTTCCCCTCACTAGCCCATGAACTCTCAGAGGCCAGGGACAAGTTTTGGTGGGAAAAAATCATATATATATATGATGAGCATCATGCCAACTTTGCCAAGGGCCCTGCTCAGGCAGTTGAAAAGAATCTGCTAGTGTCCTAAGCCTGTGGTGACTGCTGGAAGGCAGGGCACCCTGGAAGGTGCACGATACCAGGGCAGAACCAGAGATGTCACAGATCTGGACACATCAGTGATGGCCGGATGGATCCAGAAGTAGCAAATGACCACGAAGGTTGGAGGAGAAAAGTAAGGCAACAGACTCTTTATTTAACGTGGTTTTAAAATACATCAAGTCCCTGGCTGTTGTGAATACCAAAAGGAGACAAAGAAGCTGTCAGCACAGCTTCAAACAAATCTGGACGGCCAGGTTGGGCCATAAGGGAAGCAGTTATAGGGACAGAAGGCAGCACCCCTCCCCCAGGCAGGGGCCTGGCTGTCCCTAGGGTGACCTCTGTGCTGTGCAAGGTGGGAGGGCTGGAGCAGCAGCAGAACCACCTCAGCAGGCTTGGGCCCCCCACCACAGACACCAGGGTGGGGGCAGGGGTGGGCAAATAACCATCCTTTACAGACATAACATTCTCATAGAAAGTGCCTGAGCGCAGCCCATGGTCCAAAAACCTCTCGGAAAACCTTTTAAAAAGTGCTGCTGCCACCTCTCAGAAGCTGGTGGACACGAAGCTCTCAGCTGGACAAGACCCTGAACCCAAGTTACTGTCAGCAGAGCCTCACCCGCGGTGGTCCCCTAGAGGAAAAGCTAGCAACCTAAGAAACCAACACAGCTCTTGGTCCAAAAACTGAGGTCATGGGCATGAGACCTGCCCCAGTGAGGAACTGGCCTTCATTCATGGATAGGCCACCTCTGCATCTGGCCCAGGACCCTGGCTGGTGTGGGCAGCACCCAGGAACCTGGGCTGACTTTGGAAAGCAGAGCAAGCAGAGCAGCTGTAGTGATTGAAAAGATTTGGTCAACGGAGAGAAGAATGGGAACCCACCTACAGCCTGGCCTGGATGGATATAGATGGACAGCTGAGCTGAGAGCAGAGCTTCTACTTTGCACAGCTGGGGCCACCTTGCTAACCAAGCAGCTATTCTTGGCTTCTGAAGACTGTAACTTGCCACGCCATACTGGGCTCTGGCAGTCCCCTCCCTGCCAACACTATAGGCTTTAAGAGGTAGCTGAAGTGGGGCAGGTGATCCTGTGGGCCACTGCAGTCCTCCTGCTCTTTGAAGGGGGCAGACAGAAACTTCTGCCTCTTCCCGTGCTTCCTTAGGCCAGCAAACCCTGTTGGCAGCTCTTTTGTTTCTCAGCAGAGCAAGATCTCAGCCAAAGATGGCAAATAGGTCTCAACACTCACACTGGCTGCTGGAGGAATCTTGAAATGAAGGTATACCAGGAATGTAGCAGGAAATATTCAGATTAGTGGTACCACCCATGGATGAGAGGGGAAATGGTGTGTCATTCCTTTGCCATCTCTGGTTTAAGTCCTAACATAATTCAGGAGTACTTCACACTCTATGAACCTTATCACCTGAGGGATTTAAGAGCTGTTAAGAGCGGGCTGTTTGTGGAAGATGAAGGGAGCTATGACAATGAACTAACTTCAAGGAAATACAGCCAGAAGCAAAAACTCATCCACTCAATCCATCTTGGTCTATGGCTTCCACAGCTACAGTGAAGCTGAGGCCCTGCTGGAGATGGGGTTACGGTACCCCCAAACCCAGTGTACCCCTGCTTCCTGATGCAAGACTCATACATTCTGCTGTCCCAGAAGTGTTTTGTACAAAGACTGGCTAATGCTCTGGCAAGTTTGCAAACAGTAGGTATTTCAGAGTACAGTGTAGCACGTGTGAGGGGTGGGAGTCGGGGTAGAGAAGAAACAGACACAACTATCTGTAGCCATTCTGCGGACTTCTGGGGCTCAGCCAATGGCCGAGTCTCATTCTTATCCGTTAGCTGTTGGACAAGATCTGGGGGCTCTTACACAGGAACAAGTAGGATGTCAAGGAGAGCATATCTCAGCTCTTATTACGTGGGTAACAAAATCAGGGCAAATCTCAAACAAGAATGCACATTGTGGGCATGGATATATGAAGCAGACTCATCAAGCCAAGGGGACGGTTGGACCCAGGGCCCAGCATCTGCCGCGTGGACAGCGGTGATGGCATCAGCAGTGGCCACCAGGACTGAAGCCACCGGTAAGCTTGTGGCAAAGCCATGGGGACCCTTGCCCTTCTCTCACTGTAAATAATCTGACTTCATCAAGCAGGAAAACTAAGCACCAGTGTGGCCAAGGTGCCAGGCCGGGTGCTGAGGCGGGTGGGGTGCTAGAGGCCATGAGGCACCCCAGGCCAGGAGGCACCCCTTCCTCCTCAGAAGATCCTCAATACAAACACTGCCATGTGCAAAACAAACACAAAGCAAGCCAAACCCCAAACCTTCAGAAAGAATCCTTTGGGTGATCTCTTGTCCGTCATTTGTGCAGGCTAGAGAGGCACCTGTGAATGATAAGGCTACTGCGAAGCATCATTGGCCTGGTCCTGGCCCCACCAGCACGCAGGGGAAGCGGCACCCGAGGGGCGCCCTACCAGCACGTCCGTCGCCCTGCACAGAGCATGCTCCAGGTCCCTCGTCCTAGGCAGGGAAGCAGTCCGATCAGCAGCTCCAAGTGCTCTGTCAACGCTCTGCCGGGAGACCCCTTTTCCAGGTCAAGGGAAGCAAAGGAGCTTCCAGGGGAGCTGGGAGAGCTGGAGCTGCCCAAGTCCCGCTAACAGGAGAAACACAGTCATGGCCTGGGTGTGTTGCCTGTCACGAGCTCTGAAGGGCAGGGAGGGAGCGGTGAGCCTCACATCAGGCAGGGAAAAGCTCAAGCCACTTGTCCTGCCAGCTTATGTGACAGCAGCTCCCCTTTAAGACGCTTCAGCTCACAGAAGAGCCACTGACTTGATGTGTACACACCCCCACCTGTGATGCAAGCCTGTTTTACACTTACAGATATATAAATGTATGAGGCCTTGCACATATGCCATATGTATGCAGAACTGACCCATAAAATCCAAAACTGCAGAGTCAGATGTCAGCCAGGTCAGAGCACCCTGGGCCTCAGCAGTGGGAGCCTCGCACAGGCTGGGCCTGGCTGAGCGGCTCGCTCCCTTCCCAGAGCGCCCCCTGGCATGGGCACCCTAGGCGGTGATGGAGGTGGGTTCCTGGGGCCCCGTTTGGCCTGAAGGGTCTGTGCTAAGTGCTCCGGGGCAGCAAGGAGCTTCTGTGGCCCTTGGGGAGCTCGGTGTTTGAACCCTGGGCCCCTCGCCACCCTGTTCCTTAGAGGCGTTGGTAGCCTCTGCCCTTCGCTCAGGGCCACTGTCAGTGAGGGCAGCCTGCGCGCCAGCACTCAGGTCCTGCACCCTCTTGTTCAGGTCATTGCGCTCTGACTGCAGCGCTCGGCACAGTTTCTCCAGCCGCTGGATTTTCACCTGCAGGCCCTCCAGCTCTTTGTCCCGGAGTGTTTTCTAGGGAGAGAAATGGGGCCTTCAGTTCCACGTCATCAACTGCCCACCCACCACCACTTGGTAGAAAACATCCACCATTCACATTTTAACAACGCTGGGCACTGGCCAGAGTCAAAAGCTGGCCCCTTTCAAGTAAACAGTCCTGGTTTATGCTGAGACATGGGCGCCAGCTGGAGACAGGTGTGGTATAGAGAAGGGGCATGGCGTGGAGGTGATGGATTCCTCTGTTTATGCACCAGATGGCCTTAGCAAGCGCTTGGCTTTTGAGTCTGTTGCCTTATCAGTTAGCCTGGACTACTAACATCACCTCACAGATCTTGAGAGAGCTCAATGAGCTGGGGCATCCACACACACAGCAGGGTCTGGCGCACAGCAGCCTCGCCATCAATTACTTTCTCCTCCTTCCCTTCAAGTCACAAAATCAAATTATCTGCACTGCTCTGCATGCCACACGACGGCACCCCTTGCTTTCTCTGCTGTTTCCCGCCTTCTTCCATTTGTTCTCTTTGCTTCCACTACAGACCCATCACTAAGCTCACTACCTCCCTTGAGGAGACGGCCGGTGCCTCTGGACTTGGACAGACATGCGCATGAATCCCAGCTCCACTTGGGGCTCACTGCATCCTTCTTGGTAGAAAGTACAGGAAAGGGCCAAGAATTTCACACACCCCCAGCCCGGCTGCACACCGTACTCAGCCCACCTCCTCGGCCATCTCAAGCAGGGCCTTGTTGCTGCTCTCCCACCGGGACCGGTACATGGTGGTTTCTTTTTCCAGCTTCTTGATCTTCTTAGTCATCTAGGTTATGTGACACATAGAAGGAAATGATCAGGGGGTGAGGCAATTTGTGCATCTGTGTGTCTCCAAGGTGGGAAACCGTCCCAAGGGGGTGAGATCAGCGCTTTCTGAGCCACCCCAGGGTGTATCCAGGTTAAATACGGCCCACTCTTACCCCTCTATGGTGTCAAATCACATATTACTGTAAACAGTGCCATGTGAAGCACTCCAGGGATGGGGGCTTCCTGAAGGCAGGCCTAGTGTTCAATTCAGAATGAAGCTTCTTACACCCCCATAGCCACCCCCAATCTGGACCACAGTTACCTTTTCCATCTCCTGTTTGAATGTGGTGAACACCTCACTGCTTTTGGAAAGAGTGTTCTGGAACTCCTCAAACTTCTCAGTGTACAGGGCAAGCTGGGTGAGAGAGAAGCCGACAAGTAAGACTGGGCTTTTTGGAGGGCACTTCTGGTCAACACACTCAGACCCACCCTTAGCCCCCTGACCCAACAATTCTGTTGAGATACCAGTTTTCCTTAAAACAAACAAACAAAAAAAGCCATCTATTTGGAAGGATAGAATCTAAAATGTTAAGCCTAAAAAGTAGGACTGGGGGTGATTTATATATTTCCTGTAATGTTCCTTTTCAAACTCTTCTTCCAGAATGAAGTCTAATTTACGTAATTAAAATCACCTGTTCTGTCTCCGCCTCCTCAAAAGGAATAAAACACTTTGGACCAGGAACAAGTCCTTCTAGCTTGCCTTCCCACCTGATCACCACCACATAGGTGCCAGCCAGGTCCAGAGAGAACAAAGGCTTGGCAAGGTCACACAGGAGTCAAGGTGGGCCTAGAATGAGGGTTCTACTTCCCTCCCCCCGGATGGAGCTCAGCCTGGGGGCCATAGAGGCACAGGAGGAGGTACACAGTCTTACCTGCTGTTTTAGGTGGGTCTCCTGCTGCTTCATTAGCTCACACATCCTCTGGGACTCCACAGCCTCTTTGAGGAGCTATTTCCGAGATAGGACCCCAGATTCCATCAGAAGCCCCTAGAGGCTGCATCTGGACTGTTTTAGCCATATGCACCATGACCCCTGAGGCTTACTGCTCTCAGATGGTTTCTGAGCTAGCAGTGCCCTCGCCTAACCAGACAACAACCTCTCCTGGGCACACCTAACTGTGAGCTGAGCCAGAACCCGACCCACCTCCTCCCAGAACCCCCACCCCTGGGGCCTGAGCCTCACAAAATCCTTCTCCCGCTGGTGCCTCTCCTCTGCCTCCTTCAGCATCTCCTGGGCCTGCTGGAGCTTGGCGTCCACCAGCTGCTGCTGCAGGTCCTTGTGTTTGAAGACTTTGTCAATGTGCTGCAGGAAAGCATTGTCGGGGGTGGGTGTGTGGTTTCCATCTGTTAGGAGCTTTTCTTGGGGAGGCCCAATAGCTACCGGATGCTCCACAGGCAGAGACCAGGGTACTGCCCAGTCTCCCACTTCAGTGTGATATGCTGGACTCCCATGTGTCCCACAGGTTGTGGGCCCCAAGTCCCTGGAAGGTCTACTTCCCAACCTCACCTTGTTTTTTTCCCACTGAGTCAGTCTGGCATGAGCACGGGATGAGATCACCTCCCAGGAAGCCAAGTAACAGATACACTCAAACCTTCAGTCTCATTATTCCACTGGACTGAGAACCTGCACTTTTGTAGCCCAACTCCCTAGTAAATGGGAGTACCAGGGGAAAGGAGAGGGAAGAGGAAGAGGGCCCTCCACCTGGCCCACAGGGGCCAAAAGACAGTGTGCAGGGACCCAAAGAGAGGGACTCGAGTGCCTGGGATAGCAGTCAACACCAGTCAAGGGAGTGACGCCCTGCCCTTTCAGGTGGCAGGGGCAGCAAAGCAGCAAGCAACTGGAGGGCACAGCCCCCGAGTCGATGACTGAGCACAGTTCCAGCTGCTACCCTGTGATTCCAAATTCTAAAATACTCTGAAAACGGAAACTGCCTTAAGTAGGCAGGAAAACTTGACCATATCACTGTAGGGCTAATTATAAACATGGGTGAGAATACTCACAAGTTTAACTACATAAGCATTAACGTGTCCAATTTGGGGTGCTGCCACAAATCCCTGCTGGAGTGCGACAAAATTCATGACCCATGAATGTAACTCCAGTCCAGAACGTGGACAGTTTCATTCCGAAAGACACCTGGCCCCACAGTTCAGGACAGGGCACTGTGGATCCAGCTGTGTGGTCACAAGCAACATTCCTCTCATCACCTCAGTTCCTCCTCTAGATCCCTCCCAGGCTAAGAAGGGAGAATGGGCGAAGGGGTAAAGCCTGGAAAGTGCTGCCTGGTGCTGGCACCCGCCCAGACTCCTCTGTCCCCGGGCGACCCCTCACCTCCTCCCGCAGCTCATACTGCTCAATCAGCTTCTTGAGCCTTTCAGCCAGCTCCACGTTCTCCTGGCGTAGCTTGGAATTGCGCTCATTGTGCTGTTCCATCTGCAGCTGGATGTCGTTCAGTGTCACCTGGAAGTGCGAGGTCACTTCCTTACGTTTCTCCTCCTCCTCCCGGGCCCGCTGCACGCCTTCTTCCTGGGCAGAGAAGTCGCCCCCAGCACCATCATCCACCACTCCCAGGCTCACAGGGCTCTCCCACCAGTCCACAGATACTCTTTCCCAGTAGCCCTCCCTGCTCTCCCGGTGAGGAGCAGCCAGGCTCTAAAGAGATGTCAAGCAATGGGGGCTACTAATGGACCCCTCCGTAAACAGGTGACATCAAGCCAGAGACTCCCTAGAAAAATGTAGGTTTACAGGTAAGTGCCTTTCTAAAGAAACCTGAATCTCCTGAAGCCTACTTTTCCTGGTCTCAGAATCAGTTTGGAGGATCTATCAGTCTCAGTTAAAGGTGCTTTTATCTGTGACCCCCTCACCCCGACCAAGTAGTTAAAAATTCAGTAATATCCAGGGTTGGTAGGGTTGTGCAGAATTAGGCACTTGGACACTGTTGGTGAGAGGGCAAAATCTACTAAAATTAAAATTTGATACTCTTTGACCTAGATATTTCTCTTTTGAGATTCAGCCTATGGATGAATCCTATATAATTAGCCAGGGATATATATAAAAAGAATTTTCACTGTAGTGTTGTAGTGTAACAGTGAAAAACTGGAAACAATACAAAACACACTAACTGGGATACTGATTAAATACAGTATATCCATATAATGCCACTGTTAAAAAGAATGAGACAGGTTTATATAAACATAGGGAAAGATGAGGCATTTAGAAAATGGAATAGGCTATGAAACAATACATGTACAATACTTTCATTAAAAAATAAAACTATGTTACATTTTATACTAAGGAAACTTACAAGGCTATGCCTAAACCTACATATAAGTAGGTTTGTTTCCCATTAGTTTCTACTGGGGCTGGAGTTGAGGATGGTGGGCAAAAATTACCTTTGATTTATTAGACTTTTGTTACCTTTTACTATCACATCTATATTAAAACATTTTAAAACATACAGTAAAACTGAGAAAAACAAGTTGCAAAACATGCTTACTGATGCAAAGTTTTAAAGAAACACAAAGGGTATATTTAACGATCTGGAGGTCACAGTACTGACCAAGCCTTGATCAGACTGACCCCACTCTAGGTGAAGCACAGCAAGGACAAAGGCCTGACTGACAGCCCTCCAGGAGAAGAGCTGCTCCCCGGCACGCTATGGAACGGAGAATCCCGAAGCCCCTTGTCCAGATTCCCTCAGCACCTTAACCTTTACCTCACCTAATACAAGTGCACGTCAAGTGGTAAAGCAGCTCTAAGGCACAGCATCACTGAGGAAATCTCTTTCTATCCCAAAGCACGTGCTACTTTTAGGGGGAAAGCTCCTGAAGACGAATGAGGTCAGGAGAAGTGGATGTCCCACCTTGAGGGAGCGGTTATGGCGCTGCAGCTCGCGGCAGAGGCTCTCGAGCTTGCTGCGGGCCAGGACGGCCTTGCTGTGCTCGCCGCGCAGGTGGTCCTTCTCCTGCACCAGCTGGCTCTGCTTCTTCTGCAAGAGCTTCATCTGCTTCTGCGAGTTCCGGTGTTCTTCCAGCTGGAGACAGGGACAGAGGAAGAGCCCTGTGGGGACTCAGGGTCTCCAGAGTTAACCCAACTCCAGCCACGGCAGCTCAGGTTAGACACTATGATGGTGCGTCACACACTGCCCTCAGTAACCCCAAGGGCCCCATACCAAGGATTCAGAAGTGGATGCTGAGGACGGACCAGCAGAGGCTCACAGTCAGCAGATGCCAGTTTCTCTCCAAGCTGTGACTCCCGATTCAAAGCTCGTAAGACTCTCCAACCATGACATTTGCCCAACTCTCAGGACACCTGAGTCCACAGACCAGCCCACCTGCTACCCTCTTCCTTATATACAGCAACAGACCTGGATTCCCCATTTCTCTCCTCAATATGATTCTGAGTATCATGTTGGCCTTTTCATTACTGAGAATCCTTCTGCTTCCTAGCCTCACACCTTCATCTCCTTCTTAGACCCAGTCCTTTCCCAGCTCAGCTCAGCTCCCCTCCGATAAGCCTATTCAGCGCCATAGGAAGAAATATAATGCACCTTGGGGTAGTTAAGAATGTGCCACCCTCCCAGGGCAGGGAGGGTGTATGAAGGGGGAGCACTGACCAGCTCAGCATACTTCTTGCACAGAGCTGCGAGCTTCTCCTCAGGGGTACTCAGCGTGTTCAGCGTCTGCATTAGTAATGTGATCTCCTTTCCTGCAACGCACAGGGAGCAAAGGCATGTACCTCCTTTTCTGGAGGGCCCCTTTGGGTCTGGGCCCACTATTCTCGTCTATCAGATGTTACATTTCCGTTTGCTGACCTGGCTGCCTTCCCTGCTCTTCTGTGCGCCTCAGGAGCACTGGGTCCCACTCAGTTCTGCCCACCAGTAGAGCCCCAGTACCGTCCTGAGTGCCCACCACAGAGGACACACAACAAATACGTATTCAGTGAGGGACTGAAGGAGTTCCCTGACAGTCCAGTGGTTAGGGCTCCACATGTTTACTACCAAGGGTGCAGATTCAATCCCTGGTCAGGGAACTAAGATCCCGCAAGCCACGCAGTGCAGCCAAAACAATCAATGAATCAATCCACCCATTACACAAAGATCTTAAAAAAAAAAAAGAATGAGTCTGTATGAAATCTCAGAGATGAGCACAGGAGTGGGAGAAAGAAAACTGCCTGCTCTACCTACAGGTGAAAAAAAGGTATCCCACCTGTGAATTCAGTGCTGTTTCAATGCAAAGTAGGGCTTCCTTGGTGGTTCAGCGGTAAAGAATCCGCCTGCAATGCAGGAGACCTGGGTTTGATCCCTGGGTTGGGAAGATCCCCCGGAGAAGGAAAAGGCTACCCACTCCAGTGTTCTGGCCTGGAGAAGTCCATGGACTGTATAGTCCATGGGGTTGTGAAGAGTCGGACACGATTGAGCGACTTTCACTTTCAATGTAAAGAAAGCCCTTCTGAAAAAGGACACAAAAGGAATAGGTCTCCTCAAGAACACTGCACTCCAGTCAACAGAGGCAGCCAACAGTGTACTTTAAAATGACTATAACCCTGCCAAGAAATAAATATACCCTTCGATATCTGACCATAAGATTAAAAAAAAACCTAAACGCTTCTTTAAATAAGGATAACAAGGAGGGGATGGGGGAGTAGTGACCCCATAAGATGTGGGTATAATATCACCTTGCTTCTTTAACCCACTCACTCTCCATCCCCACCCAAGTGACTCCTCCCCTGCCTGTGCCTGAGTCAGAGGGGGCCACCATGCACAGCACTGCGCCAGGTTCCTGCAGTGTCAACCCCTGGAGGCTCTGAGAGACCATCGTTGGCACACAGGCCAAATCCAACCCACAGATGGGTTTTGTTTGGCTCCTATCCTATTAGTTGCCAACTGTTACAAATCTAGATTTCACATAACTGTATTTGTGGCTAAAAAAAGCAGCCAGCTATAGTTCTAACATACTGTCAACTCACTGGGACCAGGTGGCAGTCAAGCCTTTGGATAAAGGAGGCATTTTCTTGGTCTCCTGGGGCCCTCTGGCTAAGCTTAACTTATTTGAGTTTTCAACTCTGGTCTAGTCCAGTTCTTTTATTGTGTAGAGAAGTGAAAACTAAGGAACAGAGAGGAGAACTGTCTTGCCTAAGGTCACGCAGCAAGTTAGAAATGGTGATAGCACGGGATGCCTACTGATGACTCCTGCTTCCCATCTTCTCAGAGTGTATTGGACTTGGGTGTGCACTTGTTCCCCTAATGCAATGAACGACCGCACACCTCTACGTGGTGGCCCCACTGTCCCGGCTTTAATTAGACCATGTGGTTTGGCAGCTCTGGAAGTCGGGTTTCTTCTGAATCCTTGCAGGGCAGGCTGGCCCAGGTATGTCAGGTCCAAACTCCCTCCCCTCACAAGTAGCTGTACTCTGCTCACCCAGACCCTTGGCTTTCTTCTTCTCCTGTGGCCTTCGGTGGTCTCGGTCTACGACCTCATCACTGGTCCGGATCTCGTCCGGGCCCGGCTCCCCCTTGGAGATCTCCTTCTCACCATTGACTACTGGAGTCTCTGGCTCAGGCTCCCCATTCCTTGAGGCATAGGTCCGGGACTTCTCTGCATCTTCGGGTTCAGCGGGCTCACCCTGTGCCACATCCTCACCTGGGCCCCCTTGACTGTTGTCCACACAGTATGTACTAAGGATGTCTTCTAGCTGGCGGCTCAATTCTTCAGAGACATCAGAGAGGGCTCCAGACTGAGCACTCTTGGCTTGTGCTCCTATAGGAGTGGATGAAGGGCAGAGAGGGAAATAAGATGGTTAGGCCGCTGGTTGGGATTTTTCAGGCCCAAACATACTGGTTTGGGTAAATGTTGCCTAAATTCTCTAAGCCTTAGTTTACTTCCCTATAAGCCAACTATTTCTTACTACTGTCCAACCACGCTTGTTTTGAGCATAAAAGAAATCAAGTAAGCAGACCATCCAACACACAGGGGTGGCATCATGTAGCAGGAACTCAACATCTAAACTCTAGTCCATTCCCTTCTCCACCCTGCCAATGTTGCGTCCTTGATATTAAAAAAGTTCCAGGGAATTCCCTGGCAGTCCAGTGGTTAGGACTCTGGGCTTCATGGGGTGGGGGGAGGTTTCATCCCTGGTAGGAACTAAGATCCTGCAAGCCACTGGGTGCTGTCTAAAAAAAAAAAAAAAAGTTCTGGAGGAAACAGTGCTTTGGGAAATCAAGTTTTCTCTTTACTTTCTTCAAGTAATAAATCCTTCCTTCTCTGGGAGAGGAAAAAACAAAAAGCACCAGAAATGCCTCAAGTATAAACATCAGTTACCCACTTGTGAATGAGGTGTTTCTAACCTGGATTTGCTGGTTGGGAGTCTCATCTGACTGCCAACCTCAACCTGACTCAATCCTGTCAGAGCCTTGTCTGGAAGTCTGCCCCTGTGTTTTCAATGGGAGGCTGTATCCACTCCCCAGCGCCTGGTGGGGGCTGCGCAGACTCAGCACTGGCCTCCTCTCCATATTTCCTCTCTGCTGGGTAAACAGTGGCCCAGGCCTCTAATTCCAGAAGCTTGACCTGCGTGTCACAAACTCCTCCCCCTGCGCACTGGAAAAGCAGAGCTGGCACACACCCTCTGCCTTCCCTGCAGCCTGGCTGGTGGAACCTTCAGCTTCTGTCGCAGGAGCCAACTGGCTGGGCCGCCCCTGGGCTCCCTCGGGTCCTGCTTCCCGTTGCCCCGGAGTGTTTTTGGGGTTGGAAGTGTTGCCTGATTGCTTGGCAGGCCCATTCTTTTTGTCTTGGTTCTTCATTGTAGTTTGCAATGACAGGTTAGGAACAGATCCTATAGAAACAAACACATTGCTATTTTCCAGACTTGAAAAGTTCTCAGCCTGGATCAGAAATCTCAATATCAGGGGGCGCGTGAAGCTTGAAACAAACCGGCAGGCCTTCACCGGAGGGAGTCAGCTGGTCTCCCAGTCTCTGGTCTGTCCGGTGTGCCCAGCCAGGCCTCCTTTTTCCAGAAGTCACTTCCCAGCACAACACTGGCCCCTCACCACAGGCCGCACGCGGAACAGGCTCAAGGCCCGGGAGTGACGTGGCGGGACGCTGGATTCCCGGTTCCTCCCCGCCTCTCTGGCCCCACGTGGGCGCACCCCCGTCGCGCTCGCGCAGCCACCAGATGTGTATAAGAGACAGGNCCCTCACATTGAACCCGCGCGATTCCCCGCACCGGCCAAAACCAGCTGAGACCACAGACCCTCTGCTCGCGTTGTTCCCCCTAGCTGCCGCCGTACGCACCCCCACCGCCGACACCCTGACGGCTTCGCCCGCTCTGGCCTCGCACCGGAAACCCTGGATAACTGCTGCCGGCAGAGCCTCCTGCTCGCGCCGCAGCCAATCAATAGCCGGCGCTAGCGCGGGGCCTGCTGGGAAAGATGAAGCGAAGGCGGCCTCCGAGGAGGGTGAGTTGGAAAGGCGGGGGAGGGAAAGGACTACGCGTCCCTCCATGCATCGGGGCTAACCCCTGACTCCCAAGATGCAATAGGGCTCCAGTCCTCGGAGCCTCAGACCCAGGAGGTCCGAAAGGAGCCGGTCATTCTGCACAAATACGTCAACCTCGTTTCTATCACGCAGAAGCTATGATTCAGCTCCTAGAGCCTTTCGCCTGGCTACTTTTTTCTGCACGCCTCCACTACCCGACCCTCCTGCTGTGAACATGTGTGTGTGTGTTTATGCTTTAGTGTCTGACTCTTGCGACCCCACAGACTGTTGTTTGTAACTTGCCAGGCTCCTCTGTCCATGTGAACATCTGTGACTGTCTAGGAACTCTGAGGAGTAGGGGGAGAATACTGGGCTGGGCATCACACCTGTATTCCAGTCCCAGCTGCATCACTGATTTGCTGTGTGACTGGGCATTCTTTTCCCTCCCACGACTTCAATTTCTGTATTCAAATAGAAGTTTTTCATAGTTTTTTTTTTTTTTTTTAAGTTAGTTTCCCCAGTATCTCAAATACTGTACCTTTTGTTATTCCCAATTTACAGCTGTGGACTGTAAGACGCAGGTTAGGTATCTTGTCCAAAGTTACATCGCTAGTGACTGATGAGGGCAGATTAAAAGCCGGGAAGTTTGGCACCCATCCTAACTATCGGACAACCTGCCTCTTACTCAGAATAACCACCCATGGTAGGCCTTCCTTGAGGATGAATCAAGATAACTTGGAAAGTAACTTATTTTTCCATCTTCATTACCAGCTCGAGTCGCTCTTTGGAAGGTACTGAGGGGGCCCTGCCAGGGGGAATTTGGCCTCAGCAGATTGGAGTGTTTTCTCTGCCTGGCGCACCGTCTACAGTTCCAGTTGCACTGGGGCTAAAGAGGAAAAAAAGCCAAGCTTTTCTGCTTATGAGACCACAAGACAAATGTGAGACTGACTGCAATACTTGATCCATTTGTCTATTAGTGAAGTAAAAGGCAACAACTTGTGTGCTGGATTAAATGCCTAACTGGTATGGCTTCTGTTTCCAGCCAGTCCTATCCATGCCCTCAGCCTTATTCATTCCATCTATACTTTTACTATTTCCAGGACTTCCTAGGTTTTTGTAGGTGCTGTTCTACCTTCCAAAATTCCCTTCTTGGCAAAACAAAATCTTTTGAGGCCCACCAAACTCAAAGGCCACTTCAGAGCCTTTTCAGTTCTCTGCAGTTTGTTTTAGCTTTCTAGGTCTGGACAGAGTTCTATTTCAGCATTAGCAGGGAGGTGTTGAGATTATTTGCTTACAAGTCACTGAACATCGCAAGAACTGTTGGCTAAAAGCTCTACTCCTAAAGCCTAGCATCAGTCTGGGGGCTGAGACAGTAGAGAATATTTTTAATTATTTTGCAAATTGGGCATTGTTTTAGAGTTCTTCAGTTCAGTCGCTCAGTTGTGTCAGACTCTGTGACCCTATGGACTGTAGCACGCCAGGCTTCCCTGTCCATCACCAACTCCAGGAGCTTGCATCAAACTCATGTGCATTGAGTCGGTGATGCCATCCAACCATCTCATCCTCTGTCGTCCCCTTCTCCTATTGCCTTCAATCTTTCCCAGCATCAGGGTCTTTTCCAGTGAGTCAGTTCTTTGCATCAGGTGGCTGAAGCATTGGAGTTTCAGCTTCAGCATCAGTCCTTCCAATGAATATTCAGTACTGATTTCCTTCAGGATTGACTGGTTTGATCTCCTTGCAGTTGGAGATGACTCGAGTCTTGAACTGTCAACGATACTTCAAAAGCATCAATTCTTCGGCGCTCAGCTTTCCTTATGGTCCAACTCTCACATCCATGACTACTAGAAAAAACAGAGGGTTGACTAGATGGACCTTTGTCAGTAAAGTACTATCTTTGCTTTTTAATATGCTGTCTAGGTTGGTCATAGCTTTTCTTTCAAGGAGCAAGAGTCTTTTAATTTCGTGGCTGCAGTCACCATCTGCAGTGATTTTGGAGCCCAGGAAAATAAAGTCTGTCACTGTTTCCATTTTTCCCCATCTATTTGCCATGAAGAGATGGGACCAGATGCCATGATCTTCGTTTTTTGGATGTTGAGATTTAAATCAGCTTTTTCACTCCTCTTTCACTTTCATCAAGAGCCTCTTTAGTTCTTCTTCGCTTTCTGCCATAGGGTGGTGTCATTTGCATATCTGAGGTTATTGATATTTCTCTCGGCAATCTTGATTCCAGTTCGTGTTTCATCCATCCTGCCATTTTGCATGATGTACTCTGGATATAAGGTAAATAAGCAAGGTGACAATACATAGCCTTGATGTACTCCTTTCCCAATTTGGAACCAGTCCGTTGTTCCATGTCCAGTTCCAACTGTTGCTACTTGACCTTCATACAGATGTCTCAGGAGGCAGGTCAGGTGGTCTGGTATTCCCATCTCTTTAAGAATTTTCCACAGTTTATTGTGATCCACACAGTCAAGGCTTTGGCATAGTCAGTAAAGCAGAAGTAGATGTTTTTCTGGAACTCTTGCTTTTTCTATGATCCAGTGGATGTTGGCAGTTTGATCTCTGGTTCCTCTGCCTTTTCTAAATCCAGCTTGAACATCTGGAAGTTCTTGGTTCATGTTCTGTTGAAACTGGGCTTAGAGAAGTTTGAGCAATACTTTGCTATCGTGAGATGAGTGCAATTGTGCGGTAGTTCAAACATTCTTTGGTATTGCCTTTCTTTGGAATTGGAATGAGAACTGACCTTTTCTAGTCCTGTGGTCACTGCTGAGTTTCCCAGTTTTGCTGGCATATTGAGTGCAGCACTTTCACAGTATGATCTTTTGGGATTTGAAATAGCTCAACTGGAATTCCATCACCTCCACTAGCTTTCATAGTGATGCTTCCTAAGAACCAGGATGTTTGGTTCTAGGTGAGTGATCACACCATCGAGGTTATCTGGGTTGTTAAGATCTTTTTCATATAGTTCTTCTGTGTATCTTATCACGTTTCTTATCTTCTGCTTCTGTTTGGTCCATACCGTTTCTGTCCTTTATTGTGCCCATCTTTGCATGAAATGTTCCCATGGTATCTCTAATTTTCTTTGAGAGATCTCTAGTCTTTCCTATTCTATTGTTTTCTCTACTTCTTTGCATTCATCACTGAGGAAGGCTTTCTCATCTCTCCTTGCTATTCTTTGGAAGTCTGCATTCAGATGGGTATGTTACAGCTCTTAAGATGTTAAAATATTTTTCCCTAGTTGGAGAGACTTCAGGGCAATGCTCTTCCCCACCCTTTAGGCAGTGTCTATCAGGTAACATTGAGAGGCAGTATTGAAATAATTGTAAAAGGTGGAACTCAAACGCAAAAAAGTTTCAAATTCAGGTCTCTAAAAACCAAGGCCCTCATTATTTACAGAAAAGCATGTGGGAAATCTCGAGGTAACATATGAATCAGGCCTTGATGGACTTGCATAAGAATAGGGTGTTCTAGGCAGAGATAAAAAACAGTAGAACAAGGTATGCATGGGGTGAGAGGAGTGATGTATGGAGAAGGGTAAACAGTGGCCTCCAAGGGCCAACTATGAAAAGTTGCTCAGTTGTGTCTGACTCTCTGCAACCCCATGGACTATACAGTCCATGGCCAGATTCTCCAGGCCAGAATACTAGAGTGGGTAGGAGTAGCCTTTTCCTTCTCCAGGTTATCTTCCCAACTCAGGGATTGAACTCAGGTCCCTCCCCGCTTTGAGGGCCAGCCTTTTTTAACCAGCTGAGCCTTAAGGGAAGCCCAAGAAAACTGGAGTGGGTATCCTATCCCTTCTCCAGTGAACCTTCCCAACCCAGGAATCGAGTCAGAGTTAGGGTTTCCTGCATTGCAGGTCGATTCTTTACCAACTGACCTATCAGGGAAGCCCTGCTAGGTAATGAATAAAACAGGCAGGTAAGGAATATGAAAATTTGATAGAAAAATGGGTTAAAAAGTTACTTTTTCCTTTGCTATAAGAGAAAATGGGAACAACATTAATATCTTCCAGAGAGCCCACTGGTAATGGTGGTGAACAGTAATAGAACTCTTATAGATTGTCTTCAAGCAGAAACTCAGGCCCAGGAGTGCAAGATATTTGGGGGTGGGGAGGCTTTTTTTCCTCTAGTTGTGGTACACACTGGCTTCACTGATTGCCAAGCAGGGGATCTAGAGCAGTCTCAGTAATTGTGGCACATGGAGACTCTATTTGCGGCCTGCTGGCTTAGTTGCCCTACAGCATGTGGGATCTTAGTTCCTGGACAAGGGATCAAATCTGCAGTGGAAGGCAGATTCTTTATCAGTGGACCACTAGGGAAGTGCCAGGTATTTTTAAATACAGCTGCATCTTTTAATGTTGGCAATTAATTAAAATGTAAAATGTACTCAAGCCAACCAAAACCCTCCTTTTGAGTTGTATCAACTTTTTGGCTGCTAGTCTAACTGCTACATTAGGAACTGATGTAAACCAAAGTGAGTAGTTTGTGAACTACTTTGGACTCAGTGAGCTGTGAAGTAGTGATGAAATGATGTGAACATCTTACAGAAACTCTAGAGAATGCAAACTAAACCACAGTGAGACAGAACTCGCATCAGTGCTTGCTGAGCTTTAGGAAGAAAGGAGGGATTCCCAAGGGGCATGTGGTGATAGGTATGTTCACTATCTTGATTGTGGTGATGGTTTCATGGATGTAGATTTATCAACACTTAACAAATTGTTCATTTTAAATATGTGCCATTTACTGTATGTCAGTTATATTTCAATAAAGCTGATTTCAAAAATGCTTTGTAGCAGAAGCAGGCTGTTAACAATTCTTAATTCCACTTGTTAGGCCACAAATTTAAACACCTTCACTTCATTGACTTCCAAGAAATCCAGTCTAGGATCACTCCAAAGAACACTATTTAGAACTCTGCAACAGGTTTTTATTTTTGCTTTATATCTATTACAGTGTTTGAAACCTAAAGAAATACATTTTCTCTTCAAATTTGGATGTGTATATAAATATCATTTGTCTGGACTCAGCACACTCAATGCCATGGTTTCTTGGCCTATATCTGCTCTGAAATCATCAAGCTTTGTTTGTCTACCCAGGGGCCCTGAGAACATGGAAAACAATAGCTAGAGTTTATAGTTCTTAAAAGCAAAATAAATGTAGAGAGAAAAACCAGTGAGGAAACAGGTTTGATTCACCTTCCGCGGGTCTGTAGCTGGGAACCCAAGATGATTTTGAGGGACATCTGCCCTGTCCTGGGAAACTGGGACCTCACAGCTTGTTTGCTTCTTTAGTGGTCCAACCAATTTTGTGGCAATTCCCACAAAAACTGGCTGAAAGAGCCAATACCCAACTCCAGGGCTTGAGGATTCTCGCTATGGCAGCTTTCTCTTCCCAAACCCAGAGGCTGAACATCTGACCTAGGCAGGGATGCAGGGCTTGAGTTTAGCAGAGGGGTTCAGGTATGTGCTAATGTGCACAGCAGCAGTCAGGCTGGCCCAGTAGTAGGAAGGTGCGCCCAAACACACTCAAGGCCTTTAGGACACACTGCACAAACCTTTTTCCTGGGGTGTTCTAGGTCCAAAATTTAATGGTGCTTCTTCTAACTCACAGTCAGGTTTGATTCTGAACATAGCCCAGGCCTGATGCAAAATGCCCTCTCAGAGGAAAACTAACAGCTTTAATTTACAGACTTATTTGGTTTGTACTGACCTCAAAATTCTTCCCTTACCATGGTCTTCATCTGGGAGTAGGGCTAGGGAACAGTCAGCGGGATGACTGAATCCTTTATGAAAGCCATGGCCAAAGAATAGCTATTGCCTACCACATGGATCCCTGCAGGGCCCAATTCTCAGCTTGCTGGCTTAACAGAAAAATACAAAAGACAGAAAAAGTACTGGACAAGATTGGTCTAAAATGTGCAATCCTAAAACAGCTGTGGAAGAAACCTACTCTGAGCAGGTTCTCAAGTCTCACATGTACTTATTTCTAGACAGTCCTACCTGGAAGGTGTTGCTAGCCTTTCCTATGGTTGTGAGCCTTTCCTATGGTTCATGCACTGAGCCTTGCACCCTTCCCCAGCTTGCCAAGGAGGCCCCCAGCCAGCACCCTATGGGTCCCTGTAGTGACTGCAGAGACCTGTAGAATCTAGCACCCTCACTTCAACTGAGAATCCAGAACATGAGCCCCAAAGATGTATCTACTGAAGAATATTCAAGATGATGGACACCAAACTAAGTGAGTCTTGGGGAGAAGAGATGTGGCCTGAACAAATGATCTGAGAGGCCCTCAAAGAAGGGGGTGTTGGGAGGAGGAAGTATTGATAGGCATTCATCTCCTTCCCTTCTATTTTGCTAGAAACAGGTAACTCTTATTATAGTGTGTAGGGGGAAGGCAGGCAGACATGAGAAAATTGAAGTCCAGTTCATTCTGCTAGAGTTTTCAGATTAAACTGGTCTGGCTTGAGGGAAATGGAAAGTCAGTGCCCGAGAGCCTTCTTTTGCTCTTCCCTGACTAAGCATAGCAGCAGTTATAATCTGTGTAGTTCAGCTCTAAAAAATAGGGCTGTTGGAAAGTCTTCCAAGGGAAAAGAGAATGGGAGTAGATCTAGGGGTTCTAGGTAAAGGGGAACACAAAGGGTCCCTGAAAGCTAAAGTCTTCTACATCTGTTCCTTGGAAGGTTCCTTTGTACCCACTGCCTGAAGTAAACAGGCTGGCCAGGTGAGGATGGAACCTGTGTGGTTCTAACAAGGTTGCAGCCAATACCAAGGCCAGCCAGTCACGGGATAGCTCAGTCTTCTAAGACCAGCGAAGATGGGTGGGTGTGGGCTGTCCAGAAGGGCTGGCAAAAACAAATAGCTGTTCAAAACAGTACTTGAACACTTTCGCTAAGAAAACGGTTCCTTGTCCCGTTAATCCACACCTAAACATCACCAACCCACCAGAGATTTTAAAATGCAAATAACCATGTGCCAAAACATTAACCTTTCAAATACACGTCTTCTCTGGCTATTCCCTACAGCAGGCTGGGGAGCCCCTCCATCCCTGTAACATCCATTCAGAAATCTGTCAGAAAACTGCCTTTACCTGGGCCAGGGTCTGCAGTCCAGATGGGGGCTGTCCACGAAGAGTGACTGTCAAGCTGGGCTAAAAAGAAACAATATTTTGCTTCCATAGATGAACAAAGGAGAAGGGGACACAAAAGATGTTACCATCTCAGGGGGCTGGAAGAACTTCACCTGTTAACTGAAAGGCGGGTCAGAGGAATATAATGGGAAAACAGTCTAAGGAAGACACTAACAAAGGAAAGCTCCCAGAGGCCATGTTTATCTGATGAGAAATTTTTCCTCGGGTTGTGTCCTGGGAGACACTTCAGCCTTTGGAGTCCTTGGAGAAAGCAGCCTTCAAGCAGTAACTGATAAAAAGAAGAGTCTTCTATTTAGTACAGGTCCCAGATCTGAAGCAAAAGTAGGAACAGTTGGGGAAGGCAGGATGTGTAGTCTCAGTAAGAATTTGGCCCCAATGTCAGGGACTTAACTATTGCTAGAGATACAAGAAGTAGTTCTTACTCAAATGCTCTGGCTGTTGGATAAGATCAAGGGGTGGGGGGTGACTTTCTTTTGAACTGTAGGAGTAATGGAGTCAGCAGGCCAAGTGAAAAGGGTCCTGCCCCTTGCCTACCAGGGAGAGTGGGGCTTGGTAATTATCATGCCCAAACTGAAGAGCAGCATCTGACTCACTTAGGTGGTATGGCTCTGCTATCACTTTTCAATGGTAACCACTAGTCCCAACCATTTTTCTCAGAAAATGCCTCTGGAGTTGGATCTCAATACTCGAAAAAGAGGGCAGATTCAAAACCAATGGGCAAAAGGACCTGAACTTTTTATCTGTAAGCAGAGTGGCACGGATTTCACCTGAGCCAGAGGTGGGATATGCAGGAATGGGAGCAAGAATGGCATTGTTAGTGGGGAAGGGAAAATACAGCTTGGACCGGGGCATCTCTAACTGATCTCTGTGGGTAAGCAGTGACAGGGCAGACAGAATGTGCCTTCAGCTCCACCACTGGCCTACACTTAGGCAACAAATTCCTCCCCTCACCCCATCAGCTGGGCTTTACTTCATCACTATGTAATCCATTGACGCATACTGGCAAGCCAGTGAGGCACTGCAGTAGCTCTACTCAAAGGGAAAAGGCAAGGCATTGGGACTGTAAGTGTCACAGGAAGGGCAATATCCAAACCATGTATAGGGATCCCAATCCAGGAAGGTATCAGTCACTCTCAAAAAAGTCCTGAAGCTGCTGTATTTCTGTAGTAAGAGAGAAAGCCACCTGTGCTAACTTACGTGGACAAGGGCATTTGAGACCGAATCCCAGACTGCTGTCTGGGTGTCCTGATGCGAGCAGGATGCTCAGCAGTCAGGACTAGAGTGGTAGACTTCACCAGGCCCTGGAGCCCGTGCTCCCTTCGGGGACTGGGACAATCAGACCAGGCTGACCTGTGATACAAAGGCTCCAGAGCTGAGGGTTTGTCCAGCTGGTAGCCCGGAACCCAAGCAGAGAGACGGATCAAGGTCAGGCTTCCTGAGCCAAAGAACTTCCACATCTCTTTTTGGTCTTCCTCACAGTGTCCTACTTGCAGAAATTACAGGGACAGTTCTTCCTCTTGAGACCAATTAAGACTGACCTACCTAATATATAGAATATAAAAAAATACAGAACTTTTGACATTCTCTCCTTTGGAAGTCAAATATACATGATCCACCTATGGAAGAGGAAGAAGAAGGAGAAGAAAGGCCAAAGGCAAGGATCCCCTGGCTATCCCAATACATGACACTCTCACTCCAACCTCCTCTGCAACTTATGGGTCACCCGAGCAAGGACTTTCTCCTCAGGAGAAAGCAAGGACCACAGCCCTCTGTTGCGTGCTTAGAAAATACAGCTACCTCAGAGGTTCATTTCAACTCTGAGGGGAATTTTCAAGTAAACAAATGAAATCAGGTCGCACCACTGGAAGGTGGGTAGGAAACATGGGATCAGTGGCGACACAAGGGAAGCCCTGTCTGAAGGCCTGTGTTCCTCCTCGTCACTCCCACTGGTGCACATGCCCCAGGGGAGTGAAGGGGATCTCCCAAACTAAAGAGGTCTGGGCAAAGGGTTAGAGGGAGGGAGGGGCCTCTCTCTCATGGTGACCTCTCCCTCAGTCTCTAGTCCCAGACAATGCTGGCAGCTGGGTTTCCTAATACCAGGAACTCACGGCTCTGGGAAAGAGCAATCCTAACACAAGAAAAAATGTGCAAAAGAAAAAATTAAATAATTCAATCCAAGCATACAAGATTAATATTCTGTCAGAGCAAGAACACTTTGTTTTGGATTTCTCCCCTCCCCTCCCACCCCCCTCACCTCTGGAATATTCCATCTGCTCAAGTACCCAAGATAAGAGTTACACAGATCAGGGCAGAGGACTGGGAAAGATGAAGGAAGATAATAGGGAAGGAAGTCACCACTAAAGAAAAAAAAAAATAAAAATAAAAAAAACAAAGGTGCAAAATTGGTTACCTCAGTCCTCCTTTGTCTACCCCTGGGCTCCTGGGTTAAAGACATGTGCAGCCAAAATAAAGTGTAAGGAAGAAAAACCCAACACGTCCCCTTCTTGTCACAAAACCCAAACGTGAGCCTCAGATGGTTCTGTCTGTCCAGAGGGTGCTCCCTCCAGGGAAGGGGTCGGAGCAGGTCAAGAGCACAGTTTCCAGGGCAGCAGAGGTGTGTGGTGGCTGACGGTGGGGGGGCTGGTTTCCCGCCCACCAGAGGGCTGCTTTTCCGCTGGTTGGTGGTGCTTCCCATCCCCTCCCCTCCCTGGAGGCAGACATTATAGCTGGAAGCCCTCCATGGGGGCCTCAGGCTGCTGGAAGATGAACTGCTGTTGCGTCTCATCCACTTGGGGAGCCAAGCTGCTATCATCATCTTCTACACCAAAGTAGTGCTCAATGAGGTCGAAGGCCTTCTGGTAGATCTCCTGGTTCTCATGGCTCTGGAGAAACTCGATTTTATCCAAGCCTACGGTGGCAAGAAGGAAGCAGGGAGAAGAATGAACTCACAATGCTTTACTATGGGTCCATAAAACATGAATGCATTTTGCCTTCCCTGAGGTGTATTAGCATTTATAAACAAAAGTAATATGATCAGGTCTCTCTTTGATCTGAAAGAGGAGAGCTGCAATCTTTAGTTAAAATTACATAACCTCAAAGGAAAACAACTAAAATGTCAGTTATTAATCAGTGGTTTAACCTGGGCGATTTATTAACCATTCTGAATCTCTTGGAGATGAGTAGTGAGTCAACCCAGTACCTCTAGCAGAACTTGCCAAGGAAACCATAAACAAAACAAAAAGATAACCTGTAGAATGGAAGAAAATATTTGCAACTGATGCAACTGACAAGGGCTTAATGTCTAAAACATATTAACAGCTCACATGGCTCAATAAGAACAACAAATAACCCAACCCAACCCAAAAATGAGCAGACTTACACAGACATTTCTCCAAAGACATATAGATGGCCAAGAGGCACATGAAAAGATGTTCAACATCACTAATTATTAGAGAAATGGAAATCAAAACTATAATGAGGGTATCACTTCACACCAGTCAGAATGGCCATCATCAAAAAGTCTACAAGGGAATTCCCTCGAAGTCCAATGGTTAGGACTGAGCAGTCTCACTACCAAGGCCTAAATCCCGCAAGCCAAGAGGTATGACAAAAAACCAAAAACAAACCAGAAGTCTACAAATAATGCTGGAGAGGGTGTGGAGAACTTGTCCTGTACTGTTGGTGGGAATGTAAACTGGTGTAGCCACTATGGAGGTTCCTTGAAAAACTAAAAATAGACCTACCATATGATCCAGCAATCCCACTCCTGGGCATGTATCTGGAGAAAAGATATATACACCCCAATGTTCATAGCAGCACTACGTACTATAGCCAAGACATGGAAGCCACCTGAGTGTCTATCAACAGATGACGGGTAAAGACGACGTGGTGTACATTTACAATGGAAAATTACTCAGCCCCAAGTAAGAATAAAATAATGGCATTTGCAGCAACATGGATGGACCCAGACATAATCATACTAAATAAAGTAAATCAGACGAAGACAATCATCATATGATATCACATATGGGGAATCTAAAAAACACTGATAGAAGTGAACTTACTTATAAAACAAAAAGAGACTCACAGACAGAACACAAACTTATGTTTAACAAAGGGGGAAATGTGGGGAGGGATAATTATGAGTTTGGGATTAGCAGATACAAATTCTCTGTGTGTGTGTGTGTGTGTGTGTGTGTGTGTGTGTGTGTGTGTGTGTGTGTGTGT
>SJYV01048280.1:1039464-1098658 GCA_006410875.1 Neotragus pygmaeus | reverse complement strand
GTCTAGTCAAGGCTATGGTTTTTCCTGTGGTCATGTATGGATGTGAGAGTTGGACTGTGAAGAAGGCTGAGCACTGAAGAATTGATGCTTTTGAACTGTGGTGTTGGAGAAGACTCTTGAGAGTCCCTTGGACTGCAAGGAGATCCAACCAGTCCATTCTAGAGGAGATCAGCCCTGGGTGTTCTTTGGAAGGAATGATGCTAAAGCTGAAACTCCAGTACTTCGGCCACCTCATGCGAAGAGTTGACTCACTGGAAAAGACTCTGATGCTGGGAGGGATTGGGGGCAGGAGGAAAAGGAGATGACAGAGGATGAGATGGCTGGATGGCATCATGGACTCGATGGACGTGAGTCTGAGTGAACTCTGGGAACTGGTGATGGACAGGGAGGCCTGGCGTGCTGTGATTCATGGGGTCGCAAAGAGTCGGACACGACCAAGCAACTGAACTGAATACACGCCCCCTTCCTAACCTACAAGCTGAAGGCAAGGCACTTCTATAATTCCCACCACTCCAACTCAAGTTCATAATGGAAAGCAGAATCAAAGAGCATCTTCACACAAAATAGCTTTCCTATTTACTTCACTCAAGTATCATTGTCAAAAATGATTTCTCAAGGAAACTTCTCCGAATGAGCCATTGAATGGTTCTCTTTCATTTGTATGAGTAATTGTGAATTATATAGATTTAAATTCTCTTGTGGGTAGAAAGAGGCAGAGGAGAGATGAATGTCTGTGTCTTAAATGTCCATTCTCGAGGAGGGAAAAGAGGCTACACTCTAGCAGCTTATCAGTTAAACCCTACTGAACAGCAGTAGACCTATCCCAGCAAAGGCAGTTTAGAGATTATATGTAACATAAGCTGACAGGTAGAGTAAACATATCACTCAAACAATGGGAAGGACTGTGGTACCTGATTTGTTCAGGGGTTCCTCCTGATGTGGCATTGGTGATGGCCCAGGCTGCTTCTTTCCTTGTACGGAACTCTGCTTTCTGAAGGATTTCGATCAATACAGGGAAGATGTTTGCATCTATGACAGCCTAAGAATTAGGGGTTCAGGGGTGGGACATGGGGGGGAAAGGTCATTTCAAGGAGAATAAGCAAATCCAGAACACAAATCAGCTAAGATTTAGACACATTCCCCTTCCTCAAAGTTCTCCTTTGTCCTTCCGATATACCTAAGGTGGTACAGAATAACCTGGCTTCTGCTCCACAGAATCTGACCAATAGCATACATTGATCCCGATTTCAAAAGAGAAATTTTTTTGTCTAGAAGGTAATATCCCACAAAGTCTCATGATCCCAGGCCTTTCTACCACTGCTCCTCAATCTGCCAACTGCTTGTTCTACCTGTATCTGAGCCCTGTTGCCAGCAGTGATATTTGAAATGGTCCAACAAGCTTCCTTTCGGATTGACTCCTTGGAGCTGCTCAGGAGGTGGAGGAGGCAAGGGAGGGCTGAACAGTTAAGAATGACCTAGAACACCAAAAGACAAATCGAGATAAATTGGACTTAATCAAAATTTAAAACTTTTGTGCACCGAAAGACATCTTCAACAGAGTGAATTACACCAGTCACAGAATGGGAGAAAGTATATTCAAATTATATATCTGATAAAGATGACTATCCAGATTACATTAAAAAAAAAAAAGCTGAACATAGTTTAAAATGGGCAAAAGACATTAATAGACATTTCTCCAAAGAAAACAGGCAGGGGGCCCCAAAACACATGAAAGATGTCAGACACCATTAATCAGTAGAAAAATGCAAATCAAAACCTCAGTGAGATACAGCTTCACACTTCACAGGACAGTTACTCTGTTTTTCTGGCAGTGCTGGGTCTTCATTGCAGCTTGCAGGCTTAGTTGCCCCACAGCATGTGGGATCTTAGTTCCCCAACTAGGGACTGAACCTGAGTCCCCTGCATTAGAAGGCAGGTTCTTAACCCCCAGATCCCAGGGAAGTCTCTAGGATAGTCTTAAAATTATTATATATAAAAATTATAATAATTATAAAATTTAAAATTTATAAAATTTATTATAAAAATAAAATTATTTTTATTCTTAAAAAATCCAGGCAGTACAATAGTTGGTAAGGATGTGGAGAAATTGGAACCTGGTACGTTGCTGGTGGGAAGGTAAAATGATATAGCCATTGTGCTGAAGAGCATGGTGGTTCCTCAAAATCTTTAAACATAAAATTACCCCATGACCCAGTAATTCCACCTCTGGGTATATATCCCAAAGAGCTGAAAACAGGGACTCAAACAAGAGATTTGTATGCCAATATTCAATGCAACATTACTCACACTAGCCAAAAGGTGAAAGCAACACAAACGTCGATCAACAGATGAATCAATAAACCAAATGTGGCACAGGTGTGCCAAGGAAGATTATTCAGCCACCGAAAGGAATGAAGGTGTGACATACTAAAACATGGAATGAACTTCGAAAACATGCTAAGTAAACTAAGTTGAAACAAAAGAACAAATATGTATGGTTTGGCTTACGTGAGGTTTCTAGAGGAGTCAAACTCCCAAGAGACAGAAAGTAATGTGGTAGTCACCAGGGGATGAGGGGAGGGGGAAATGGGAAGTTATTATTTGAAGAGCACAGAGTTTTAATTCTGAATGTCACAAAAGTTGTGGAGATGGATGATTGTGATGGTTAAATAACAATGTGAATGCACTTAATGCCACTGAACTATACTTAAAAGAATAACCAGCTCTCCAGCCTGTGTATAGAAAAACCTTGCATACTGCATCCTCTATGGAGGTATTACTAACAGAGGATTAACATGAGTTACCCATGGGATCCTAAAGGTTTCGTTAGGAAGTAGGGGCTGTCTCTTATACACATCTAGATGTGTATAAGAGACAGGAGGGAGGGGCAACCTGGGGGCGGGAGGAAGCCAAACAGACCCTTACCCAGACCACTGGGGTCCTGAGCCAGTTATCTGGGTCCAGGTGACAGGTAAATCCAGATTTGAGGGATGGAGAGGCTGCAGAAAGGACAGTGCCAGGGCCGTGTCTGTCTGGTGTGGACCCTGGGGATCCACGTCACCTGACCCTCTCCTGAGTCCCTCTGGGGTCTGAGGATCTGAGTCCAGGCCCTGACAGTGGTGGGGTGAGGGGTGGAAGCATGTGTTAAATGTAGACTGTGCCCAAGAACGCCGGGGGCTGCTGGACCGGGAGCAGGAGGCTGGGCCCAGCGGCAGCTGACAGGAATGAGGTGGTTCAGTCGAGGGGAAGTTCTCCAGAGCATTGAGGCCCAATGAGCAGCATTCTGACGGTTGATTGTGACGCAGACGCTGATGAGTGTGGTGCTGGTTGCGTACTCACAGAGGCGGTGTGGTGGCGGCGATGGAGCTGTGAATGTGGAGGCCGATGTCCTCTGCGCTCAGTGACTCCGCTCAGTTGCCCACCTGCTCTTATGGGAGCCACTTGGTGAAACTTCCCTTTCTGTTTGGTGAGACCCCGCCCTCTCATCTCCAGTCCTTGGAAACACCTCGGTCTTAGCTGAGCTGAGACCTGGTCTTCATCCCTAACCGCCTCTGCAGCCCCCAGCCCTCGGCCCAGAGCTGAGTCTGCAGAGACGTGTGGAGGGTGCTGAGTCCCAGCCACTTTAGAATCCGAGCGGTTTAGGGTCCGGAGGAAGAGGTGGGGCCGGGGAGGGTGAGTCAGGACTGCAGTTGTGGACCCCCTTGGCCCCTGCTCCTCAGGCGCTCCTCCTTCTTAGCCAGGCCAGGCAGGCCCCCAGGCCTGCACTTCCTGCCCCGCATGGCTTGGGACCAGATTCCTTCTCCAATGTTTTAATTAGATCCCATGCTCATTAGCTGCCCAAATGCCTTCCAGACACCCTGCAGCTGCTCTGGCCCTCCCCACACCTGCCCATCCAGCTGGGCCTCCCCCACACCTGAAAGACATCGGGGCTCGGAACTTCAGCCCCTCCCTGGGGCCTCCAACAGCCAGGACCAGGAAAGGAGAAGCAGGCTCTTTGGCTGAGGCGGGGTGGGGGGCCACCGGAGGGGCCTTGCTCTGCGGGGAAGCCTGGGAGGCGAGTTGTGGCCACAGCCCAGGAGATAGGACGTTGGATGCCCCATCTGCCAATAGCAGAGGGCCTGCCGCCTCACTGAGCCTAGGTCCTTCCCTCCTGGGCCCCCTTGAGAGGATTGATCAGCACCCAGCTTTTTGCCTTCTGTACAAGTATAGTGGCCAAGAAGGGTGTGTGAGGGAGAAACCTAGCTCAGAAAGGAGGCTTTGGGGAGATGGACTTTGATCTCAGCAAACTTCCTTGCCAGATTTGCCAGCCCGAATCATCACTCAATGAGTGGCAGAAAGGGTCACATCCCAGGTCATGGTAAGTGGCCCAAGCTTGAACTCAGACTCACCCCTTGCAGTGATTCTCCTTTCTGGTCTGTTGATTTCTACCAGCTCCAGGGACTCGAGCCACATAGACACAAATGAATTCATTAAACATTTGTTCATATACACTCATGAGGAGACAGACACTGCTGTAAGAACTCTGTAAATACTCACTTAATCTTGCAATAACGCTATGAGATAGAAATTATTTTTTATCCCCATTTAACAGAGCAGTTGCAGAGAAGGCAATGGCACCCCATTCCCGTACTCTTGCCTGGAAAATCCGATGGATGGAGGAGCCTGGTAGGCTGCAGTCCATGGGGTCCTGAAGAGTCGGACATGACTGAGCAACTTCCCTTTCACTTTTCACTTTCATGCACTGGAGAAGGAAATGGCAACCCACTCCACTGTTCTTGTCTGGAGAATCCCAGGGACGGGGGAGCCTGGTGGGCTGCCGTCTGTGGGGTCACATGATTGAAGTGACTTAGCAGCAGCAGCAGTAACAGCAGTTGAACGGCTTGTTCAAATTCATGCAGGTTGTAAGAGGCCGATGGCGACAAGACTCTAGTCCCTGCAGCCTTTGTTCTCAGTCCCTGGGCTCTGTAACCTCCGTAGAACAGAACATGTGTGGTGTTTCCTGGTGAGGGACAGTGGTGGCCCTACTTAAATCTTCCCTCCAGTAACCAGTAGGTGCTGGAACTGCTGCTACCCCAGGAGAGGTGGAAGATTTTGATTGTGTGGCCAGGGGCAGACAAATTAGTTCATGTCCCCCTGACTCATTTTGTGTCCTATGAAATGGGAAAGCCATCCTTAGCTTAAGGCATTGCCTTGAGCATTCAACAGAGTGGCAGAGGTGCTCCTGCCCTGCCCTGTCTGCTCTGTGATAATTCTGATCCTGCCTGGCGTGGCCGGGAATGAAAGCATAAGTTGCTGCTTACCACCTCTGCTCCCAATTTGGGTTTGGATGGGAGTGATGGTGAAAGGGTGGCCCTCAGCACTCTTCTGTTCCTCTAAGACACTTTGAAGAGCCCTAGGACTCCCCAGACCTCAGAATCATTGCCCTAAAGGGGCCAACTGACTACCTTTTGGAGGGCCAGCTGGTCCCTCTGGAGTTTGCCTTGGGGCTTTCTCCTTCCCCTCACATGATGACGATTCTGGGCTGAATGAGCTGGTCTGGGAGGATGCATGGAAATGAGCATGCTGAGCCAGGGCTCACTTACACAGGTGGGGAGAAAGCCTGCCTGCCCAGCAGCCATCCTAGCCATGTGTGTGTGTCTGTGTGTCTGTGTGTGCGCGTGCCTAGTTTTTCCATCCACCCTTCGCTCCTCATCGTCAGTTTCCCCAGCAGCAGTCTGGAAGGTGCTGGTTGCCAGGACCAGCTCTAAATGTCAAGGCCTGGAAAATCCAACCAGCCCCTGGGCCCAACATCCCCACCCCAGGTGGCATGGTCATGGGGACTGGCATGGGGAGAGAATGATGAAGCTAGCAGCCCCTACCCTACTCTATGTACCACCTCTGCAGAATTATTGTGCTACTGCCTGGGATCCTGAGCATCCCAGACCCAGGCTCCTCCCTGGCCTGACCAGGCAATGGTTTCATACACCTGCACCAAGAAAGACCTTGTCATGGCCCGGCTGCTTAAGGTCTACGGTGGCCCTCACTGCCCAGCTGGTCCGATAGCAGGTCCTCAACTTAGTACTTAATTTCCTGCCATCAACAGTTCTCTTCAATTTGGTTGCTGGTTACTTCAAACATGACCACTCCATTCTAGAATCCACCTTCTCTGAGAAATTTTCTTTGATCAAGGACTATTTTTCTTACTACCTGGTCTTAGGCTTCCCAGGTGGCTCAGTGGGTAAAGAACTTTTCTTCGATGCAGGAGACTTAGGAGGCGCGGGTTCAATCCCTGGGTTGGGAAGATCTCCTGGAGGAGGGCATGGCAACCTACTACAATCTTCCTGTCTGATGAGTCCCGTGGGCAGAGGAGCCTGGNCTACCAGGCTCCTCCGTCCATGGGATTTTCTAGGCAAGAGTACTGGAGTGGGTTGCCATTGCCTTCTCTGGGAGAACAGCATGAAGCTTTCTTTAAAAACTAAAAGTAAAGCTACCATATGACCCTGCAATCTCACTCCTGGGCATATATCCAAAGAAAAACATGGTCCAAAAGGTTAGATGCACTCCAATGTTCATTGCAGGACTGTTTACAACAGCCAAGACTTGGAAACAGCCTAAATGTCCCCCAACAGAAGAATGGATAAAGCAGATGTGGCACATATCCACAACTGAGTACTGCTCAGCCATTAAAAAGAATGAATAGTGCCATTAGCCGTACCGTGAATGGACCTAGAGAGTGTCCTACTGAGTGAAGGAAGTCTGACAGAGGGGGAGAAATACTGTATGACATCCCTTATGTGTGCAATCAAAAAAGACAAGTCCTTCATTGGAAGAACTGATGCTGAAGCTCCAATACTTTGGCCACTTGATTCGAAGAACCGATTCATTGGAAGAGACCCTGATGCCAGGCAAGATTGACGGTAAGAGGAGAAGGTGACGATGGAGGATAAGTTGGTTGGATGGCATCATTGTCTCAATGGACGTGACTTTGAGCAAAGTGCAAGATGGTAAAGGACAGGGAAGCCTGGTGTGCTGCCGGTCATGGGGTTGCAGAGTTGGATACAACTTAGTGACTAAACAACAACAACAAAGAAATGATACAAATGAACTTACTTACAAAACAGAAGGACACTCACAGACTTAGAAAAGGAACTTATGGTTGCCAGGGGGAAAGGATAGTTAGGGAGTTTGGGAAGGTCATGTTCACACTGCTATATTCAAAATGGATAACCAACAGAGACCTACTATATAACACATGGAACTCTACTCAATGCTATATGTCAGTCTGGATGGCAGGGGTTTAGGGGACGATGGATACATGTATATGTATGGCTGAGTCCCTCCGCTGTTCACTTGAAACTACCACCACATTGTTCAATTGGCTATACCCCAACAGGGCTTCCCAGGTGGCACTACTGGTAAAGAACCTGCCTGCCAATGCAGGAGATGTAAGAGACACTGATTCAGTTCCCGGGTTGGGAAGTCCCCTGGAGAAAGAAATGGCAACCCACTCTAGTATTCATGCCAGGAGAATCCCAGGACAGAGGAGCCTGGTAGGCTAGTCAATGGCATCACAGAGTTGGACATGACTGAGCAACTTAGCACACACATACCCCAATACAAAATAAAAAGTTTAAAATTTGAAAAAAAAAAAAAAAGGGCAGAACAAAAGGTTGAGGAAAAAGAAAAATGAGAACAATATTGGAAGATCAGTTCAGAGTTCCAGAAGTCAGATAACAAGAAAGGGGGAGTTTCAAAAGAAATACATTTCAAAAACTGAGGTGAAAAAAAATTCAAAGAAATAATACCGGAAATAATGGGCTCACTAAGGGTCTACCACAATCAGCTTGAAAGGACCCATGCCAAGAAGAATCAGAAACCACAAGACCACCACTCGAGGAACACCAGTCAGCTGCTCTCTGGGTAAATCACCACAGAGCTACACAGTATGGTGCCTGCATGCACCCTTCCTGTTCAGGTATTCATATTTTAACCTATATTTTTCCTACAGTATTATGTGCATGTTAAAAAATCATATAAATGGTATCCTGCTGTACACATCTCTTTGCAACTTGCTTTGTTTTTCAAACAGTGCTTTGGGATTTATTCAAGTTGATATCTAACAGTTAATATGAAAAATTATTCTATTTTGTGACTAAAACATAGCTTATATACCCAATCCCCTTGAGAAACAATTGACTAATTGCTCACTACTGTCCAGAGTCTTTTACGAAAGTTCATGTCCACACACGCTGTGCACAAGAGCCAACATTTCCCAAGTTATACATCTGAAAGGGAAAGGTCACAGTATGGGGTCTGTGCACCTCTGGCTTCACCAGGTATTGACAACTGCTCTCCTAAGTGGCTGAGCCAATTCACATTCTTGACAGAAAAATCAGAGTTATTATCACCCCACATCTGAACTAACAGCTGGGGTTACCCACTAATATAGGGGTGGGTATACCTTTGGTTTACCTTTCCTTATTACTAGGGATGATGAACTCCTTTTTCACTCGTCTTCTGGGATTTCTCAATTGCGAGACACTGTGGCAGAGACTACGCACGATCCCTATTATCCGTTCTCCTGTTTTTCCTTTGATAGTGAATATCTGAGCAACCTCTCACAACCACCCAGCTTCTTTGTTCGTAAGTGTCGTTATGAGATTCAGCCCTGCCAGTAGGATATGAGCAGAACTGATAAGGGCGATTTTGGGGTCACCTTCTTAAAGACATGGCTGTATGCCCTGGGCTTTCTCTCTGTTCCCCCTCGCCACTGGTTGGGAATAACTGATGCCACCAACTTCTGATGTAGTAATGGTGCCATGTGATAAGATAGGAGGACGTTCTAGTCAACATGCAGCCCCAGGTGACGGCATAAAGCAGAGCTTTATATCTGCCTAGGATACCTACCTTCCTTTGGACCATTATATTAGACTTCTAGCTTTTATCAACCACAATATTTTTGGATCTCTGTTATAGTGGCTTGTTAGTCTAAAATCCAATCAACGACTTTTCCTAACTTTTCTGTTGAATTGTCTTTTTCTCATTGGCCTTTAATGAACTAGATGTTAATCTTTTGTTGGGATACGGGTGGGTATTGTAAGTACTTTCTTCCAGGCTCAGGGTCATCCTTTCACTTTGCTTTTGTCAAAAGAAGATTTACAAACCACCCAACTGTTCTCCAAAAGTATTATACCAATTGTCATTTTTGATTATATTCTTTGCAGCCAAAGATGGAGAAGCTCTATACAATCAATAAAAACAAGACCTGGAGCTGACCGTGGCTCAGATCATGAGCTCCTTATGGCAAAATTCAGGCTTACATGAACAAAGTAGGGGATACCACTAGGTCATTCCAGGATGACCTAAATCAAATCCTTTATGATTACACAGTTGAGGTGACAAATAGATTCAAGGGATTAGATCTTGTAGAAAGAGTGCCTGAAAATTATGGTGCCTGAAGATGGATGGTGATTTGGAACACTGTACAGGAGGCAGTGACCAAAACCATCACCAAGGAAAAACAAATGTAAGAAAGCAAAGTGGTAATCTGAAGAGGCTTTATAAATAGCTGAGGAAAGAAGAGAAACAAGAAAGGGAAAGACATACCCAATGAATGCAGAGTTCCAGAAAATAGCAAGGAGAGATAAGCCCTTCTTAAATAAGAAATGCAAAGAAATAGAGAACAACAGAATTAGAAAGACGAGATCTCTTCAAGAAAAGGGGTGATATCAAGGGAACATCTCATGCAAGAATGGGCACAATAAAGGACAGAAACAGTAAGGACCCAACAGAAACAGCAGAGAGCAAGAAGAAGTGGCAACAACACAGAAGAACTACACAAGAAAGTTCTCAATGACCCAGATAATCGCGATGGTGTGGTCGCTCACCACACCATCGGATGGGGACATCCCGCAGTGTGAAGTCAAGTGGGTCTAGGAAGCATTACTATGAACAAAACTAGTAGAGCTGATGGAATTTCAGCTGAGCTATTTAAAATCCTAAAAGATGATGCTGTGAAAGTGCTGCACTCAGTATGTCAGCAAATTTAGAAAACTCAGCAGTGGCCACAGGACTGGAAAAGGTCAGTTTTCTTTGCCATCCCAAAGAAGGGCAATGCCAAAGAATGTTCAAACTACTCTACAGCTGCATTCATTTCACATGCTAGCAAGGTTATGCTCAAAATCCTTCAAGTCAGGCTTCAGAAATACATGAACTGAGAACTTCTAGATGTACAAGCTGGGTTTTGAAGAGGCAGAGGAATCAGAGATCAAACTGCTAACATTTGCTGTATCATGGAGAAAGCAAGGGAGTTCCAGAAGAGCATCTACTTCTGCTTCATTGACTACAATAAATCCTTTGACTGTGTGGATCACAACAAACTGTGGAAAACTTTCAAAGAGACGGGAATACGAGACCACTTTACCTGTCTCCTGAGAAACCTTTATGCAGGTCAAGAGGCAACACAGACATAAACAATGGACTGGTTCAAATTTGGAAGAGGAGCATGACAAGGCTCTACTGTGTCACTCTGTTTAATTAACTTATATGCAGAGTACATCGTGTGAAATGCCAGGCTGGATAAATCACAAGCTGGAATCAAGATTGCTGGGAGAAATATCAACAACCTCAGATATGGAGATGGTATCACTCTAATGGCAGAAAGCAAAGAGGATCTAAAGAGCCTCTTGATGAGGGTGAAAGAGGAGAGTGAAAAGCTGGCTTGAAATTCAACATTCAAAAAACTAAGATTATCACATTCTGTCCCATTACTTCATGGCAAACAGAAGAGGAATAAGTGAAAGCAGTGTCAGATTTTACTTTCTTGGGCTCCAGAATCACTGCAGACAGTGACTGCAGCCATGAAGTTAAAAGGTGCTTGCCCCTTAGAAGGAAAGCTATGACAAACCTAGATAGCCTACTAAAAAGCAGAGACATCACTTTGCCAACAAAGGTCCACAAAGTCAAGCCATGATTGTTCCAGCAGTCAGATGTGAGAACTGGACCATAAAGAAGGCTGCCCGTGTGTGTGCTAAGATGCTTCAGTTGTGCCCGACTGTTTGCAACCCTATGGACTATAGCCTGTCAGGCTCCTCTGTCCACGGGCTTCTCCAGGCAGGAATACTGGAGTCAGTAGCCATTCCCTTCTCCAGGGAAGCTTCCCAACCCAGGGACCAAACCTGGGTTTCCCACATTGCAGGCAGATTCTTTACCTTCTGAGCCACCAGGGAAGTGCTTAAGAACTGATGCTTTTGAACTGTGGTGTTGGAGAGGACTCTTGAGAGTCCCTTGGACTGCAAGGAGATCAAACCAATTAATCCTAAAGGAAATCAACCCTGAACATTCATTGGAAGGACTGCTGCTGAAGCTGAAGCTCCAACACTTTGGCCACCTGATGCGAAGAGTCGAGTCACTGGAAAAGACCCTAATGCTGGGAAAGATTGAGGGCAGAAGGAGAATGGGGCGGCAGAGGATGAGATGGATAGATAGCATCACCAACTCAATGGACATGAATTTAAGCAATCTCTGGGAGAGAGCGGAGGACAGAGGAGCCCAGTCTGCCACAGTCCATGGGGTCGCAAAGAGTCAGACACTACTTAGCAACAGAAGAACAACAAAATTCTTACTTTTAGTTGTTACTAATCTGATCATTGAAACCTAGATTTCCATTATTTTAGAGTACATTTCTTTGATTTCCAGTGTAGATGAACATTCTTCTAAATCTCTGATCTCAATGTTCTATGTTGAAGCTATTTACTAGGTGTCTCTATTGCGTATAGGACTGTTAGGTTAGTCTACAAGGGTTGCCTGCTCTAACAAACAACTCCCAGAATCTTTAGGGCCTAGCCCCAGTAAAGGACTATCACTTGTTCACATTGCAGGCAATTGAGGGATCAGATCAGGGTTCTGCTCTGGGAGGCCACTTGGGGCCCTAAACTCTATCTAACTAATGTTCCTGTCCTAGTGCCTTCCAGTCCTGGAGGACTCCAGCAGATAAAAGGGAAGACAGGCTTAGAGATTAGGTAGGAGGGCTTTCAGAGTCTAGGCCTGCAAGTGACCAACATCACTTCTGTTACAACTCAGTCGTATAACTCCTGAACTGCAAGAAGAGTGGGAAAATGTCTAGCCTTGTTCCCATGAGGAAAGCTCACAGAGGTCTGATGATGTTACATCTCATTCACCATAAGCACCTCCTCTTAAGAATAAGAAGCAGTGCCTAGTTCCCTGTAGCTCTAGCACGAAGCCCTTTACCACACAGGGCTTAGAAATAGCAACAGGTGGTGACTCCACAGAGTGTGGTCACTCAGAAGCAAGGGTCTCACAAGCAGCAGTCATGCACCCCTGGTCTGAGAGACAGAGGACCCACACTCAGGATCCATCATGAGACTGTTACCTCATCCTGAGCTCTCAAGCAACAATTCCAGACATCAGGGAGGGAGAGGTTACTCCTATTAGACTCAAAGATCCCTGACATATTTTATAGGGCATATAGTTAGCACAGCACTTCTCAAAGTGTGGTCTTTGAGACCCTCCAAAAGAGTCTGAGAGGTCAAAATTACTTCATACAATACCATAATGCTATGTAGCTTTTGACTCTCATTCTCTCACAAGTGTAGAGGGGTGTTTCCAGAGACTTGTGATACCACATGTGACTTGTGATATCACAGCAGACTGACTACAGAAGCAAGCATGAGGATCCAGCTGTTTTACACTAAGCTTTACTTTAAAGAGAGGTGCAAAAAATCTTAAACAGTGACACTCCTCTCACTACACATTTTGTTTTATAAAAGTTATTTTTCATTAAAAAAAAAAAATGTTATGTTACTAGAAGCCTGGGATGATGCAGTCCATGGGGTCGCCAAGAGTCAGACATGACTGAGCGACTGAAGTGAACTGAGGACATGGATTTATCATTGTACTTTTTAAGTGAATAATTATTTAATGCCTTAGTTTTTTTAAAAAAACATGGTATATATTGGTATATACAACCGACATAAACAAAAGCTCTTTGGGTACTCAATTTTTAAGGAGGATGAGATGGCCCCCAAGACTGAAGGTTTGAGAGTGGTTTGGTGCAGTGGCTAAGATGACAGTCTCTGAAGCCAAAATGCTTTAGCTCAAACCTTGCTGCTGTACAGGTATGAAAAAGAAATTACGATAAACTATGCTAACAAATTTAGTGTGTGTGACCTTGAACAGATTACTTGGCCTCTCAGCCTCAGTTTCCCCATGGACAAAATGAGGAACAACATGCTCTTCTTGGCTTGTCTGGTGACTGAATGAGGTAACCCTCATAAACACTTGAAGCTGCACTCGGCACACACTGCACACTCAGCAGCAGCAGGCACGCTCAGTGAATGCTGGCCCTCGTTTATCCACATGCCCACAGCAGTCAGCTCAGCACAACTGCCCAGAACAGGCGTACAGCTTGTGTTTTCAGAAGCTGAATGTGAAATAAACAGAAGACGATGGAAAAGATATCATACCANTATAATAAGTCAAGAAACAAGTGAATCTTTTAGTCCTTTGAGCCTTCTAGCAAATTGCAGACCTATGGAGCGAGTCTTAGGAACCCTCGATGGACAGCTGGTCAGTTCAAGGACAAGGCAGTCTGGGCTTGGGATTGGTATCTGAAGTGGAGACAATCTTGGGGGCTGACCCCTGTGGGGTCTCTGCTAACTCTAAGTACCAGTGACAAAATTCAGTTGAACTATAGGACATTCCACTGGTTTCCTCAGAAAACTGAGGGATTGCTTGGTGTGAAAACCCTACATGATTGGCATCAGAAGTGTTGTGAGTAAAAATATTTCAAGCATCCTGGAGAGATTTGTGTGTACCCAGGAGGAGAAGGGGATGAAAGAGGATGGGACGGTTGGATGACATCACCAACTCAATGGCCATGAGTTTGAGAAACCTCCAAGAGATAGTGAAGGACAGGGAAGCCTGGGTTGCTTCAGTCCATGGTGTGGCAAAGAGTTGGACATGACTGAGCAAGTGACAACAGCAAATCCCAAAGTTTTGCATTTATAGGCAAAATTTGAAGGGGTCATTCTCCATGTGACTGAGTTTTTTATGGTGAAAACTCCTGGGGGGAATCACTGTGCTCAATTATGTAAAATATATTTTCACATCTAGGATGTTCCAATTCTCCACTGAGTGAGTGAAGTCACTCAGTCGTGTCTGAGTCTTTGTGACCCCAAGGACTATAGCCTATCAGGCTCCTCTGTCCATGGGATTTTCCAAGCAAGAGTACTGGAGTGGGTTGCCATTTCCTTCTCCAGGGGNAAGCAAACTTCCCCTCTGATAAGCTCTGCCACCACCCCCCCACCAACATCTCCACTCACACCAGCTCCTCGACGTTCCTCTCACAGAGCACAATCGTGCCTCAGGGCCTTTGCACCTGCTTCCACTTCTGCCCAGAGTCCTCTTTCCTTGCTTATGTCCATTGGATTTTGAATCAAATATTCCTCCTCGATGAGGCCTTCTCTGACCACGTCTTTAAAAGTGCAGAACCCTTCCTGATGCTAGTTCCTTCTGTCTCCCTTCACTGATGTAGTTTTCCCCACGGGAGTTGTTCTATTCTAACTCACTTGCAGTTGTTGTTCAGTCGCTCAGTCACGTACTTCACTATCTCCCAGAGTTTGCTCAAACTCGTGTCCATTGAGTTAGTGATGCCGTCCAGTCATCTCATCCTCTGTCATCTCCTTCTCCTCCTGTCTTCAGTCTTTCCCAGCATCAGGGTCTTTTCCAGTGAATCAGGTCTTCACATCAGGTGGTCAAAGTATTGGAGCTTCAGTTTCAGCACCAGTCTTTTTATTTTTAATATTTTTTTACTTATTGATTGGTTTAATTTCTTTGCATACTGATTTTGTCCCTGTCTGTTTCCCCAGCACTGGACTATGCAGGGAGAGATGTTTTTTCTCTCTGTGTTCTAGTGTGTCTAGTGCTGGTCTGCCAGCCCTCAATGATGTGGGGAATGAATGAAATAGAGTGACTGGCTCAGTCCCCCAGTCTGACTCCCACTGGCTGGGAGGCCCTTTCATACCACTCACCTGTCTCAGCCTCTAGGTCTGTCACTGCAGAGACCAGGGGACAACACAGAGTCCCAACCTAGGCCAAAACACAAAGGTAATATCCGACCAGGAGAGGTGAGACCAGATCCCAGACCAGCAGGGAAAACGTCGGTGGGCTCGCCTTCCGGTCATGGGATGGCCCCAGTGGACAGTGGCTGGGGAGGGCCAGGCAGTGGGTGGAGTCTGTGTGTGGCATCAGTCTTTTGTGGAACTGGCACTAGGCAGAGGCTAGGGCCAGGCAGGGGAAACAGAGGACAGAACTCATGAGACACACTGAGGTCCAGGTGGCTGGGAGCCCAAACACAGTCAGTGAGCTTAACCAAAGACCAGCAATCCAGAGTCCTCTCCCAACCGGGACTGATGGATGCCTGAAGACTCCTGGCTTCCCCAAGGCCAGTGCCTGCCCTTACTTTAAAGGCTCAGCTCTTTCTCTTTCTCACTTGACTGTGCTTCTTCAGGAAGGATCCCAGTGGCCTGGCTCTGGTGAGCTCTAGAGGGCAGCTTCCCTGGCTGGGCCCACACACTCAGGAAAACAGCCACACTGCCCCCCAGAGCTGGTGACATGCAGGCCGGCTGCCAGCATGGAGGAGGCCCTGTCTTCCCAACCCCACTGCACCTGGAGCAATTTCCCTTAGCATTACAGAATCTAAAGGTGCCCTGTGGAGCTAGGATCCACTGTCCAGTCCTCATTTAATCAGCCAGAAATCTGAGCCCGGAGAGTTGGGTTTGTGGCAGTGGCCGCGCAGTGTTGGGGCTCAGCCGCGGGCTCTCCCAAGACCGTCCTATTGAAAGTTGCCTGCACTTCCAAGGCCAGGCCTGGCTGCCTTTTCTCTGAGTTGTTTCTATTGTTTAGTCGCTAAGTCGGGTCCGACTCTTTTCGACTGCAGCCCACCAGGCTCCTCTGTCCATGAGATTCTCCGGGCAAGAATACAGGAGTGGGTTGCCCTGCCCTCCCCAGGGGGTCTTCCCAACCTAGGGACTGAACCTGGGTCCTCGCACAGCAGGCAGATTCTTTACTATCTGATCCACCAGGGAAGCCCCAAGAATACTGGAGTGGGAAGCCACTTCCTTTTACAGGGGACCCTCCTGACCCGGGGACTGACACACATCTCCTGTGTTTCCTGCATGGCAGGCGGGTTCTTTACCAATGAGCCACAAGGGAAGGCCCACCTATGAATTAGCAGCTCTCTAGTATCCTAGGAATTCGCCACGTGATGGGTGAAATGATGAAGCTGCGCTGCAGCGGCGCCTGTTCATCCTGCCCCTTCCTCCCCTCTCTGCTCCCTACTCTCTGTTCCCCACTTGATGATGGAATGGGATAGGGGTCACTCCTCAGCTTGATGGAAGTCTCAGCTGCTCGCCCTCTAAGCTCATTATCTGACTGGCTCAGACCTTCCCAGGGGTTGCAGGGAGGCAGAAATGTAATTAAGTGTTTTGCTTAAATGGCCTCTTCAGTTGACAGAAATGCTGCCCAGGGATGCAATAGGCTCTGCTTCCCACTTCCTTCCAAGCAATGCCAAAGCTGCAGGCCCTGGGCAAGGGAGGCGGCCAGTTGTGGTGCAAGGCCAAAGGGATCAAAGGCTGCTGTGCTCCGAGACTGATTCCCACAGTGGACATCCTCAAGCAGATCGTGGAGGAGAAGGCACTTGCTCTGAGGAGCCTGTGTCCCCCACCCTGGGCTGGCCCTGTGTCCCCTCCCGGCAGTGTCTCACTGTGTGTCTACTGCCCTCGGGTGCCATGTGTGATCAGGCCAACGACAACCAGCATGTTTCTCCTGCCTCCCAGGCCCCTCTGTGGGACCAGCAAACTGAGTGCCACTCCAATCAGCGGTGATGTTTACTGTCCCTTTGCTGCCCAGGGTGTCACTGTGGCTTAGAGGATGCGTTATTTTGGGAGAAATGATCCTTTCCCATGGAGCCCCTCGGAGGCTGGGGGATGGGATGGGATGGGAGATGCAGACAAGCACAAGAAGGCATTTCTCACGGGCTCCCTGGATGCAAACAGAATTCAACACTCTCCTCCAATGGGCAGATACCTGTTTCCAAACAGAGAAGAATTCAGATGTGAAAGGCGGTTGTTATAGAAATATACACAAGGGGACTTCCCTGCTGGTTAAGGTTAAGACTACTCCTTCCAACGCAGGGGCTGCAGGTTCGAATTCTGGGAGGCGGGGATCTAAGATCCTACATGCCTCAGGGCTAAAAAACCAAAGCATAAAACAAAAGCAATATTGTCAACAAATTCAATAAAAGCTCTCTTTTTTTCATTGGAGAATAATTTGGTTTACAATATTGTGTTGGTTTCTGTCATACAGCAACATGAATCAGCATAGTTATAGATATGTCCCCTCCCTCTTGAACCTCCCTCCCATCTCCTACCCTAACCCGCCCCTCTAGGTTGACAATAGAATATTACTCAGCATAATGACTTTTTTAAAAAAAGAAAGAAAGAAAGAAATGATTGAGACTAGGGAAGGAGGAGAGAGTGAATGCAGCGAAAAATAAAATGAAAACAAGAATGGGAATTTCTGAGGGTGGAAATCACCAACAGGGCTGAGAGAAGTAGCTGAAATCAGACCACAAAGAGTTAAGTCCAGTCTTAACTAACAGCGCCTACTTATGCGTCAGGGCACATTCAGCATTATTGTGCTAAAGATAATAGCAGACTTATTACAACAGAGCGCCCCATATATATTAGTGCCCACACAATGTCACCTGTCTGTGAATTCAGCAGAATTTGCTCACAGAATAATACAGTATTGCCATTGTCACAGCTTAGAATTCATTAATAGAAGCAGTGTTTCTGGCACCTCTATGCAACACTCAGTCCCCCAAGAAGGCTCATTATGGAATGTGGCCCTGGATCCAGTAATGGCAGTCATTACGACCATGTGCATTAATATCAAAGCATCTGTACTTATTTTTACATTTTTCCTGGTATCATCAGTGAGCCTCTAAATGATGCGCGTCTTCTGGTATCATCATGGGTCCTTCAAGCCTTTAACCATATGCAACATTTCACAGTGAGCCGTTAAAAATTACAGAAGATATGCCGAGTAGAATGTTTATTAGCTACCGTTTTGTTTCACATTGAACCTCAAATTGTAGTCAAGGCGATTTTTCTATCGTTTAGTGATATTTAACACAAATCAACCAAGTGCTTTGGATTTCATAATTGGAAAGAATATAAAAAAGGCAAAATCTCTCAACTTCTCTGTGTTGGGTTGGGATGGTTTGTGCTAGACACCAAAACTGAAGGAGAGAAGAGAAACTGATACACCCAAGAAAACTCAGTGAGGAACAAAATGACTTTGCCAGATTTGTGCTCGTTGTTATAGAAATTCCTATTCTTACCCATATCCAGCTCTCCCCTTCATTTACAGATGGGTCGTGTCCCAAGTTTTAGCCCAGACTTGATAGTGGAAGTGATGGCAGTTTCTAGGCTGAGTTACAAGAGTCTGCGACACCTTGTACCCTGCCTCTCCCTTCTGCGGTGTTCTTGGGAAAATTCAGCAAGGTGTATATTTCAGTGTGCTTTTCTGTACACGCATTATGCTGCCATTAAAAAACATAAAAATTATACACATACAATGGAAGTTGGTTCTTGTTGTTTAGTCACCATCTGTCTGACTCTTGGCGACCTCATGAACTCCATCCATGGGATTTCTCAGGCAAGAATACTGGAGTGGGTTGCCATTTCCTTCTCAGGGAATCTTCCTGACCCAGGGATCAAACCCACCGCTCCCATGTCTCCAGCACTGGCAGCTGTATCCTTTACCACTGAGCCACTTGGGAAGCCCTTACAACGGAATATGACTCAGCCATGAAAGAAGCAATAATGACATTTGCAGGAACATAGATGGACCTAGAGATTATCATAGTAAGTGAAGTAAATTAGACAAAGACAAATATAGTAAATCATTTATTTGTGGAATCTAAAACAATGATACAAATGAACTCATTTATAAAACAGAAAGAGACTCATAGACATAGAAAACAAAGTTATAGCTACCAAAGGTGATAGCCGGGGTGGGGAGGAGGGCTAAATTAGACATTTGGATAGTCTATACAAAACAGGTAAACAACAAGGACCTACCGTGAACAACAAAGATTTATACTCAATATCTTGTAATAACCTATAATGGAAAAGAATCTGAAAAAAATACATATGTAGAATCACTTTGCTGTATACTTGAAGCTGATACAACATTGCAAATTAATTATACTTCAATTAAAAATTTTTAAATTTAAAAAGTAAGAGGTGGTCTTTAATACATTTTGCCCTCTATGGCACCTTTAATTCTAAAAAGTCTGCCATTAGAAGCTTCACTCCCCAGGGTTCTTATTTGTGTTCACAGGGTAATGAACAGTGTCTTCTCCCCGGCTAAAAGGACTTAAAGGAGGGAGAAGATCAAAGTTCTGGTCAAAGGTTCAGATGCTCAGGATTCATTGAGGCGGCACCTTACAAGGAAAACTGGTGAGGAAGCAAGGGAGGGAAGCGCGGAAGGGAGAGAGAAGAGCTGAAGGAGGCTGTAGTCTTGGGAGAAGTCCAGTACTGCCTGATCCATGGTGTGATAGAGGGATCCCCAGGGCATGGACAGAACTGCAGCGTCATCCCCCTAACCTCGATGCAAAAGATCCTGCCTTCCAAACCCTTTTACAGTCAGTCATTGCCTACGGGCCCCCCTACCTGGAGGGCTGTCCCAGTTTCCTCCAGTCTGTTTGAGAAACAATCCCTTTCGGGAACCAAGATGTTTAAAATTCTGACATTTTGGCACAGGCTGTGACATGAATGAACTTTTAGCTACACGAGTTCTTCAGGTGAGGCACTCAGGATCTTAGTTGTGTCATGTGGGATCTAGTTCCCTGAACAGGGATTGAACGAGGACGCCCTGCTGGACCACCAGGGGAGGAAGACATCGTAAAGACATCATGTTAAGTGAAATAAGGCAATCATGAAAGGAAAAAGACTGTAGAATTCTGCTTGATATGAAGTACCTAGAGTAGCCAAATCCATAGGGCATGCTTTTCTATGTGGGCTAAGTCACTTGAATCCTGTCTGACTCCTTGTGGCCCAATGGGCTGTAGTCCATCCACTAGACTCCAATGTCCATGGGATTCTCCAGGCAAGAATACTGGAGTGGCTTGACATGCCCTCCAGGGGATCTTCCGGACCTATGAATCAAGCCTTCATCTCTTCTATCTCCTTGTTGGCAAGAGGGTTCTTTACCACTCGCACCACCTTCAAAGACAGAAAGGAAAATGGTTGTTACCAGGGGCTAGAGAAAGAAATGGGATCTAATGTTTAATTGGTACAGAGCTTCTCCACCTGCAATACAGGAGACCCCAGTTCGATTCCTGGGTCGGAAAGATCTGCTGGAGAAGGGATAGGCTACCCACTCTAGTATTCTGGCCTGGAGAATTCCATGGACTGTATAGTCCATGGGGTCACAAAGAGTCTGACACTACTGAGTGAATTTCACTTTCACTTTCACTTTTTCAGCCTGGGAAACATGAAAAATTTCTGGAGATGGATTATCACAGATGCACAAAAATGTGAATGCCATGGAACTGCATACGTTAAAATGGTGACAATGGTAAGGTTTATATTATGCAAAATAAAAATTAGAAAATATTTTAAAATATTAAGGGTTTTTGTTGTTTTTCAGTCACTGTCATTTGTGTCAGACTCTTTGTGATACCGTGAGTTACAGCACACCAGGCTTCCCTGTCCTTCACTTTGAGTTTGCTCAGATTCATGTCTATTGAGTCAGTGATGCTGTCTAACCATCTCATCCTCTGCTGCTCCCTTCTCCTTTTGCCTTCAATCTTTCCCAGCATCAAGTTATTTTCCAGTGAATCAGCTCTTTGCATCAGGTGGCCAGTGTATAGGAGCTTCAGTCAGTTCAGTTGCTCAGTCATGTCCGACTTTTTGCAACCCCATGAGTTGCAGCACACCAGGCCTCCCTGTCCATCACCAACTCCCGGAGTTCACTCAGACTCACGTCCATCGAGTCAGTGATGCCATCCAGCCATCTCATCCTCTGTCATCCCCTTCTCCTCCTGCCCCCAATCCCTCCCAGCATCAGAGTCTTTTCCAATGAGTCAACTCTTCACATGAGGTGGCCAAAGTACTGGAGTTTCAGCTTTAGCATCATTCCTTCCAAAGAACACCCAAGGTTGATCTCCTTTAGAATGAACTGATTGGATCACCATGCAGCCCAAGGGACTCTCAAGAGTTTTCTCCAACACCAAAGTTCAAAAGCACCAATTCTTCGGCACTCAGCTTTCTTCACAGTCCAACTATCACATCCATACATGACCACTGGAAAAACCATAGTCTTGACTAGATGGACCTGTGTTGGCAAAGTAATGTCTCTGCTTTTCAATATGCTATCTAGGTTGGTCATAACTTTCCTTCCAAAGAGTAAGCATCTTTTAATTTCATGGCTGCAATCACCATCTGCAGTGATTTTGGAGTTGGAGCCCAGAAAAATAAAGTCTGACACTGTTTCCACTGTTTCCCCATCTATTTCCCATGAAGTGATGGAACCAGATGCCATGATCTTTGTTTTCTGAATGTTGAGCTTTNTCACCATCTGCAGTGATTTTGGAGCCCAGAAAAATAAAGTCTGACACTGTTTCCACTGTTTCCCCATCTATTTCCCATGAAGTGATGGGACCAGATGCCATGATCTTTGTTTTCTGAATGTTGAGCTTTAAGCCAACTTTTTCACTTTCCTCTTTCACTTTCATCAAGAGGCTTTTCAGTTCCTCTTCACTTTCTGCCGTAAGGGTGGTGTCATCTGCAGATCTGAGGTTATTGATATTTCTCTGGGCAATCTTGATTCCAGCTTGTGTTTCTTCCAGTCTAGCGTTTCTCATGATGTACTCTGCATATAAGTTAAATAAGCAGGGTGACAATATACAGCCTCGACGTACTCCTTTTCCTATATGGAACCAGTCTGTTGTTATCTGGATCTCAATTTTCCTACCCTTACCCTCTCTACATCAGAGTTACAATGAAGGTCCTATGAGAATACACATGAAAGTGCTTTGTGAAAAACAAAATGCTTTTCTGGCAAGGTAGGACTGGGTTTGGTAGTAGTTTTTCAAACTTCTGGAATCTCTCTCAGAGCTATGACCAAGCAATACTCCAAACAAGAAAACACTACTGAAATAGTCTGACAGAACGAGGCTCTCAGGGGGTTATTTGCAAGCCTGTCAGAACTGCTAATCACCAAGACAATGGGAGAGACTTCTCTATGGACAATTGGATTAGTCCATAATGGAGCCATAATAAGGCTGCTCACATTCTGGCAGATCCTCACAGGACTGGGCTGAAGAATGATCACTCCAGGAAACAAAGCTGAATCTATAAACCAGGAGGTCTGGCTAAAAGATTATGTGGGGAAAACTATCTCTTGTACACACAACTAATATATTCAGAGCTCGAGACCTAAGAGAAGCATGGCCCTCTGAGGCACCGAATCAACCAGACAGTGGGTAGTCCCAGTTGTCTCGTCTTAATTCTCTCCCAGCATTTACCAGTCCTTTTAGCCCCTGAATCTATCTATCTATCTATCTATATCTATATATATAAACGCAATGCTCAGACCTAGAAATGGGGAAGTAAGGGGTGGCGAGAGATACAGGTGAGTCTACGATAGCTACGGGCTTCCCTGGTGGTAAAAAATCCGCCTGCCTATGCAGGAGATGTGGGATCGATCCCTGGATCAGGATGATCCCCTAGAGAAGGAAATGGCACCACTCCAGTATTTTTGCCTGGGAAATTCCATGGACAGAAGGAGCCTGGTGGGCTACAGTCCGTGGGATCGCAAAAAGAGTCAGACATAACTTAGCAACTAAACAACAGGATAGCTGTAGTCCGATTTCTTCATAAGAAAAGCTCCAAATATCCCTTGCAGACTGTGCAGAATCTAAAGGTTCTTACCTTCCTAGGGACACCCCACTGCTACTACCACTAGGTGCCATAAGGAACTATAATGAATTACTTAAAAATAGGAAAACCAAAGCGCTCACCTTACACTTAAGTCAATGCCAAAACATTCACTGAATAACTCCCAAGTACTCATACTGCTCAAGGAATCGGGGGGAAAAAATCCAAATGGTTAAATCTCTAAACTGACTCATATAAACAAGTGATTTATTATTCACTTAATAAAATGTACGTACCAGGCACTCTGCTAAAGTTTCTGCCTTCAAGAAGCTTTACAATCTAGTTTAGTTTCATACCATCAAGAACCAAAAAGGACCTTCCTGGTGGTCCAGTGATTAAGACTCCATAGTTCTTCTGCAAGGAGTTCAGGATCAGAGAACTAAGATCCCACATGCCAAGCAACAGGGCCAAAGAAAATTAAAAAAAAAAAAAAGAACGAATGAAAGAAAGAATCTAAGTGTGCAGTGACATCACAGGGTGGAAGTGAGAACTATTTTTACTGTGTGGTGAGCTCTGAAGTAGTCTTTGAAGGCTAGATGGTTATTATTTCTGAAGGCAATTGCGGGGGAGGGAGAGCAGTCCAAAGCAAAGAGATCAGAAAACCCAAGGCTGGTTTGAGGAACAAGACCAGTTTGGTTAGAGAGGTATAAATACAGAGGTCCACAAGCAGAATGTCTCTGAGACACAAGAGTGAGCTGCTAGTCCCCATTCTGCAGCACTGTACCCCTTCATCCCGTCTTCCGACAAGGAGGGTTCTGCATTACCTGTGGGAGAATTACACAAATCCTTCGAGAAAGAGCTTTTCCAACAGCCATTCTGACAAGTTAAAAGTAGGATTTCTCTAACCTGTATATTAATCCAAAAAGGAGCTGGCTTTGGAATGTGATCTTCTGAGGCCCTATGTACAAAGAGCCTGGGACAACGTTGGGAAGAGACAGACTAAGAGGCCACACAAAGGAAATCTTCTCTGTCCTCATTAGACGTACTATAGACAGACACTCAGTGTTGCCCCTCAAACCCTGTCAACTCCTTCCATTATGATATAGTGAGACAGAGTATTGATTTGGGAGTCAGGTGAACTGCTTCCCATCTCAACCGAATAACCATGGGCAAATTACCCACTCCTGTGAATCTCTGCTTCTCATTTTAATAATAAACTTTATAGCCCCATATGATTGATGGGGTAATGTCAAAGTGTCCTGGCCCTAAATGCTGAATCAGTGGTATTTCTTTTTTCATCCCAGATCCTACTCTAAAAATCTTCAATTCCCCATGAGGGCAATTTCCTGGAAGTTAGAGTCAAGAGAACAATTCTATTTCCTTGCTCTCCACTAATAGATGATTTTTCCTCTTTCATTCTGCTAACACTGTAGCTCCTTTCTCTTAATCTTTACCTTCTATTGCATCTTCATTCCTTCCAAAGCTAGCCTGTAAGAGCCAATGAGCCAGATTTTTTAAAAAGGGCTGGTTCTCTACCATTTACCTCACTGCAAAATAAGCAATTCTAATCACATCTCATTGCAATAATTGCTTCTTTGGAAGATTTAAAAGCTGATGACTTTCAAATCCATATCTGCAGTCATACCTAACACTCGAGGTGTTCCTTCTACCCATGTTCCATAAGCACCTCAAATCAAAAATTTTTTTTAAGTCAGCATTATCTCCTGCTCCTCATTCATTCTTTATAAACTTCATTGACCACAGCCCCTTATTTGGATTTCTGGAATCAAAACAGCATTGAAATTAAGAGTGTTTTTAGTATATATAACCTCAAAATATATTTAAGCAACAAAACCTGAATATAACTAACATGAGGGGACTTCCCTGGTGGTCCAGCGGCTAAGACTCCAAGCTCCCACTACAGGTGGCAGGGTTTGATCCCTGGTCAGGGAACTAGATCCCACATCCTGCAACTAAGACCTGGCATAGTCAAATAAATAAATAAATATTAAAAACAAAAACTAACATGAGACTACTTACAGCCCTTAATAATCTCACTCAACGTTCAAATGCTTTGCCAGAAAATATTAAGCATATTTGACTTTACAGGGCTCTATCCCAGACCCTGCTGGAGGTGTTATACACTCAAAAGGGTGAAACTGGTTAATGAGAGAGGGGAAGAACTTAGATTTTACAATGGTATGTGGCCCTCTAAAGCTCAACCTTTATCAATAATGTTTTATTCCCTAGTATTTAATTTTTCTTGCTGGATTTTCTTGAGTATGCCATGAGCAGCAATGACACTGACTTCATGAAAGGCTGACAAAAGACCTGTAGTACAAAGCTTTGGCAAACAGATGGCCACGACTGGGGGACTTTCTCTTGACTGATGGCTGAATTCTGAAGTCATATGACAAGAGGTGGTCTGAGCAATGAGCATGTCTGTTATGTGGATGTTATTTATGTTTGATCCTCAGTGCTTTTGTATGTGACATGGGTTCTGGTAACTGAAACTTTATATTTTATTATTTAATTTGACAAATTAAAATTTGTCTCAATTAATTACACCAAGTGCTAAAAATAAAGAATGTTAACTATCCGAATGACTATTTAGTAGCTTGTTAAAAGTTATTTTCTCATATCAAGCAACAATAATTTCAAGAAACTGACTTTTTCTATTGTTTCACTTTTGCTGCAAAATGAACAGCTTTAAATAATTCTTAAAGTTTTGATTAGTTTCTGTATTTATAAATACTAATTTGCATATGCAATTTGATATACTTTATATAAGCAATTAAATCAAAGTTACCCAGCAAATACAGCTATAAAATTTAGCTAAATGTAAACAGTCTTTTAATTTAACTTTAATCTAAAAATCTTGTTCAGTCACAATTAACCTTGCATTGAATATAAAGTAAGTTTTATGTTTACTCTTTTTATGTATAAAGCAGAGACATACTTATTGCATATTAAAAAACCATAGAGTATATCTGTGTTTTAAAATTTTCTGGGAGGGATGCATTAGGGAAAAAAGATGCCTAAGAAGGCTTCTTAGGAAGATGACAGGAAATGGAAAGTTTGAGAAAACATCGATAAAAAGGATTAAGGATCTGTATCAGTCAGTATCTTCTCAGCTTTTCAAGACAGATTTTGTGTCACCCTTGACAACTCCTTTTCCCTTATCCTCATATCCAATCACTAAGAATAGTGGCTTTGTCTCCTAATTATTTCCGGACTCTGTCTCTTTTTCCTACTGCCATTATCCTAACTCTGATCTTCATGATCTCTTGCCTAGACTTTACAAGTCTCATTAATCTGCTTCTTTTCTCTTTATTTCAAACTTCTTGAAACAGTTTGTCTCTCCTCTCTCATCTTAGTCCACTCCAATTTGCTTCCATGCTGTCAAACTGGTTTTGTAAAAGACATTGATGGAGTGCACGATGTTAAATTCAACTTCAGTCCTTATTTTGCTGGTCCTCTTGGCAGCAGTCAAATCTAACAGCCATTTCCTTCTTCCTAAAACCCTCTTTCCAGATGCCCCTGGTGATCCAGTAGTTAAGAACCCAACTGCCAATGCAGGGGACACAGGTTTGATCCTTGTTCCAGTAAGATTTCACATGCCTCGGAGCAACTAAGCCGGTGCACCATAACTTCTGGCCCACTGTCTAGAGTCCGTGCGCCGAGAGAAGCCATGGCTATGAGAAGCCTTCATGCTGCAACTCAAGAGTAGCCCCCACTCTCTGCCAACTACAGAAAGCCTGCTGGCAGCAACAAAGACCCAGTGCAGCCAAAAATAAATAAAATTTTATAATAAATTTAAAAAGTACTCTTTTAAATATGGGCTTCCCTGGTGGCTCAGAGGTTAAAGTATCTGCCTCCAATGCAGGAGACCCGGGTTCGATCCCTGGGTTGGGAAGATCTCCTGGAGAAGGAAATGGTAACCCACTCCAGTATTCTTGCCTGGAGAATGCCATGGACGGAGAAGCCTGGTAGGCTACAGTCCATGGGGTCGCAAAGAGTCGGACACGACTGAGCGACTTCACTTTCCTACTCTTTTCCATTGGTTTATGAGACATCAATCACTCGTTAATTTTCTTCAAATTAAGGCTGCTGATCCATTTCTTTCTGCACATTAAAGGTTCTCTTGTCAGCCCATCTCCCATGATATACATTTTTCATAGGTACTATCAGTGATTCCAGCAGTTTCAGCCACCACATAATAAACAGATGATCAAACCTCTATCTCCAACCCCAAGCTCCACTCTTGAGCTCCAGATTTCTCTATCCAGTTGTTTTTCGGACATCTTCCCTTGGAGGTCACAGAGATTGCTCAAAATGTCCAGATTTAAACTCGACTCAGTTAACAGCAACACTATCCACTCTGCTGCTCAAGGGAAGAGGCCCAGGAGTCATGCTTAATTCCACCCCTGTCCCCCAACCACTTGCAGCCTCCCAATGAAACCAATAACCAAGCCTGGTAATTCAAAGTTTCTACTGTGATCGGAAGACTTCTTGTCAGGAAAGCTATGACAAACCCAGACAGTGTGTTGAAAAGCAGGGACATTACTTTGTGGACAAAGGTCTGTATAGTCAAGGCTACCAAAGTGGTCCAGAGCTGGACCATAAAGAAGGTGGAGTGCTGAAGAATTGATGCATTTGAACTGTGGTGCTCGAGAAGATTCCTGAAGAGTCCCTTGGACAGCAAGGAGAGCAAACCAGTCAATATTAAGGGAAATCAACCCTGAACACTTGTTGGAAGGACTGATGCTGAAGCAGAAACTCCACTATTTTGGTCTTCTGATGTGAACAGCTGACTCACTGAAGAAGTCCCTGATGCTAGGAAAGATTGAGGGCAGAAGAAGAGGGTGTCAGAGGACGAGATGGCTGGATGGCATCACCAATGCAATGGACATGAACTTGGGCAAACTCAGGGAGATGGTGAGGGACACGGAGGCCTGGCATGCTGCAGCCGATGGGGATGCAAAGAGTCAGGCACAACTGAGTGACTGAACAACATTCTCTACTCTATCTCTCAATCTCTGTGAACATCTCTTGCTAGGACTACCATACTACTTAAGAACTAACTACTGGGACTTCCCTGGTGGTCCAGTGGTTAGGAATCCGCTTGTCAGTGCAGGGAATTCAGGTTCCACCCCTGGTCCAGGAGGATCCCACATGCTGAGGAGCAACGAGGCCCATGAGGCACAATTCGGGAGGCCGAAGCAGCAAGTGCTGAGCCTGTGCACCCAGAACTAGTGCTCCGCAGCTGGAGGGGCCACAGTAGGAAGCCTGACCACAACTAGAGGAAGACCTCGCTCAGCAGCGAGGACCAGCACAGCCGAAAATAAATTAAAAAGAAAAAAAAAAAAACCCCACCAACTAAAGAATCTCCTGGTTAGCATCTTCTAGCAGTCTTAATTTATTCTCCCCAGAGCTTTCAAGTAATATAAATAAATAAATTTGATCATGTCACTTCTGAGATTAAAACCTTTCAATGTCATTTCACTGTCATCAGGGTTAGGTCTAAATTATCATTCCCCAAAATGCTACCAACCACCAAGCCTAGCGATCTTTTTCTTGTGAAATCGTTTCCACCCTGCTGCTGACAAATCACATCCATAGGTCAGGTCGCATTAGCTTAATGGCTTTCCCTGACCCCCAGGCTGGGGTGGATTGCTCACTCAAAATACTATCATAATGGTCTCCAAAGTATGAGATACAAAATCAACTGGGACATAGGAAGAAATGCATACATGTGTATTTTTACTAATATATGGATATAATATGTACTTATACATTAGTAGGGCTTAACTTTATTATATATTAGCCTATTAATACTGGCAATTTTTATCTGTTATTATATATTAGCCTATTAATACTGGCAACTTTCATCTGCGGGTGAAGAAGTTCATTCACATTTTATCATACTGCATCACACTGTGGTTTGCAACTCATTAAGTGGATTTATAAGATAGCTAGTTTTAACTAAATTAACATTTACAAAATAAACAGCTTAGCGTTCTGTCAAGAAACTGAATGGAAGAGAATGTTAATGATGCAAGGAAGAGGAACAAAGTAACAGCAGAGCTGACGTCTCTGGAAGTAAATGATCCTAAGTACCAGAATTTTACTTGCCACATCACAATAAAACAACACAAAACAACACAATGGCCAGCTAATCAGATCTAAGGAAGCCAAAGACTTAAAATTATCTTAAAGATTATTTATTTATTTTTGGTAACACAGCATGTGGGATCTTAGTTTCCTAAGGGATTGAACCTGGGCTACTGTAGTGTAAGTGCCGAGTTCTATCTAGTGGACCGCTTAATAGTTTATAAAATATATAGAATACTAATGAAGGCAAAACTTATCAATAAGACAGGTAGTTTGGGGGCTATATTTGGCCTCAAATATTCTTCTATTTTTGGTTAGCTTAATGTTTTTAGATTCTGTTTCTTAAAAACATTTATTTATTTATTCATTTGTTTATTTATATTGAAGTAGATATTCTCAGATTTATCTGTTTATTTACTGGCTGCATCAGTGGCTTGCAGAATCTAAGTTCGCCAATCAGGGATCGAACTCATACCCCTTTCAGTGCAAGCTCAGAGTCCTAACCACTGGACCACCAGTGAATTTCCAAGATGTTTTTAGATTTTAAAAATTAGCTTACAACATCTAGAAATGTTTAATCCACTAAGAAATCATGTGAAAATTCAGATTTCCAACTTCTGGGGAAAAGGATTGTGGAAAGGCCTGGGAAGTTATGCAATAAGGCAACATTAGACCTACATTCTGTAATGGCAACAACTGGTTGGAACTCATCAATCAGATCTCATGGGACTCTAGTTGGCCTATCAGTTTCCACTTGGTTAATTTTACTCAATTACCCATTAGAATTTAAACTCTAGGATTTCACTAGAGAAGTATACTTTTGTCTGTTTCATTCACTGCTATATTTCCAGGGCCTAGAACAGTAGCTGACACACAGGAGGCATTCAAGAAACATTTGCTGAAATTAATGATGAATAACTGTTGCCAGTCTCATCATGTTTCCGACAAGTGTTCATAGTAGTTCTGCTTTCTGGGCTTCCCTGGTGGTTCAGTGGTTAAGAATCCACCTTGTAACGCAGGGACACTGGTTCGATCCCCGGTTTGGGAAGATCCTACATGCCATGGAGCGACTAAGCCCACAGACCACAGCTAATAAAGCCTGCACACAAGGAGGAGAAGCCCCCGCTCACCACAATTAGAGAAAAGCCTACATGCAGCAACAAAAACCCACCACAGCCAAAAACAGACATAAATAAGTCAATCTTTAAAATACTTCTGCCTTCCCCTAAAAGACAAATTGATTACTTTTATATTTAACACAAGCCCCGACACATACTAAGTACTTTATTTGCTCACTGAGTGACTAACAGCAATCAGTTATTTACTGAGTACTCATGGTGTGCTAAACACCATGCTAAAATGCTTTATAAGCATTCGCTCATTTAATCACCTTAACACTCCTATGAGGCAGATATTATCATCATCCCTGTTTTAAGAGATGAGGAAAATAAAGCTCTGGGGATTAAGCAACTGGTTAAAGTTTTAATGGAATTACAGAATGAAACAGCCATAACACAAGATAAAATATGAAAAGGACTATATGAAAGGCAAGAACAAAGTGCTACAGAATTCACAAGAATAGTTCACTTCCAGTTTGAAAGGCATAAGGTACATATTTCGGAAAGGTCCCTGAGGGAGGTAGCCTTTAAATCAGATCTTGTAAAAGGGGCAAGATTTCCATAGGAAAAGACAGGCAGGGAAGGGATTGCTTTTGTCACTTTCTCTACCAGGAAAGCTGAAATACACACCTAGCAGTTCGTCTGAGTGGAATGAAGGATATGTGGATAAATATTAAATGGAGTCGGTAGGAAGGTACCACACCCTATGAGTTATGATTTTATCCTGCAGACAATAAGGAGTCCATGTAAGTTCCTAAATTAAGGAATAGGGTGACAAGATCTGATGGGTGTTTTAGCAATACTGCTGCAGCAGAAGTGGTTGTGATATAGGAGGTTACAGAAGAGATTTAGAAAGTTTCTGAAATAATGACACCTTTACAACTTACAGTATTTTCTAACATCTAGTATTGATACTTCACTGACACTTCAGTAACAACATTAATAAACGGAATTATTATATTTTCACATCCAGGAGCTTGAGACTCAGCAAGTTTGAAAACCACAGAACTAATAGTCTTTTTGGGACTATGCTCTGAGAAAAACGTACACAAAACAATTTAGGGATGACGGAAAACATCAGTAAGAGGTTCATAGTATCCAACAACTGCCAATATAGAAAAGGAAGAAAAGAGTAAGAAACCAGTCTTACCAAGGGTAAGATTTCTCTTATGCCCTAGTGTCTGGACCAATGGCCTGACCATTAACAAAAAATGCAGGAAAGGGACCCCACACGGGATCCCAGTCCATAAGATTGTGAGGCTGGGGAACACTTAGTTTAGCGCCTTCTCGGTTGCTATTAGGAACTATGGGGTGGGTGGGGAGGCAAGGCTGGAAGGAATGTTCTAGATTACTTCCTGACCTGCAGGGGTTATCAGAAAGGTTTTGTTACTCGCAGCAAACTAGAGGCAACCTTCAGTATCCTACAGGCCAATGGCAATGACAGTTCCCAAACATCACAAAGAGATTCTTTCTGTCTGGACCCTCACTCTTAGAACTGCCTGCTCTTTATAAATTCTGCCTCATGAATTCCCAGCATTGCGAATGGCAATTTCAAGAGTCAGAAAAGGGCTCCTTTCTTTCCAGAGGCAGAACACAGTCCTTAATAGCTCGTTTTTTGGTTAGAACCATACTGCCTGAGGAAGTGATTCTTCTATTTACTAGCTCTGACCTTGCATTAGTTATTGAACCTCTTTGTGCTTCAGTTTTCTCAACTAGAATGTGAGAATCTGAGAAATAAATGAACTAGTATTACAGTACTTAGTGCCTAGCATATAGCAAGGTTTAAGAAGTATTGACTATTACTATAGCTTTCCCATTTCTTTTTAAGTTCTCAAATTTTGGTGAGATACCTGGGTTAAAATATAAACTGGCAAAAACGAATAAAATTTGGCAAATAAGAAAGGCTTTTTCAGAAGTCCTTCAGGCTTCCCTCCACATCTAATCAGCCAAAATCTGTATCACCTGCCTATGCCTAAATCAATCACTGTCTAGAGAGATAGAATTATGATTGATTTAGAGTTTATATCAATCAAGACTAGTGGGCTACATCAATCACCGGGGCTGGGAAGGTGCTGCCAGATTCCTGGTTAGCAGGATGGTAGGAGCCTGATAAAAATACTCAATGTCTGGCAATACTTAGTCTTGAGAGTCTGTGGTCTCTGCTAAGGAGGGTTAAAACAAATAACTTCCAGAACTGCAAGCATCACCCCCACAAAATTCCTAATAGCAATGAAATAACTATAAAGGTCTGTTAAGGCTAGTGAAGTCTGGCACAGAAGAAACAGTATAGTATAGGCCAGAGCTTGAGGAGAATATGCTGGTCAGGCAGTGAAGTACAGCAGGGTCTACACAGGGAGGTGTGGGCAGGCTGTGTCAGTGTCCCCAGCCCTAGGGCTTAGATCACCAGCCTTGGACTAAACACCAAATCTTCTCAAAGCCTGTTTACTCATTTATAAATGAGGATAACCAAAACCACCTTCCCAGGTGGGGCTAGTGGTAAAGAACCTGCCTGCCAATGCAGGAGACATTAAGAGATGCAGGTTTGATCCCTGGAACAGGGCATGGCGACCTACGCCAGTACTTGTGCCTGGAGAATCCCCCTGGACAGAGAAGCCTGGCAGGGCTACAGTCCATAAGATTGCGAAGAGTCAGACACAACTGAAGTGACTGAGCACGCACACAAAACCATCTTGAATTTGATGTTAGGATTAAATGTAAGGATACATTTCACTCTGTGGTATAAGGATCAGAAAACAAAAACAACCAACCCACACATAACAAAACAATAACCCACAAAGCCCACACAAAACATCACCACCAACAGCTAAGTACTCAGAAAGACAAAGTGCAAGGGGGGATGGGGTGGGGGAAGCGGCGTGAAGTGGGGTTGCCGAGAAAAAGGGGAAGCTACTTGGCTCTAGACTAAAAATCCCCTTCAGGACCCTGGTCAGGTTTTGCTGCTCTGTTGAAGAACTTCCATTTCAAAGTGTACCAGAAAAGGACTAACGTGATTCTACTTAGAGGTTTCTCTGCAGCAAAATGGGTAAGAAATCTCACTTCTGGATTTGCTGTAACTAGTGTGTTCTATTCTCTGAAGTGGTTTCCCAATCTGTAAAAATTGAGTAAATCATGGCCAAATTTACTTCACTGGGCTTAATAAACTAAATATTAGCTCCTTCCCTTTTGAGGCAGCGAAGTTGCTGAAACTGAAGGCCAATACAAAATCTATAACATAAAATTCCCTAAAATTTTTCATTCATTCATGCAGTTGCAGTTATTTGTAACTGCAAATAACAGGCCTATCAGCTTTAATGAAGGATTCTGGAAACTACAGTGCTTAAAAGAAAGGAACATACACAGAAGGTGAAAAAGAATCTGTTTTGACATTTATAGAGCTCTTGTGCTTGTGTGCTCAGTCATGCCCAACCCTTTGTGGCCCCATGGACTGTAACCTACCAGGCTTCTCTGTCCATGGGATTTCCAGGTAAGAATACTGCAGTGGGGTGCTATTTCCTTCTCCAGATCTTCCTGACCCAGGGATTGAACCCAGGTCTCCTGTGCTTCCTGCACTGTAGGCAGATTCTTTATCCACTGGGGGAAGCCTTGCTAGTCTCCAGACAATGTGGTATCTCATTTAGTTCTTAAACACCTGGGTAACACTGTCCCCTTCCTCTCTCCAGTGATGAGGAAAGGAAGGCTCAGAAAGGAAGGAAAACCACATTTATTTTGAACTGCGCTAGATGTTTTCCATATGCATTACTGCATTTGACATTTAAGCGACTTCTCTGGACGAGAGCTAGGAAGTAGTAGGCAGGATTATAATACCAGATCTGATTCTAAACTCACCGTTGTTCAGCTCAAGGGAATAATTTATGTTTCCTCAGGATCAGGGATCTTACAAAACTCAATCTTAGAATCTCATTTAGCTCCCCACCCCCAAAACACCCACAATAGTTGGGGTTAGCAATTCACCTTGGAGTTGTTCAGTTTCTTTCAGATTAAAGACTTCAAAGCAGGCCCACTAGCAAACAAAAACTAAACACCTTTACAACTCTTGCCTAGGATTAAAAGCTTTCTTTCCCTCTTTTCCAGCCCAACCACTAGAGGGCCAGGCCACAAAAAACAGCAGCTATAAACTAGAGCTCTGGAGCGATCCACCTGATTTAAGCCACTTACTGTGTGACCTTGCCTAAGTTACTTTACCTCCCTAAGCCTCAGTTTCCTTATCTGGGATAACAGTATTATCTCAATAGATGGTGCAAGTTAAATAAAACGTTGACATGTAAAGCAATCAGAACAATGCCTGCACAAAAGAAGAGCTTAGCAAATTTAAAAGCTTTTATTGCTGGAGAAGAAGTACCACTGATGGGTCTGTCCCTAAGTCCAAAGACGACTTCGCCATCGTAATCTCTCTGAGCACTGGCTTTGCTGATTGGTGTCCCTTTAATAAGAGCAACAGGTCGCTCCTTTTCTGTTAATCAGGGCCAGACCCAGAAACCTAAAGTCCCCAACCTATACATGACTACAAGGTATTGGCATTGATTTTCTACCACTACGAGGGCTGTCACTCTGAACCCAGCCGAACCACCCCGTTTCCGCCTCGCCTCGGGAAGTTCTCCAGGCCTTCAGCGCCCAAGCTGCTTTTGGCATGGCTGCCCCTGGTTATCAGGCCTAGAGCCGGATCGCCTGGCGTACCTTCGCCAGAGGACTTGCTCTCTCAGACGTAGGCAGGATTTCCCTAAGTTCAGGGGAGTCAGTGAATCCAGTTAATAAGGCGCGTCCGTCAGACACACGCCTGGAGAGGGCTCCCTCAGCGTCGTCCGGGCCTGCCACCCGGAGCCCGGCCCCCAGTCTCGCCGCCTGGAGCCCGGCCCCCAAGCCCAGGCCCGGCACAGACCAGACGGTCGGCCCCATTCTAGCCTCCGGGAACGCGCGCGATCCGGCCCAGGGCCACCACGTGGGGGTTCCAGAAGTGACAAGGTATTCCCGGAACCAACCCCCAAAGACTGCTCCCCGCATGGGCCCTAACCCGGCCCCAAGCTGGCCTGAGCGGCGCTCCCGGCCTGGCTTCTCCCCTCAAATCTATTTGGAGGAGGTTCAGACATCCTCTACAGCCTGGAGATAGGCGCTCGCCAGACTCCAAGCTCCGAGACTGTCTCAGCCCGAATCCCCAATTGCCTGGTTTCCTTACTCACCCATCGCGGCTCCGCTCGCTTCTACTTGGCGGCGGCAGCGGCGGCAGCTTCAGCGGCAGCTTCAGCAGACAATATGGCGGATCTGCAGGACGGCAGCCCGGAATGGACAAACAACTTAACATTCACTCCCGGGAAGAAACGCGCTTTCGGCCCCAACCTCTAGTTCACACGGACGAGCTCGTTTAAAGAGACCGCAGCTGCTAAAGGCGGGGAACTGGGATGAGATATCCAAGGAGTGGGTGGAGGAAAACTGGGAGGGACACCTACTAAATACAGTTAAGCTGCTTAAGATTTCTCAGCTTCTTCTACTATTTCCTGTTTGTAGTGAGGTCTCCTCCCCTAGAAACTTTTTCTTCCAAACTGGATATGAATAAGGATTTAGGTAAAGTGACTTGCCCAAGGATATAGAGATAAGGCAATGAAGAAATCTAAAGTAAACCTGATTACAATCCTATTGAGAAATAAGTAGAAAAATGACACTGGTGCCGGGCTTTATAGTTGACAGAGCGCTTCATTTATCCCTACTGCAAGCTCTCTGAGGGCAGAGGTCGGTTCTATGCCCTTTATTACTGCTCTTCAGCACCTAGCACAGTATATGGGACAGTGTATGTGCTCCATAAACGTTTATTAAATGAATAAACAGATCTGTGAGTTACACAAAACAAGGAATATGATCTCCTTATTTTGAGATGAGGATTGAGACTCTGAGGTTCAAGTGTCTTTTGCTGTTGTTGGCTGCACCCTGTGGCGTGTGGGATCTTAGTTCCCTGACCAGGGATCGAGCCCTCATCCCCTGTAGTGGGGAGCCTGTAATCTTAACCACTGAACCACCAGGGAAGTTCCTTATGTGCCTTTTGAATCATGAAATTTATGGCTGGTACACATTAGACCTCCCTTTTTGTGTAATTGCATTCCGGTCCGCCTGTTCCCCACCTCAACACACAGAGGAAGGCTATGTCTTTAAGTCATGGATCCCAAGAAGAAACCATCTTTTGGGAGCCGAGGTCCTGTCACAATGAATTGCCATCTCTAGTTGTGTATCCAGCCCATTGATGGAAGCAACTCAAAACACCAGTTCTAGGATTCAGGGTCAGGAAAGGGAGCCTTATCTTCCTCTTCCTACTGCCACTGCTCAAGGTCAGACCCCTTTGTTCTCTGCTAGTCTGTTTTACCTGTCTCCACACTGGTCTCCTGTGTCCAGGTTCTCCCACTTGCTCCATTTGGCTATGGTGAGTCTTAGTTGTGGCATTTGGGATCTTTAGTTGTATGCCGAATCTCGTTCCCTGACCAGGGGTCGAACCCAGGCCCCCTTTATTGGGAGCTCAGAGTCTTAGCTACTGGACCACCAGGGAATTCTCTGCACCTCGACCCCCGCCCCAATCTCTTTAAAAGCAAAGACCTTATCATGTTAGGCTGGTCCTTACTTGCTTCTTGGGCAACTCCCCACCAGGCAATCCAGGCTCCATCCGTGTTTGGGAAACCACATTTCCCCATGTATGCTCCTATCTTCTTTTGCGCCTTTCCATATGCTTTTTTACAAGTATTTTTGTTTTAGTTATTTATTTTTGGCTGTGCTGGGTCTTCCTTGCTGGGTGTCGGCTTTGGTCGTGGCAAGCAGGGGCTACTCTGTTGTGGTGCGTGGGCTTATCATTGCGATGGCTTCTCCTGTTGTGGAGCACCAGCTCAAGGGCCACGGGCTTAGTTGCTCCAAGGCACGTGGCATCTTCCCCTACCAGGGATCGAGCCCACGTCCCTACATTTTCAGGCAGAGTCAGCCTATGTCCTCTCTGCTCCCTCTTGCCCTGGACACACATTTTCCTCAGCACTTGGCACCCTAAGTTGTTCATGAGGTATCTCTCTCTCCTGGTTGTCTATGGAAGAGACTGTGTCTTCCTCATCTCTGTCTCTGTCCCAGTGCCTGGCACAATGCCTGACTCAACAAAAGCACCAAAAACATTTGCTGCAGTGTCTGCACCTCTGCCCCACTTTCCTTATCTTTCCTATTCTAGGAACCACATTCTACCCTCCCTGGATACACCAGAATGTTCCAAATCTCTTTGCTACTGCTCTGCTTGAAGCACCTTTTCCTCCTCTTGTCCCCCAGCAAGGTGGCTGATACAACTCAGACTGACCCCTCCTCCAAGTCAAGAGAGCATTCAGTGTTCTCTCCCGTGAGCTATTCTGTACCTTGTAACTGTTACAATCACCGGCATGTAGTGACATGTTTGTTTCTGTGTCTTGGCATCTTCACCATCTACCGTGGTACCTGGCACGGAGCAGGGTCTCAGTGACTGCGTGCTGAGAATCAGGACATCACATCAGGATAGCAGTGTCATCTTTCAGAGGGTTTTGGGGCCCAGTTCTACTACTTCCCAGCTGTGTTACCTTGGGCAAGTCACTGTAGCTCCCTAAGCTTGTTTTTCTTCTCAGGAGTGACAGCACCTACCTCCTAGGGTTGTCGTAAAAATGGGTTTAAGGACAGCCCTGTACTACATGGAAGGCAGCCTCTGGCATACAGCAGCTACCACTGCTACCTTATCTCTGGTGTTTCCTCATCCTCTCTCCACTGGAGAAGGCTACACACGTGGGGCTTCCTGGCCCAGAATCCCACACCTCTGTTTGCTGCCTGATAGGCAAGAGGGGAAAGAAATACAAGACACAGGCTTATTGGGAGTATAAAAATAGGACTTTTTTTTCTCATAATCACATCAATTATCAAAGAAAGAAATAGTATGTAACAAAAATACAAAGCTCTGGTGGATATTTTTTGTTTTTGTTTTGCCCCTCACCCATCCCTCCCATACAGCTACTTCCCAGGGAGCCCCTGGCTGAAGCCTGAATGCTGTCCCTGGGGCGCCCTGGGGCTCAGGAGAACCGATGGTCTAGGTCCCTCTGGGAGTTGGCCGAGTACGAGTAGGCCTTGCCCAGTACCAGGCGGTCCCGCAGCAGCTTGAAGAAGGCGTAGTAGTTGCTGAAGAGGATTAGCGCCAGTGAGATGGTCTGGTGCCACTTGTCGGAGGACATTAAGGAGTATAGCTGGTAGACGATGACCGCGCCCTCCAGCAGCAAAAGGATGTTGAGGATCCGCAGGGGTTTGCTGAAAAAGAACTGCCCAGGAAGAGAGTAGGCATGGACTGGAAAGTACACTCCAGAAATCTGCCTCTTGGATGGGGGTTCTGGGTGGCCAATGAAGGGGTCACCAACTCTTGGGGCCCCATGCAGACTCGGGTGGGGAGTCGAACTTCATGGGGTTGAGTATGGACCTTGTCACCTCTCTGCCTTTATTTGTGGGCCACTGCCTCCCTGGGACTTCTCGGTGGTCCACTGGTTAAAACTCCACCTTCCAATGCAGGGGGCATGGACTTGATCCGTAGTCTGAGAACTAAGGTCCCACATACTGTGGGTACAGCCAAAAAAAAAAAAAGATGACTACTGCTTCCTACATAGTTGTTTAAGATCCCGATCAACTTCTACCTTTTCTCAGAAGCTTTTCTTGAGAGGTCTGGCTTGTCCTATCAAACCTTTTCTGGTTGAAAAGCAGCATGTGACCTTCTGGGTACTGTCAGGCCTGAACAATGTAGCATTTTATGACAGAAACATGTAAAGTTATTATAGACTCCACAGCCTGAGTCCTTTACTACTGCGTGTGCAGCATTCCTCAGCTAGGCAAGAAGCTTCCAGGGAACATGGACACATATCACTCTTACCTGATGTCCACAGGGCAAGGTAGAATATACAGGACTAAAAAAAATTTTCTGATCAATTTGAAAGAATGATCAACATCCAGGGGTCACGATTCTGCAGGGGCCAAGGTACCTACACCTCAAGAGCTAATTATAGGATGGGGGAAGGAGTGGAAAGGAACAGGAGCCCGAGACCAGCAAGCCAGGCTCAGTTCTGCACCTGGCAGCTGCAGAACCTTGAGCAGGTCCCCTTCCTGTCTGGACCTCAGGTTTCTCTACTGGGAAATAAAGAGATGAGGCCAGATCTATGGTTTTTCAAACTGTGTTCCTTGGAGCCCCAGGTTCCAGGAGGGTCTTTTAGGAGCTACTATAGTGTTGAGCAGGACGTAAAGGGAGTTCAACCCTTTCAAGCAGAGCTGCACTGTGAGGTCCTATATACTGAACTTTAGTTTGACTGTGTTGGAAGAAAGGATTCTGACAGTAAAATAAGTAAATGAAATTCACCAGCCTAGATGATTTTGAGCAGCCCTTTTCATTGTGCTGAGTCTGTGAGTTAACACCATTAATTCCCAGGTTTCTCAGTAAGGCATCCTTGGAACAAGTTAAACTCTCTGAGTCAATTTCAATACCTGAAAACTGGGACAGCCCTGGTACTTCTCTCTTACACAGGGTTCTTTCTGATGAAGCCTGAACGGGAGGGTTCATGGGAAGTGCTGACCACAGGGCCTGGCACACAGTAAGAATGATGACTGTAAAGATTTTCACCACCAGGAACCCCTCCTTTCATTGTATTATCTTCTCCATTCAAAGTTTTCAAAGATCTGGTATCAAATGTGCTATAGTGACAAGTGATCATCTGTATGACTGTTCTTTTGCACTGCACGGGTGCACTCTCTTTTTCTGGATTTGGAACTATGGAAAATAGCCTTCTCTTGCTATGACATCACCTTCCTGCCCAGCTAACCCTCCTGCCCTCTAGATCAGGCACCACCCCTCCTTCCCAGTGGAGGAGACTCACGTGGAACCGGAAGTGGGAGACGTCGGAGGGAATGGCCACGTTGTAGTGGCCCACTGCTTTGTAGACGTTCTTGCTGTGCTTCACCAGCACTCCCTGTGGCCACATGCATTCTTCAGTCCACCTGGAGGCACAGTCCAACAGAGCCCCTTATGTCCAGCTCACCCACACGAGGAGATGCGGACAGACTGGGCATGGGGGAACCACCAGGGCTCTACTCTCATTTCTATCACGTAGATACAATGACTTTCCTTTTCTGGGTCTTAGCTACCTCTTCAGAGAAGGCAATGGCACCCCACTCCAGTACTCTTGCCTGGAAAATCCCATGGACGGAGGAGCCTGGTAGGCTGCAGTCCATGGGGTCGTTGAGGGTCAGATACGACTGAGTGATTTCACTTTTACTTTTCACTCTCATGCATTGGAGAAGGAAATGGCAACCCACTCCAATGTTCTTGCCCGGAGAATCCCAAGGATGGGGGAGCCTGGTGGGCTGCCATCTATGGGGTCGCACAGACTCAGATACGACTGAAGTGACTTTAGCAGCAGCAGCAGCAGCTGCCTCTTCTGTAAAATGGGTTAAGAATCATGAGAAATTCACTGCACTGGCATCAGAAGATTTAGGGCTGACACTCATGTCTCTGACAGATTTCAAGAAAACCCTTTTCCCTCTTCCCTGGGGTCATTTTCTTCCTCTAGTCTCCTGTCAGCCTCACTTCTAGCCTCCAGGCATTCCACTGCACAACTGCCCAAGTGGTCTTTGTAAAATACCAAGATAAGCCTGACTAGTTTCTCCTCAAAACCCTCTGAAGGCTTTCCAGTGCCCTTGGACTCAAGCCCCGAGGGTGTGTTCTGGCCTCCGAGGCCCTCTAAGGCCTTCCATGACCCGCACCACACAGCGCCTGCTCAAGCCACCCAGAACTGCCTCTAGTTCCTCCAGCATACCTGACTGCTCCTGTCTCTCCATCAAGGTGCTCCCTCTAGCTGCCATGCCCTTCCTGACACCTTAACCTGCTGGCAGGCTCTATGCTGCTGCTGCTAAGTCACTTCAGTCTTGTCTGACTCTTAGAGACCCCATGGACTGCAGCCCACCAGGCTCCTCCATCTATGGAATTTTCCAGGCAAGAGTACTGGAGTGGGGTGCCATTGCTCTCTCTGGCAGGCTCTATGTCATCTTTCAAAATCCAATATCCTTCAGAAAGTCTTTGTCAAACTCCCCACAGAGTTCAGCATCCTTTAAATGGTTCCTGAAACTACTGCTCTTGGTCCACTTTCCCCAATGTGTTGTCATTTATTTATTTCCCTGTATCCCTCACTAGTCTGGGAGGGCTGAAGGGAAGGGATGGTGTCCAGTTCATGTCTGTGTCCTCAGAGCATGCCACACAAGAGGCCTGGCACAGAGAGGCCCCCACAGGGCATGTGAAGAAAGTTGTGAGACCAGTGAATTTTCTTCCATTGTTCTTTGAGATCTCCCAGAAACTCCAAAGGGTCCTGGGCCAGTTAACTGAGAATCACTGTCTCCAAGAAGCTCAATCTCATTGAGCTATTGATTCTTTCATTTAAAATACAGTTACCATGTTATTTCGCAGGTTTGATCCCTGGGTTGGGAAGATTCCCTGGAGAGGGAAATGGCAACCAGCCCCATATTCTAACCTGGAAAATCCCATGGACAGAGGAGCCTGGAGGGCTACAGACTAAGGGGCCGCCAAAGAGTCAGACACAATTGAGTGCGTGCGTGGGCACGCACACACACACACACACACACCCCCGATCCATGTCATATGGAACAATATGGATGAAACTCAGAGAATTTGCAGAATCAAAGAAGCTGGGCCCAAGAACATCTACTGATTTACTTTATGTGAAGTTGCAGAACAGAGAAAACTAGCCTGTGGTGAAATGAAATGAAAGATGGTTGCCAGAGAGAGGGGGTCCTTGGGAAGGGCCAGGAGGAATTTTCTGATTCTTTTCTGATCGGCTGACATTTTCTGATCGGCTGGAAATGTTCTGTATCTTGATAGGGGATGGGTTACATGGTGTGTATGCCTTTCATCAAAACTCAAAGAACTGTGCACTTTTTAAGACTTATATATTTCAACTGTACGGAAATTTTACCTTTAAAAAACACAACAAAACAACTATACACAAAAAACACAAAAGATCTGCTGTGGACCAATCACAAGCCAGGCATTTTGCCAGGAGTGAGGAGATGGCCAAGTGCTTGACAGACAAGGACCCTGACCTCCAAGAGCTTTAGTCCTCGAATGATGGGCAAGTAACCAAGCAAACACAGCAGAAAGTGTTAGGTGCAATGCTCACAGTTCTGTGGGGGTGGGGGAGTGCAGGCAGAGCAGGGACACTGAACCTGTCCTGGAGGGGGTCAGGAAAAGGGCTCCTGGAGGAAGCCATGTGCTAGAGGATGAATAGGAATTAAGCAGGAACGGAAAGTTGGAAAGGCCATTCAAGGCAAAACATGTGTCAAATTCAAAAGTCTGGGTACAGAAGTACAGACAGATTTTGAGGATCTGAAGAGATTGGGACTGGCTGGAGCAGAAGATAAGTCGGGTTAGGGGGAGAAATGGGGCAGAAAAGGCTGGCAGGAGCCAGTTCATCATGAGATGTCATGTGAAGGAGCTTGGATCTTACCTGCAGATCATGGTGAGCCATGGACTCCTCGTATTTAGCCATGTACTATCGTTCTCTTTTCCCCTCCTCTCAGAACCTTAAGCTAAGCCAAGCCCTACTTTGGCCCATTTGGCAATATCCATCTGCTTTCTGGACCACCTGGATAGAGAAGGGACCTTGACTGGCACGGAGGGCCAACATCAGGAGGCTGAGCCTCTGTGGCCTCCCTCTACAAACCTGTCCCAGGGCCCTCTTCTCTGCCAGGCCTCGTGCTGGGCCCAAGACTCAGATGTGATACAGGGGTAGTCCCAGCCTCGAGGAGCTTCCAGTCTAATGGGGGAATACAGACAGAAAAATCAGCATAACTGGGGTGAAAATACTATGAAGAAGGGCTGTAGAAATGCTAAGCACCAGGAAGGAGGAGCCGGGCTGAAGGGAGGACAGCCCAGCCCCTCGGGGCTCCTGAGCACGGTGACACCGGCCTCTGCTCTGACTGCAGTGCCATCCTGCAGCTGGGCCTCTTCTACCCCACTCAGCCTAACTCCGTGTACATGCTCGTCACGCGCACCTGCCGGTGTCCTCCTCAAGGGGTCTCATCTTAGCTCTTTCCTCCTGCGGCTCTACTTCCCTGGCTAGGTTATGTCATCAACGAACACAGCACCATATCCTATTAACCAAACTAAGGTTTCTTTAAGGCACACCTTGGAATGGGTCCCTCCACTGTTCAAAAACCTTCATAGCTCCCCTCTGCCTAGAGGTCAAAGTCCAAGTTCCTTTGTCCAATACACAGCACCAAGCCTGGGACGGATTAGGCAGATGCAATGCTTGCTGAAAGAGTAGACGAGCCAATGACTGGATGGATGAGTGAGTGGAAGGAGGGAAGTAACGAATGAATGAACATATCAGCCAAGCAGTGAGTATGTTATCAGCGAATGAGAAAGTCAATGAGTCTATGAATTTACTACCTGCCCCTCTTCCTATCTCCAAGACACTGCAAGGTACCCAGGGACAGGGGGCATGTCCTTCCTGGGCCCTGCCATATTCTACTCTGGCTATGAGGCTCAGCATACAAGACATGCTCAGTAACTATTTGCTGACTGACTGAGCTGATGGCAGAGGCAGGGTGAGGCTGGGGTTCGGCAGACAAGGGCAGACTCACGGGTGCTGCAGCACGTTGGAGCACAGCGCCGGGTCCACCTTCTGCCAGCAGCCCAGGTGGGCAGCGGCCTTGTGCAGCAGGTCGCAGTAGCTGGCAGGCAGCAGGTGCTGCATGAGGATCACCGAGGTGCTGATGGACACCAGCAGGAAGAGTTCGCAGGACCAGCGCTTGTCATAGTAATGTGTGTTCTGGAGGCAGTGAGAGGCGAGTGAGACCACAGACACCCGTAACGGCTCAGGCCCTCCCCTTCCCCGACTCCCTCTTTCCTCGGAGATCAGGACAGCCCCAGACAGACCTCAGGGTGCCCTGAGACCAAAGATCAAACACCTAACAAAGGCAGCTTAATCATGGGCTTAAACTCTGAGCCCATTACTCAGCTTTCTCTTTTTTTTGGTGGGGGGTGTTAAGAAATAGATTTATTTAGAGAGAAATACACTTCACAGAGTGTGGGTCAACCTAGAAGGCAAGAGGCCTCTGTTTTCTACACAGAAAAATTACTCTCACTCTGAGCCAGAGAACAGGTCCTGGGATTCAACAGAAATTAGCTCAATCTTGGCTCCGCTGCTTAGTCACTATGTGACCTTGGGCATGTCACTTTGCTTCTCTGCAGTCTAGTTTCCTCATCTGGCAAATGAGGACAAGAGTAGCCACCTCTGAGAGGTGTGAGGAGGATACTACTCCTCAAGAAAGCTCTAGCATGTTGCCCAAAACACGTGAAGTCTTCTCAACCCCCAATCTGTCCGTGCAGCCCATCCTGGGAGAAATGTGACGAGCCGGCTAGGGATGTGCCTTCCCAGAAGGCGGCACGAGCCAGAGGGGGAGCACAGGCTTTTGGAATCACCCAGATCTGGAAGAATCTGGCTTTTGGACTTAATGATAGAGTGGGACGCTGTGACATGCCTGAGCCGAAACAGCCACACTGGAATACAAAGTAACTCCTTTCTGTTTTCAAGTATCATGAACAACCATGCCATGTGCCCCTCACTGGCTGGGTGACCTTGTGTGGGCCACGTTCGTTCGGCAAGGCTTGTTTTTTCCACTCTGAAATGGAGGCATTTGGGATTGACATGTATGTCCTGTTATATATTTAAAATGGATAACCCTCAAGGCCTTACTGTGCAGCACAGGGAACTCTGCTCAATGTTACGTGGCAGCCTGGACGGGAGGGAGAGAAGGGATACATGTGCATGTATGGCTGAGTCCCTCTGCTGTCCGCCTGAAACAGTCGCGTCATTGTTAATCTGCTATGCTACTGCTAAGTCGCCTCAGTCGTGTCCGACTCTGTGCGACCCCAAAGACGGCAGCCCTCCAGGCTCCCCCGTCCCTGGGATTCTCCAGGCAAGAACACTGGAGCGGGTTGCCATTTCCTTCTCCAATGCACGTATGCATGCTAAGTCACTTCGGTTGTGTCCGACTCTGTGCGACCCCATGGACAGCAGCCCACCAGGCTCCTCTGTCCACAGGATTCTCTAGGCAAGAATAGTGGAGTGGGTTGCCATTTCCTTCTCCCTAATACAAAAGAAAAAGTTAAAATAAATAAATAAATAAACGAAAGGGAGGCAGTAGTCATTCCGGCCCTCGAGAGAACAGATGAGAATCTCATCAAGAGCAGCAGCCTTGTTTTTGCAAGCAGGAGGGCTCCTGGAGCACAGGCAGCAGGTGGGGTCCCAGGCAGACCCCTCTTCTCCCTGNAGTGAGAGGCGAGTGAGACCACAGACACCCGTAACGGCTCAGGCCCTCCCCTTCCCCGACTCCCTCTTTCCTCGGAGATCAGGACAGCCCCAGACAGACCTCAGGGTGCCCTGAGACCAAAGATCAAACACCTAACAAAGGCAGCTTAATCATGGGCTTAAACTCTGAGCCCATTACTCAGCTTTCTCTTTTTTTTGGTGGGGGGTGTTAAGAAATAAGATTTATTTAGAGAGAAATACACTTCACAGAGTGTGGGTCAACCTAGAAGGCAAGAGGCCTCTGTTTTCTACACAGAAAAATTACTCTCACTCTGAGCCAGAGAACAGGTCCTGGGATTCAACAGAAATTAGCTCAATCTTGGCTCCGCTGCTTAGTCACTATGTGACCTTGGGCATGTCACTTTGCTTCTCTGCAGTCTAGTTTCCTCATCTGGCAAATGAGGACAAGAGTAGCCACCTCTGAGAGGTGTGAGGAGGATACTACTCCTCAAGAAAGCTCTAGCATGTTGCCCAAAACACGTGAAGTCTTCTCAACCCCCAATCTGTCCGTGCAGCCCATCCTGGGAGAAATGTGACGAGCCGGCTAGGGATGTGCCTTCCCAGAAGGCGGCACGAGCCAGAGGGGGAGCACAGGCTTTTGGAATCACCCAGATCTGGAAGAATCTGGCTTTTGGACTTAATGATAGAGTGGGACGCTGTGACATGCCTGAGCCGAAACAGCCACACTGGAATACAAAGTAACTCCTTTCTGTTTTCAAGTATCATGAACAACCATGCCATGTGCCCCTCACTGGCTGGGTGACCTTGTGTGGGCCACGTTCGTTCGGCAAGGCTTGTTTTTTCCACTCTGAAATGGAGGCATTTGGGATTGACATGTATGTCCTGTTATATATTTAAAATGGATAACCCTCAAGGCCTTACTGTGCAGCACAGGGAACTCTGCTCAATGTTACGTGGCAGCCTGGACGGGAGGGAGAGAAGGGATACATGTGCATGTATGGCTGAGTCCCTCTGCTGTCCGCCTGAAACAGTCGCGTCATTGTTAATCTGCTATGCTACTGCTAAGTCGCCTCAGTCGTGTCCGACTCTGTGCGACCCCAAAGACGGCAGCCCTCCAGGCTCCCCCGTCCCTGGGATTCTCCAGGCAAGAACACTGGAGCGGGTTGCCATTTCCTTCTCCAATGCACGTATGCATGCTAAGTCACTTCGGTTGTGTCCGACTCTGTGCGACCCCATGGACAGCAGCCCACCAGGCTCCTCTGTCCACAGGATTCTCTAGGCAAGAATAGTGGAGTGGGTTGCCATTTCCTTCTCCCTAATACAAAAGAAAAAGTTAAAATAAATAAATAAATAAACGAAAGGGAGGCAGTAGTCATTCCGGCCCTCGAGAGAACAGATGAGAATCTCATCAAGAGCAGCAGCCTTGTTTTTGCAAGCAGGAGGGCTCCTGGAGCACAGGCAGCAGGTGGGGTCCCAGGCAGACCCCTCTTCTCCCTGCGCTAAGCTACGCACCTTCACGAACCAGACTGGCACAAAGGCCACGTAGTAGGCGCTCAGCATGGCGCTGACCAGCACCTCCTTCATGCGCCAGTTGAAATCCATCTTGAGGAGCTCCACCTCGCTGCGGATGAGGCTGGGCGACAGGCAGCAAGCGTGGGTGGGCATGGCGTCGGGGCCGTACAGCTGCTTTGTGTGCTGCTTCCACGTCTCCCGCAACGTCAGCAGGTAGTCCCTGCTCCGTGCCAGGCCACTGACCGCCTCCCGGGGACCCATGGAGGCCATGTGGCTGAAGAGGTTTGTCTTGCGGAGGTCACAGTTCAGCTGTAGGAACGGAATGTACATCCCAAACCTGCTGGGGAAGACAGTGGTCAGGGAAGGCCTGGCCATGGGCCAGGATCCCAACCCTTAACCACCCAGGGAATCTTCTTTCCTCCCTGGGCTTTAGCTCTCCTGGCTGCTCCAAGGGGAGTTCTACCGGTCCTTAAAGCTATCCAGCCTCCCAGCCAGTGATCAGTCATTCAACACCCGTGTTAGCCCTGCACACGGAACAAGCCCTGTATGGAGTGGCGGGAATACGGCAGGAGGCAAGACCCGAGTCTCAGCCCTCTGAGTCTACTGCTGTCCAGCAGGAGTCACGACAGCACTCATTCCCTGGGCACATCCTGAGCTCCAGATGCTACACTAAGTGCTCTACACGCACTCTCTTTTGTTTCTCCTAACTCTGTGTTAGGTACTGTTACTTTGTGCCCTTTTCAGCAGAGGAAGCTGTGGTTCAGAGAGGTGGAGGAGTGGCTTTGGAAAAGTCACACAGTTAGTAAGGGAGTTATAGAGCTGGGGTTCAAATCTGGAACTGTCTGGTACCCGAGATCAAGACAGACACTCAACAAACACTGAAAGCAATTCATTGATTAAAAATGTACATGGTACCACAAAAGAGAGGTAGATATGGCCAAGGGTGCCTATAAGGGCAGCTCTTAAGTTTACAGAGGGGGACAGTTCAGGAACAGTATTTGTTGTGTGTCTATTATGTACTAGGCACTGAAATAGGCCCTTAAACAGTATAAACTCTTTCTTCTGAGGCTTAAGTTAAGGGATGGAGTGTGTGGCTAATTTAAGGAGAAAATTAGACAGACTCATAGCTAGGAAGAGTAGATAACTAAACCAGGTAAGTGCCAAGCACAGCACATGGAACGTCCTTACAGGTTCTCTTTACAGGCATTCCTCGTTTTAGCTTATGCTATGCTACATCACTTCAGTCGTGCTGGACTCTTTGCAACCCTGTGAACTATAGGCTACCAGGCTCCTCTGTCGATGGGATTCTCCAGGCAAGAATACTGGAGCTGGTTGCCATGCTCTCCTCCAGGGGATCTTCCCGACTCAGGGATAGAACCCATGTCTCATTATGTCTCCTGTATTGGCAGGCAGGCTCTTTACCACTAGCGCCACCTGGGAAGCCCTTAGGGCCTCTCAGTTTCCCCAGGTCCTCAGACATAGCTCCAGAAGGACCCCTGGGCTGCCACCAAGAGCTACAGCCAATGAAAATTCTACTTTTTCTTATCTATAGTAATGTTCTCTTCCTATATTCTGAACTTCCAAGAGGGGATATAGTGTTTTTAGGCACTCATATAATTAAGACTCTTTGGGTTTTTGCTTTCTGATCTCTCTAATGGGAATGCTACTACTTTCCCTGCATTAAGATTCAAGGAAGATAACAGATAGGGCTTGCCTGGTGGCTCAGATGGTAAAGAATCCACTTGCAATGTGAGAGACCTGGGTTCAATCCCTGGGTTGGGAAGATCCCCTGGAGGAGAGCATAGCAACCCACTCCAGTATTCTTTCCTGGAGAATCCCCATGGACAGAGGAGCCTGGCAGGCTGCAGTCCATGGGGTCGCAAACAGTCGGACATGACTGAGTGACTAAGCACAGCACAGCATTAAATAACAGAGAATTCTGGTCAAGAGCATCATCTTTGGGATCAAACAGGCCAGTGTTAAAACCCCAGCTCTGCCACTTACTAGTGCTATGATTTAGGACAAACTATATAACCTCTATGAGCCTCGGTTTCCTTAACTTGCTTTAATTGACATAGCTTGTATTGATTCTCTATTATGCTAATGTTTTCATAAATACTCTTTAATTGTTAATCTTCGTAACAATGCCCAGCATGGTGTCTGGCCCAGAGTAGAAGAGCAGTACGATTTTGTTTAGAAAAGAAAGAGGCCAGTGATTCTGTGGGACGGAAGAGAACACTGAAATGGGATTCCCAAAACACTCCTCAGGATACTCGGTGGGAATGAGGGGGTGGGCACCTACACGAACACGCAAGGGCTCAGACTCAAACTTAAGGACAAGTACTTAAGAACTGTCCTGGCTTTGCCACTAAGAAGTGCAGATACAGTTACATTATTTGATAACAGCTGCTCTGACAGGTCAAAAGTTAGAAACATCTTCACATGCATTCTCTTTCATCCTCTCCATCCAAGATGTGACAGTATCCATGTAGAAAGTAAATAAAGGAAAGTAGAAAATAAATCCGTATCAGCAAAAAGAACAGGAGTGGGGGTTTTCAGTACATAACTGATCCTGACAAATTTAGATGGCAGGTGGAAACATGTTGACAAATGAGGCAGTCATCGTCTACAGCAGCACTGTCCAACAGAAATAGGAGAGTCACATATATAATTTTACATTTTCTAGTAGCCACATTAAAATAATTAACTTTATACTCTTTCATTTAACCTAATATATATAAAATATTATCATTTCAACATATAAAATAATTATTTGTGATATATATGAGATATTTCACTTTCATTTTTTTGTGCTAAACCTTCAGAATCTGGAGTATATTTTAGACTAATAGTACATTTCAATTAAAACTAGCCTATTTTAAATGTTTAATAACAATAAGCAGCTAGAAATTACTAAACTAGATAGTATAGGGCTAGATTCATCATGAGGGCTACCCTGCGGGCAGGAGCTGATCTGTCTAGAGTGACCCAGCAGAGACTGGCTTGAAGCGGGCACCTTTGATCGAGGGTAGAAGTGAGAAGCCGGGCTGAACAAACTGGATTAAAAACGATCTGTATTCATGAGTCATTCTCTTTATTCTCCTACACAACTTACCCAACCTGTCCTGAAAAATTCTTCCCTAAAGAAACTGAATAAACTGGGAATTGAGGTCTTCAATGGGGGCATTCCAGAGTAATACCTCTCTCCCCTTTCTCCACTATGGGGGCCCATAGCCTACCAACTAGCACCTTACTCACTGGTCCTAAAGCAAAGTATACCAGCCAGTGTGCCCTGCCCACATACTCAAGAACTCCCTGTCAGACCTCCCATTCAGGTATACAATGGCAGAGAAATAAAAAAATGCATTCCAAGCTACTCAGTCCTCAACTTTTAAATTTTTTTTCCGGTAAGAAGTGGATTTATTTAGAGAAAAACACTCCACAGACAGAGTGTGGGTCTCAGAAGGCAAGATCAGCCTCCACTCTTAATTGTAACCAGACAACCAAAGAAACTAACTACACTTAGCAAACTAGCAGCATGAAACAGGAAAGCTGATTCAGTGGAAGGACAAAATTGAAGGGACACAAGAGATTTTAAAACCAAGAACAGAATGCTATGAGAAAAGATCAATCAGAAAACAAGAGGCCTCAGAGATGAAAAATAAGGTGGCCAAAAAAATTCTCAATAAAAAAGCTGGAAGATAAAGTTGAGAAAATCCCCCTAAAGGCAAAGTAAAAAGAGAGAGAGAAAGACAGCTAGAGAAAGAGAGAGAAATCAAGAGGGGAGGGAGGAAAGGAGAGGAAGAAAGGGAGAGAGATGAAAAGTATGATGGACAATGTAAGAGAAACAGATGACCAATCTATGAGGTCTACCATCTGATGAAGAGAAGTCTTAGCACAGAAAAAAATGGAAGGGCAGATATTATCAAAGAAATAGTAGAAGACAATTTCCCTGACTTGAAGAGACACTCAAACCTCAGGGTTAAAAAAGTCCTAAAGTACTGATAAGATGGAACGACAAAAGCTCCACATCAGACACATTCTTGTGAAATTTCAAATAATAAAAAGATAAACAGAATATTTTTAAAAGCTTTTAGAAAGGAAAAAAACAGTCTTCTACAAAGTAACTGGAATCAAACTAGCATCAGATTTCTCATTAGAAATACTGGGTGCTAGAGACAATGAAGCAACATCTTCAAAATTCTGAGAGAATATTAATTTGAACTTGAAAATCTATATTAGGCCAAACCATCAATCAAGTATGAGGGCAGAATAAAGATATTTTTAGACATGCTAGGAAAAGAATGTATATACCTCCCACATACCCCATGTTAAGGAAATACCTGATGATAATGCACTACAGCAAAATAAGGGAGAAAACCAAGAAAAGAGGAAGACATGGGATCCAGGAGACGGTAGATCCAACCCAGAAGGGTAGCAAAGGAAAGTCCCAGGCTGAGAGCTGTACAACAGGCCTAAAGAGCAACCACTCTAGACTGGAGCAGGAGGAGGAGGGCTCCAGGAGGGATGTCTCTGGGGAGAAATATGGACTCTAGGCAACAGGTAGCATGACTGACAGGCTTGAGGATATGTTGAAGGCCCATCATTCTTTTGTCAATGAGAAAAAAGAAAGGCAATTAGAAACTCCAAGAAAAATAACAGCTATATGAGAAAGTTACAATCTAAACATGAAGCAAACTAAAATGTGGCATGATTTTAAGCAATTGATGAAATGTAAGGAAAGAGAGACCATTTGCCCTCGACACTAGGAACATTCTTTTTTTAAGAGGCCCAAGATTAGAATTCAGGAACTGCAGAGAAAGAATATCTTTCCATGCACACTACTCAGTCCTGCAGTGAATAACAGCTTCATACTCATAAAAATATCACTTATTGGTTTTTAATCTTTAGAATTAGCCCAAAGAATGGAAGACTTAAACATGGCTATGTAGGAGAATGTGAATGTCAAATGTGACAATATAAGAGTACAGCTGCCAGGAAGTGATAGGAGGAAGAGGGGAGGAAAAGAAATGATGGGTAGGGCTCTGAATACAATATTCTTACATCAAGGGATTAAGACACTCACTACTGTTGATGGAATAAAAAATACTGATACTCTTATTATTGAAAAAGAGGACCAATAGGAAACTGAAAATAATAATAATTGTCAAATACTAGGAACAGCATGGATAGAAGGTGAACTAAACCTTCAACTATCATTGCAGGAAACTGATGGACATATGCATCTAGGGGTGTGTGTGTGTGTGTGTGTGTGTGGTATGCTTGTATATAAAGAACATTTATTTCCAGGATATATAAGAAACCAGAAACACTGGTGGTTACCCCTCAGAAGGGAAACTGGGTAGTAGCTGGGAAAGAGGAGTCAAAGGAAGGATTTATCATGCTACATTCTTTATCTTTTATACATTTTGCAATTTTAATGATGCAAACCTATTACCCCACTATAAAATCAATCAATAAATATTTAAAGAAATAAACAAAAGCACAAGGATATTAGAATTATGGAGGTGACTCAGAAAACACTTAAAACTAGAAACCGTGAAGAGGTTGCCTATGAGAAGTGGGACTAAACATCTGGAGGGCAGAGTTAAAGGCTCTTTTCCATCATAAGTTGTTTTTAGCTGCACTGCATGGCTTGCAGGCTCTTAGTTCCTCAAACAGGGACTGCACCTGTGCCCTTGGCAGTGAAATTGTGGTCCTAACCACTGGACCACCAGGGAATTATCATCAGCAGCTTTTTAGTACTACTGGATTTGATCATACATTATATATACTTGTCTCATATTAATAAAAACTCAAAAAGTTAATATAAAATAAAGCAAAACATGAACACTGGGTAACATTTGAGTAGTGTCCAGAAAGGGTTGAATTAAGGCAATTTTTAACATTTCTTTCAGTACAACCCTGGAGGACCACTTGTTAGCATCTATCTATTATGTAAAGCATGCCTTTTGGTGCAGTAATTCTACTTCTGGGAATCTGCTATACAGAAATATTGGATAAATGTGCAAAGATGTATGCAGAAGAATGTTTCCTGCCTCACTGTTTTCAACAGAGAAAAGCTAGAAACAACTCAAAAATCCACCAATATAATACAAAACAAAACACACGGTGCAAAGTCTATTCAATGGAATACTGTGAAGAAGTGAAGTCGCTCAGTCATATCCAACTCTTTGCGACCCCATGGACTGTAGCCTACCACGCTCCTCCATCCATGGGATTTTCCAGGCAAGAGTACTGGAGTGGTTTGCCATTTCCTTCTCCAGCGGCTCTTCCCGAACCAGGGATCGAACCTGGGTCTCCTGCATTGTAGGCAGACGCTTTACCATCTGAGCCACCAGGGAAATCCTACAGAATACTATGAGGCCATTAAAAAAATGAGACAGACCCATATATAGTGCCATGGAAAAATATCCACCTTTTATGACCATGTGAAAATGTAATAAATTACACAATATCACGCATAGGGATTAATCTCATTTGTTTTTAAAAAACGTATGTGTGTGTCCTTGCACAGGAAAAATGTGGAAGGACACACTGCAGAATAGTTTTCTAGGGGACTGAGATTATGTGGGATTTTCCTTTTCTATGTTAAAAGCTTCTGTAAAGTTTAATATTTTTATATGATACACATATCTCTGACAATTAAAACCCAGTTATAACTAAAGCAAGTGTGACTGGGCTCTGATCATGACAGTGTCCTTTTGGTCATGCAGGGGAGAGAGAGAGAGGAGTTTCCCAGGGATCAGAGATGGACTGGCCTGAAGAAGTTCAGGATCCAGAAAGCCCAGGGGTTGGGAAATGGCTGTGAGTGCCCTGGCAGCCAGGAGCCTGCCCCAGGAACAGCCAGGGTGGAGATCTTGCCAAAGCTCTCCCCAGTTCCAGGCCAGGAAGGGGCAGGTCTGGGCTTCTCCCAGACACTGTCTTCCCATCCTCAACTATTTGGGTTCTTGCAAGATGGAGGAAGTCGGTGAGGAAAGTAGATACACAGAGAGATATACAGATATCCATGTGGAGACACACATGCACGCACACACACACTTCATTCACAGACATCCACACAGAAACACGCACACACACACACAGATGTGTGCATGCACACAGACCTGGGGGAGGCTCTGAGAGGTTACACAAACACCAAGACGCACAAAGAAACAGAAAGAAGCAGAAAGAGAGGAAAGAAGAGAGAGCAAGATGAAGCCTGTGCATTCCTGCTCTGGAGCTGTGGGCGACACACCCAGATCTGAGCCCCCTTCTGACCTCCCCTTTAATGGCACCTTGGGGAAATTAGGCCTGCTGGCTCAGTTTCTGCTCCTGCCAAAGGTGGCTAATCATCCCGATCTCAGGGCGGTGCTATTGGACAGTGTGAGAAGGTTCTGTCGCTGCCTGCCTGTGTGTCGGCTGGGCCCGGGGCCCAGCCACTCTTGGGGCAGAGGTCAGGAGCAGGTGCTGGGCAGTGAGGGGTGAAGTGAGGGGTACTCACGGATAGCAGAGGAACAGGAGGTTCAGGAAGGAGTAGGTCCTGAAGAGGTGAATGAGGGAGCGGCACAGACTCCAGCCTGTTGCCGTGAGAACGGTGAAACGGGTGAGGAACAGCAGGATGGAGCGAAAGAGGGTGACCTTCCCCCTCTGAGAAGCCTGGGTCAGGGGAGATAGGACGGGATGGGGCCTTGGATGGAGGTCATGGGGGCTGTGCCCAAATCCCACCCAGCATGGCCCATGATTCCCCCCCTGCAGGGTGGGCAGAACCTGTCATGGCAAATCCTTTCCCTGGACGCCCAGGAAACTCCAAAAGCCAACAGGATGAACACTCTTCAGCCGAGTTCAAAGGGAGCCCCCAAGGAAAGGCCTCNGAGATCTTGCCAAAGCTCTCCCCAGTTCCAGGCCAGGAAGGGGCAGGTCTGGGCTTCTCCCAGACACTGTCTTCCCATCCTCAACTATTTGGGTTCTTGCAAGATGGAGGAAGTCGGTGAGGAAAGTAGATACACAGAGAGATATACAGATATCCATGTGGAGACACACATGCACGCACACACACACTTCATTCACAGACATCCACACAGAAACACGCACACACACACACAGATGTGTGCATGCACACAGACCTGGGGGAGGCTCTGAGAGGTTACACAAACACCAAGACGCACAAAGAAACAGAAAGAAGCAGAAAGAGAGGAAAGAAGAGAGAGCAAGATGAAGCCTGTGCATTCCTGCTCTGGAGCTGTGGGCGACACACCCAGATCTGAGCCCCCTTCTGACCTCCCCTTTAATGGCACCTTGGGGAAATTAGGCCTGCTGGCTCAGTTTCTGCTCCTGCCAAAGGCGGCTAATCATCCCGATCTCAGGGCGGTGCTATTGGACAGTGTGAGAAGGTTCTGTCGCTGCCTGCCTGTGTGTCGGCTGGGCCCGGGGCCCAGCCACTCTTGGGGCAGAGGTCAGGAGCAGGTGCTGGGCAGTGAGGGGTGAAGTGAGGGGTACTCACGGATAGCAGAGGAACAGGAGGTTCAGGAAGGAGTAGGTCCTGAAGAGGTGAATGAGGGAGCGGCACAGACTCCAGCCTGTTGCCGTGAGAACGGTGAAACGGGTGAGGAACAGCAGGATGGAGCGAAAGAGGGTGACCTTCCCCCTCTGAGAAGCCTGGGTCAGGGGAGATAGGACGGGATGGGGCCTTGGATGGAGGTCATGGGGGCTGTGCCCAAATCCCACCCAGCATGGCCCATGATTCCCCCCCTGCAGGGTGGGCAGAACCTGTCATGGCAAATCCTTTCCCTGGACGCCCAGGAAACTCCAAAAGCCAACAGGATGAACACTCTTCAGCCGAGTTCAAAGGGAGCCCCCAAGGAAAGGCCTCAGGGATCAAGGGCTGGGAATGCCTCTGTGGTGCCCCCAGGGGGTAAAGGGGAGTCCCAAAGTCCCCGGGCCAGCCTCTGGGACCCAATCACCTCCTTCACGATGGACCCAATGAAGCGGCGGCCCAGAACGATGGTGGTCACCATTAGCAAGTTGAAGTCGATCAGGTGGAAATTCTGTCGGGGGCAGACGCTGGGGGTCACGTGGGCCCCCTGCCCATATGTGGGCTTTTCATATGCCCACCTCCCCCTGCCCAGTCCTTTCCATTGGGACTGTCCCCACTCTCTGACCTTCACAGGCCTCCAGCTGAGTCAGACCAGGAAAATACCTAGAGGAGTGGAACAGGACCCAGAGGAGGGAAGTGGGACAGTCCCTGGAGACAAGAGAGTGGCGTGTGAGCCCTCCTGCTCTGCTCACCCAGCCCCTACCCCGCTCCTGCACAGAGCTCATTCCTCTCCTTGAAATAACCACGTATGCCTGCTCCCCCACAGGACTTAAGACTCTGTGCTCCTTGACACAAAATCTGAGTCAGATTCATCTCTGCTGCCCTTACGGTGTGTAGAGTGGTGCTGAGCACATCGGGGTGAGTGTTCAGATGTCATCGGTTCCTTTTACACCTCCCATGCCCGGTGTGAGGCCAAACATACAGGGTGCTGGGCGAGATAAGCTAAACTGAAACCAAACGTGTCACTCACTCACATACACGCACACACAGCGGAGCCTAGCTGGGCACCTACCAGGGAGGTGTGGGAGGGCGGGTGGGAGGGCGGATACCACCACACTGTCTTGTAGATGTTGATGTAGTGGACGAAGAGGGCTATGAGCTGGCAGAAGAAGAGCTGCAGTTCAAACAGAATGCTGGCCTGGACTGGCAGCTCAGGGATCTTGCAGTGCTGCAGAGGCACGACCGTCTGGGTGGCCAGTGGAGGGCTGGAGAGGCCCGTCCCCGAACTGCTCCTGGGGGTGAGAGGCCGCAACATCAGGAGCTGAACAGAGAACCCTACCAAGAGGGGCTTCTGAGGCACAGGACCGTGGGGCAGGCTCAGAAATGCAGCCGACAGCAAGGATGGATGGAGTCCTCCTACTTCTTCTGCGTCTCAGACAAAGAAGCTGACAGAGCCTTTCCCTATCCCTCCCTCATCTTATTCAGGCTTTCCAACATTCCCCAGGAAGGAAAGGAAAGGTGAGGAGAAGGGGGCCCAGAGAGGGGAGACAACTTGTCCAAGCCACCAGTGAATTAGGGGCAGAACTGTGAGTGGAATCCAGGCCTTTGGGTTTATTACTATGTCCCAAGGTATCTGTCCCAGGGACCGCCCTCACCCAGGGACTTTTCTGCTGCTCCCTGCCCTTTAAGCCCACATCTGGCATCTGGGGTATCACATCCTAGGGCTCAGTCAGGGACAGTTCTGTCCAAACTGCTCCTCTGAGCCCACAGGGAAGTGCAAGAGACAGCAAGTAGCTTACCTGGTGCGGGAACGGACACTGGTGACCGATGCGCTGGAAGTGTGGCCCCCACCCGAGCCCCCAGAGGATCCTGGTTCACAGAGTGGATTTCGACAGTAGGATGTCCTGTTGGGACCTCTTCGTCCTCCTGCAGGGCTCAACATAAGGTAGATCCTCAAGCCAGAAGGCATATATCAAGGATAACAACCTGGTGTCTCATTTCGTCCCTCAATCACAGAGACCCATGATCGGTTCCCCCGCCTACCGCTTCAAACACATCTCCTGCCATTCTCTGCCTCGACCCCATGCTTCAGCCAGCCTGGTCTTTCTCTCCTTGAGCAAACCAAGCTTACTGCTGCTTTCTGCACTTGCTGTACTCTCTAGAGTACAGCATTCCCTGCCATTCTGTAGATATCTGCCCCCTTAACTCTCTATCTTATTTCCATTTTTCTTTTCACGGTTCATTCTTCATCTTATTCATTTGTTAATATATTTCCTGCCTATCTTTTCCACTGGAATGGAAGGTCAGTGAGGTCTGTCTCATTCACTGCTGTATCCCCTCCCTTTACCACAGTGCCCAGCCTAAGAGTAAGTGCTCAATAACATGTTGATGAGGGAATGAATCCTGCAAGGCAGATTACCCAGATTAGTAAATTCAGTTCACACGCAGTCACAGGTGGTATGGGGGTCTGGGTCCTGTGCTCTTCAAGCTGGTATACGCAGCTCCTTTGGGATACTACTACAAGTCCCTGTAGGCTTACGATTCCTCCAGGACCCAAGATCTGGCTTAATGGGCATCCTGAACTCTCACAGTCAGGATTCAGGGCCTGAGCAAGTGTCAAGGGAGAATGGCATGGCTGTGAACCTAACATAGACCTACAACCTCTTTCTCTCGGCTGAGCAATTTAACCCAAGATCCCAGGTCTTGTAAAAAGCTCCTGCACAAAGTTCCTAGGCACCACCCCAGTCCCAAAGTTATGTGTGTGTTCAGTCATTTAAGTTGTTTCTGAAAGTTAATGTGTGTGTTCAGTGAGACCCCCATGGACTGTAGCCTGCCAGGCTTCTCTGCCCACAGGATTTCCCAGGCAAGACTACTGGAATGGGTTGCCATTTCATTCTCCAGGGGATCTTCCCAACCCAGTGATCAACCCTGTGACTCCTGCATTGGCAGGCAGATTCTTTATCGCTGAACCACCTGGGAAGCCCAAAGTTAAAGCTTTGTTCATTTCTCCCCATGACCGCACAGTAGCCTCCACAGACACACACACCTCCTGCCCTAGCTTTTCTTTCTGGAAGCTTTTCCCCAACGTCTCGAAAAAAGTTCTTGTCCAGAACTTTGCCCGCAACTAGCCCCAGCAGCGCCAAAGCTCTGTTCATGTGCTACTGTACCTGGCTTAGAAAACCCCACACAGGCACCCTCAGTCCAAATGCTCTACCCACACCCACTCTCCTCTCTTTAGAAGCTCTGCACCCACATATAGCCTCTCAGCCCAGAAGCCCCGCCTACACACAATTGTCAGCTCAGAAAACCCGCCCACAAGCCAATAGAAGCTCTCTGCCCAGAAGCCCGGCTCCAGACGGGGCTCCCTTCATCTGGAAGGTCTCCTTTCCGCTCTACCTCCCCCGTACAAAGCCCCTACTGCCCAGAAAATTTGCCCCTGCACCGGGGCCTACAGGCTAGGAGCTCCGCCCTTAGCACGAGGGCCACGCCCACCGGCAGCCCCGCCCCACTCTAGCCCGGGACAGTGGGTCCTCCTCAAAGCCCCCAGGAACCTCCGCATTTTAGAAGCCCCGCCCACCCCTCCAATGTCCCGCCCCCACA
>SJYV01048280.1:1012253-1039352 GCA_006410875.1 Neotragus pygmaeus | reverse complement strand
GTCCCGCCCCCACAACAGAAGCCCCACCCGCAAAACGACAGGAGGAGGCGGGGTCCCCCTGGGCCCAACATCCCCTCCCCCTCCCCTCGCCGGGATCCCCTCCGCGTTGGGGAGCAATTAGCAGCCTGGCCATCCTGACCCCGGAGCCCGCCCGTTCCCGGGCCAAGCCGGACCCGTGCCGCTCACCCATCTCCTCCCCCCGGCGCTCCCCGCTTCGCCGCCGCAGCTCCTGCGGGCAATATGTCGGAGGCGACGGCGGCCGAGAGAGGACTAACCGCCGCAGCCCAGTCCCCGGGTATCAGCTGCGCGCTCCCGCCCCGCCGCCAAATTTGCATACAAGGCGGGTTAGAAGCTGAGAGCGCGCTTCTTAAAGGGGCCTCCCTGGACAAAGGTAGTGCCGCGCGCTCTTTGTCTCGCGGTCTCCCACGCCCTTCCTGCAAATGCTGCTGGAAAACCCGTGAGGGAGGAGAACCTATCTCCATCTCTTCCCTTGCCTGCCTTCTCCTAGCACCTTTTCAGGGCCGAGGGAGGGGGCCAGAACCTCATCTCGGTTCCTGCATCCATGAGTGATACACTGGCTCCTCAAACTGATCGCGTCCCAAATTGGGCTTTCATTTTCTCTTTGGCCTTACTGCTCTTAGTCCATCCCAATGAAAACTTGGGAGTCATTTCCCCCTTTTCCTTCTACCGCCATATCCAGTCTTCCACCTAGTCTTCCTGATGGTCAGTTCAGTTCAGTCGCCCAGTCGTGTCTAACTCTGCGACCCCATGGACTGCCGCTTGTCAGGCTTCCTTGTCCATCACCAACTACCGGAACTTGCTCATACACATGTCCGTCGAGTTTGGACATCGAACCGCCTCATCCTCTGTCATCCCCTTCTCCTTCTGCCTTCAGTCTTTCCCAACATCAGGGTCTTTTCTAATGAGTTAGCCCTTCGCATCAGGTGGCCACAGTATTGAAGCTTCAGCTTCAGCATTATTTCTCACTTCTGAGAGAATATGTGAGGAAGAATATTCTTTCAGTACATTAGTTCAAATCCTGATTCTGCCAGTTCCAAGACTTGGAGTCCTGTTTCTTGCTCTTTACTGGTAACTTTCACCGAACAGGGCTTGGTGAGGATTAAATGGAATAATGCATGTAGAACAGTCTGTTTTGATAAATGTTAGCTGTCATTACTGTTAAGATGTACGGCAAGCACTTAACACAGAGGGAGCTCTCAATAAATGAGCTGTTACTAGTAATTGTTATCATTTCTTCCCTCATAAGACCTCTAAGTTGTCTCCATCATCTGGTACCTGCATCAATTAGCACAGTGTTTGGCACATAATAGACAACAATATTCAATTAATTAAATGATTTAGCTATTTAATTAATAGAAATTCACAAAGCCTACAGTTAAGTGGGAGGAGATGGGTGTAAAAAATATAATAAAAATCATTAGAAAGGAATGACTGCGGTGGAGGAAAACAGGATAGGGGGATGGGAGGTTGCAATTTTAAACAAGGTAGTCAGTAGGTTTCATAGAGGTGACTTTTGCACAAACACTTGAAGGAAAGAGTGAGTCAGTCATGTAGATATCTGGAGGAAGGGGGCAGTCCAGGCAGGGCCCTTAGGTACAAGCACCAAGCACTCCTGATGTGTTTAAGAAACAGCAAGGAGACCAATGTGGCTTGAAATGGAATAGACATGAGAGTCAGAGAGAAAGAATGGACCTATGGCTTTTACTCTGAATGAGATGGGAGCTACTGGAGGGCTTGAACTTCCTTTTTCAAAGAATCACTCCAGCTGTCCTGTGAGAATAGACTGTAGGGCAGAGGGGTGGAATCAGAGAGACCAGGATGCTATGGCAGTGATCGTCGCAAGAGATATTGATGGTTTGTACCAGACTGGCTAAAATGAGTCATGATTGGAGTCTGGATTTGAAGGTAAAGTCAACAGGGTTTATTGACAAATTTGGATAGGTGTGCAAAGAAACACAAAATAGGTGTGAGAATGGAAGAGTAAGAAGATAAGGATTGCCCCATGGGTTTTAGCTTAGGCAAATGGAAATAGGAAGTTTAACATATATACGTCTATTAAATTGTAGAGCTATATTAATAACAAAGAGGCCTTCCTTGCTGGGGAAAAAGAGGCTTAGGAAGGGAGAACAACCACATCACAAAGCAGGTCACAAAGTAGGGTAGAAACCAGGGCTGAGATTTCTCTTTCTAGCCAAAGAAATTCTGGTTAGAAGAGCCGGTTCTGACCTCTTTAGAGTACTGAATTTGAAGTGTTATCTTGTTAGTTACTGAATCCCCAACACGTGGCAACCACCTGATGTGTGATAGGTAGTTATTCGGGATCAGTTCAGTTGAATTTAGGTAGTGGCAAACTAGCTCTTGAAAGGAAGCCAGTTGGTAAGGGAAGCTAAAGGATTTCAGGAATATTCCATAGACAATGACTGAAGCTGGGCCATTCATGAGATCTCATTTTAACTCAGGTCAATAAGCATTTCTGAGCATCTGTTATATGTTGGCCAGAGGATAAGAGGTGCCGCTCATTAGTGGGAGAGACACAGAGGAGAATCAATAAATTATGACCCAATGTGATAACAACAGCAGTATGTACCAAGTTCAGAGGTGGATGGAAGATGACCAGCCTTGACAGGCGAGGTAATCAAGGGAAGGCTTCATAAGAGATGACATCAGAGCTGGTTTCTGAGAGTAGGAGTTTGGCTGTTACATTCCTCAGGGTGGAAGCAATAGCTTGAATCTGGTAAGTGCCTTACTGGGGCTGGTAGCAGGCGAATGTCTTGCTGTGCATCTACTATGTGAAAGATACTTGACTTTGTACATGGCAAATACTCAGGAAATGTTTGCTGAATTGATTTTTTAAAAACATTTAAAAATTTTATTTATTAAGTTTGCACTGGGTCTTCATTGCTGCTCATGGGCTTTCTCTAGTTGCCACGAGCAGGGGTCACTCTTCTTTGGGGTGCACGGGCTTCTCATTGAAGTGGCTTCCGTTGTTGTAGAGCACGGGCTCTAGGCCATGTCGGCTTAGTAGTTGCGGCTTATGGGCTCTAGAGCATGCGCTCAGAAGTTGTGGTGCACAGGCTTAGTTGCTCCTTGGCATGTGGGATCTTCCTGGAGCAGAATTCTTATCTACTGTGCCACAAGGGAAATCCTGCTTAATTGATTTGAGGGTGTTCAATTAACCCAGGGTAAGGGGCGAAGGGCACTCAAATGGACCACTGTCTGTGACCCATTACCTGTGGCTCCTGCTCACCTTGTAAAGGTTGACTACTGATTTTACCTGCCCAGCATTCATTCCTCTTTCTTCTGAGATGAACACTGATTTCCCCTTGGGAATCTACCCTTCCTCCCGCTCTCTCTGTCCATGAAGTTTAGTGTGGCTGTCTTAGTCTGCAGTTCCAACATGTGCAGATGCCCCTGGCCTGACAAATCAAAGCATTCCATCCCTGCCACATCAGGCTACAGGGACTGGCTGGGGTGAGGCTGGAGGTGTGTTAGTGACCCAAGTTCAGCCAAATGAGATGCAATCCTAGGACCTTTGCCACAACTATTGGGAAATAAAATTACTCCCTGTGGGATGGCTAAGGAAAGAAAATATAAACTTGAAGTTCTTGGTGGTTATCTTGCCACCTTTTGGGGAGAACTTAGCTGACAATGAAAGAAACACAGAAAAGTTAGAGAGTCAGGAGTCATTTTCTTAACAGTATCATTTGATCCAGGTATATCTGGTCTTTGTGGACTTTTCTGTTACAAAAAGCCAGTTTGGTGTCTGACAATTGCTACTGAAAGAATCTAGAACAACATACACTTCCATCTCAGCATCTACTAGAAACATCTAGGGCCTTAATCCTTTACATCTGCCTCTACAGGCTCTGTGGAGAAAATAACCGTACGATGGCAGGATGTTGATTAGGTTTTTGTCCTCTAGATCTGGGCCCACACATCTCAGCTGTTTTGTGACCCTGAGGCCCTCACTTCCCTCCTGTATGTCTTCATTTCCTGGTTAACTTGCTCTCTGTTGGCTCTCCCAGGAGTCTTGAATTTTTGAGGAAATGTCACTGGCTCTGTGCCAGTCATGTGTCATTGGATGTCAGGAGTTTGGATCTTTTCCTTGGTTCTGTTATTCTGGGACCAAGGTTGGCATGTCTGTCCTCAAGATCAGTAGTTTTCGGCCTGGATTATGCAGACCTCTGGGGGTCCTAAAACCACAGCATAAAATACAATACTGCTTCGTGGAGTGTCAGTTTTACTCATAGCAATGTAAGGCAGTATTTTCAATATTAAAGTATAGTTACCCATAGCACCTTCTCTGAGCCAGACTTACATGGAATCAAATCCTGGCTCTACCACTTAGGTAGGAGCTGCGTGACCCTAAGAAATTACTTAATCTCTTTGTGCCTCAGTTTCCTCAGTATAAAGTGAGGATAGTTTAACTCACAGATGTAGAGAACAAACTAGTGGTTACCAGTGGGGAGAGGGGAGACGGGAGGGGCAAGATAAGGGTAGGGGATGAAAAGGTACAAACTGCTATGTATAAAATAAGCTACAAGGATGTACTATATAGAACAGAGAATATAGCCAGTATTTATAACTTTTTGGGCGCGCTGGGTCTTGGTTGCAGCGTGTGAGCTTCTCTTGTGGTGGAGCATGAGCTCTGGAGCGTGTGGGCTCAGTAGTTGCAGCACAGGCTCAATGGGATCTTAGTTCCCTGACCAGGGATAGAATCCACACCCCTTGCACTGGACCACCAGGGAAGTCTCTGCTTATAGTAACTTTAAATGGAGTATAACAGAAAATTTTTGAATCACTATGCTGTACACTTGAAATGAATATACTATCATAAAGCAACTACATTTCAATTGAAAAAATATTAGTACCTATTTTAGGAGATTATGGTGAAGATCAAGTTAGACAGTGTAAAGTATTTAAAACATACCTGGTGCATAGTAAATGCTATTTAAGTATTACCTATTATTAAAACATGGATATATTATGAAGTAACAAGAAAACTAATGTGAATTTAAGATTGATGACTTTTAAAGAAATGTCACCTAAATTTCTGCCTCAGTTCCCCAGATTTGTCCTTTTTGACAGCAAGAATACTTACACCTCCTTTTTTTTTTTTTTACTACAAGAGAATCCAGATGTCTTCATGTTCTTTTAATTTCCTGGGTTATTCTGACTTCCACATATATGTTAATCTCCCCATCCAACCTTCCACATCTCAGAGACACTTACCCACTTATTCTCAGACATTTGTTCTCATCCATGGCTTCTCTTATTAGAGACATAGTACATGCAAGCTTGAGAAAATGTTGTATCTTGTTAGTTTTCCCAATATAGATGGATTTGATATGTAACATACTGGAAGTATGGGGGGATGGCAACACAGAAAACAGCATGAGCAAAGGTCCAGAGGTAAGCCATAGGTTAAGTTCATATCACTTGAGGGTCTTGAATGCCACATGCTACATACAGTGGTGTTTAGATTTGATTTCACCTAAGTCTGTTTTATCTGTAAAATTAGAGTAATCCCCATGTCATTGTGAGGATTAATGACTGAGAACTAAACATATGGGAGGGTTTCCCTACATAGGAAATGGAATAGCTGTCACTAAAAGCTAGGGTCAAGAAGGAGAAATTTAGGTTCGAGCAAATCATCCCACCTTTCAGGGTGGCCTGCAATTTAGTCTGAGATCTTATTTTCATGCAATGCACATCTCAATCACCAGAGGGAGCTCTATACAACGGAATCGGAGCTTCCAACTCCACACAAAAACTGGTGGGCAGGGCTGGGCAGGGGATCTGGAATTCTGGACCCAATCCAGAGCTTCTCTATGGTAGGGATAGGGCATGGAGCCAGGCACCCCTCTCTCTGGCTCTTTTGTTTCTTAGAGCCATCCTAAAGGGGATGGGACATGCTGCTGAGAGCTACAGCTTTGCAGCTCTTCTGATTTAGATCTTTAGGATGGGGTGTGAGGCGGGCGGGTGGGGATTAGAAGAGTGAGGGCCAGATCCAGTTTCTGTATTTCAATCAAGAGGCTTTGTTTCATTAACTCTGTTCATAAGGGCTAAATTCCTTGGAATCCCTCGTGCCAGCCTAGGTTGTCTAGCTAGGCCTGGACACCTTAGAAAAGGAGCTAGGGGTAAAGCATGAGGAACAGGGGGCATGGGGGAGAATGGGAGGCCATGCCATGTCTGACACTGGAGAATTGGACGCGACTGAGCCCTGGGACCCCAGCCTGTAGGTCTATCGGACAGGGCTGTGGGCCCTAGGCTTCTCCAACCGCAACTTACTAACCAAACGTGTCTGTAGGATTTTTACAAAACCTTATCTTCTCCACTTACTGGTGAAATAGACTTTTCTGTTACAGTTGTTGAAATGAAGGCCCAGAGATATATAGCGATCCACCCTAGATCAAGCAGTGCTCAAGGGCAGAACTGGGCCTGGAAAACAGCAGGAGCAGCTCTCAGGGGCCTGGGAGAGTGAAGGCAGGCAGAGCAACAGCCATCAGAACTACTGCAGCGAGCGCTGGCTCGTGGCCAGGCCTGTACCCGCCCCTCCAGGGCCCGCTCTCCAGCTGGGCCAGGCTGCAGAGCCCCGCCTCCACAGTCCCACACCAGTCCCGAGAGTCCATCACCCTGGCAACAGCCAGAGAAAGGCCCAGCTAAAATATTTATGGCTCAAAACAGTCCAGAGGCTTCAGATGGGGAGAGAGGGGGAAAAGCTGATGTCACTCCTCCTCTGCTCACAGGGGAGGTGACTGACAGGCAAGGCAACTGGGTGGGTGGGCCAAGCCCCCTAGGTCAGGGCTCCCTGAGGAAAATCCCTAGGGCTGCAAGTGCTAATGGGAAAAGGGAGTATGTGACAGACACGACAGGTGACAGGAATGAGTAAGAAACATGAGCCAGGAAAGAGGGAGGAAGGACACTTGAGTGTGGAACAGTATTATGCATAGACCCTGTGGGATGTATTTCACACACATTTCAGTTGCTTTTCAGGTCCCATTCAATGGATTGGGATTATTATCCTACTTTTATGGCACGAACAGACCCAGAAAAAGAGAGTTAAGTGAGGAGCTAGGGTTTGAATCTAGATCTTTCTGGCTTTGGCCCTGTAAATCCATGGTTTCTAAGTACATATCCTGTATCTGGGGGTGGAAGGTAGGCATGGCCGCCTAGAATTGAGCACTGGCTTCTCAGTGACCCAGGCTCTACACCTCCATTTTCCATGATGAAGATACCATCTGATTCCTGAACCCTTCCACCCCAAATTCCTCCTCTGCCTGCTGGACTGAAGCAGGTCCTCAAATGCTAGACGAAGAAACTGGCCACAGATGAGGCCTAGGAGACCAAAACATCAGGGAAAATGAAGCCTGAGCAGCCAACCCTGGACTGAAGGTCTTGGTGCAAATATAGATTGACAAACTCATCTCAGTTTGCCTGGGACTTTCCTGGTTTTAGGACTGAAAGTTCAACATCCCAGGAATCTTGTCTTGGGTAAACAAGGATGGTTTGTCACACTAAATAAACCTCTCAATCACAATATTTTACTGTTTCAAAGCACTTCTAGCTCTAAGAGTTACAAAAGGTTAAAAGCAGGGACTGATAGCATGTTTTCTTTTTAACCTTAGGCAAGTTATTTATCCTCTTTGAGCCTCTTTCCTCATTTGTAAAAATGAGTTTACTGGATTGGAGGATTAAGTGAAATAGTATTGTTTAAATGGGGTTCCCAGGAGGCACTAGTGTTAAAGAACCCACCTGTCAATGCAGAAGACATGAGACGTGGGTTTGATCCCTGGGTTGGGAAGATCCCTTGGAGCAGGAAATGGCAACCCACTCCAGTATTCTTGCCTGGAGAATCCCACAGACAGAGGAGCCTGGTGGGCTACAGTCCATAGCGTTGCAGAGTCAGACACAATTGAGCACCACCACCTTCTGTTGGTGAACCGTGGGATGTTTCCGCTTTAACCTCTCAAGATGCCCTCTGTAAAATCAGCCTATGGGCCTATGGCACTGGCACAGGAAACCAGAAGTGTAGCAAAGGCTGACTTTCCCATCTTTTATGAGAAAACATTAGGATAAATAGCTGGCCCAATATAGCTGGAAGGAGAGTGGGAGTTAAGACAAGACACCTCCTTTGGCTCTCTCTCAAAGCTGATGAAAGCCACCAGAGTGGGATTCATCATCACTTGACTGAACCTTTATTCAACTCCTCAGTGCCAGGTGTTTGCTGGGGAAGGGATATAGTCCAGATGTTAAGTGGGAAAAGCCCTACCCTATCCTTCAAGAGATTTTTGGACTTAACTAATCAACAAAAAGAAAAACAACAGGCTCTGAGGCTAAAGAACCTGTCTTTTAAAGTACATGAACCTTCCTACATGGCTTTTCTCAGCCTGTTACAGAGGTGGTGACCAGCCACTCTCTGGGAGACCTCTGCAAGTGTCCAAGGCTGGCACCCACAAAACACATGCGGCAGGATGGGAAACAGGAGGCGGTGGTAGGGGGCTCCAGCCAGTTCTGCTAGAGACTAAAGGGAAGCAGGCAAACTGGGAATGACACAATTGGAGTTGGCAGTTTATTCACATCTAGGAGGCCATGCTGAGGATACTGTCAGTCCCCTTCAATCTTTCAGGTCCTGAGCAGGTTTAATTGTTAGCATCACAATCCCCTGTTGCCCTAAGGACTCCATTCTGGGCCTAGAGACTCTTAGGGGACTCTAGCTGGCTTTCTGTGGGTAAATCGGACAGATCAAGAGGTAGGTGGGAAAAGACTGTTGATCTCCTCTCCTGGGTTTCTCTGTGCTCAGCAAATGCCCTCAGGCCAGCCTTGACACAGTAGACAGCTCTCCTGGTTTCCGGAGTCCTCTGATTGCTGCAAAGACATAGGCAAAAAAATTATGAAGCATGAAGCTGCCATACTGGGGGGATTCCCAGGCTCCCAGTTGGCCACTCTGCCTCCCTTACAATCTCCCCACCCTACAGCACAACCCTAGTTCGTTGCATCCTAGACAAGGTTTTAGGTACACAGATGGGTATGAAAAAAAGTCCACAGTCTACGAGCTCTCTTTTTGCTGTCAGTCAGGCAATGAAAATGGAGCCTCACACTTCCCATCCTTGGCCATGACTGAACTGAGTGATCTGGGACAGACGCAACTAGACCTTTGGGGCCATTAACTACACAAGCATTGGAACCTCTAGTCATATAAAGAAGAAAATAATTTCTACTCTCAAAGATGTGAAAAAGATAAAAGATTAACAAAAAGTTTTAAATCCTTTGGAAGAGAACAGGCATCTTCTCATAGCTATTATTAGTACCTCAATCCTAGGCTTAAAGGTCCACTTTTTCTGTTCTTCCCAGCCCCCGATTCTCAGCGTTATCCACTGAGAATTGGATAGGAAAGACATCCTAAGCCTGGGGCACAGGCCAGGGCCCTAATCTCATGCCAAAGAATGTAACTGTGCTCCTCATCTAAAAAAAAAGAAATGGCACTACCATCCCCCAGTTGCTCAAGCCAGTAACTTGGGGCCCTCTTCTCCCACACCTAATCAATCATCAAATTATGTTCATTCTCTCTTAAAAGTTCTTGAATCCATTCATTTTTTGACACTTTCACTGATGTCACCCTAGTGTAGGTCTTCCTTAATTCTTTCCTTGTAGGTCTCCATAACCCATTCTCCATTCAGGACCAAATGAAGTTTAAAAAGTAGAAATCTTAACTGTGCCACTTCTTACCTCTGACTACTGAATTCAACAGTCTTCAGTGATGAGCACAGCTAAGATCCAGATTTCTACCTCACCTTGAAGCTGCCTCAGCCCTACCCTCTGCCTAGAATGTGTTTCATGTCCTTTCCCTAGACCATCTCCCAAACTCTGTCTAGTTAACTCTGACTCTAGATGTCAGCTTAAACATTATTTTCTCAAGGAAAATCTCAGAGCTAGGTTAGCGCCTGTTTATGTCCTCACAGTACCCATTCTTTTCTTTCATAGCACTTATCACAACGTAGGTGATTTATGCTATTTAAGAGCATACGTCTAGTGTCTGTGTCCCCAGATACACTATAACCTTCATGAGGTCAGAGACTAATTTTATGTTACTTACTTACCACTGACTCTGCAGTGTCTAGCACATAGTAGGTGTTCCAGTTTATAATAGTGAATGTATTAAAAAAATAAAAGAATGAGAGGAGTCATTTATACTGATCTCTGAGAGAAGCTTATGAAGAATCGTTATCAGCACACCAGGTATTTCTCTTTTTCAAAGGCAGATGCAGAGTTTGCTTCCTACATTCCAACCCCAGAGAGCCTGAGAGATTGGGAGCACTCATTTTGTACCTCAAGTGAGGCCGTAAGCAGGAAGCATGAAGGCTGATGGAGCCCAAAGAGAGCAGAGAAGAATTAGCTCTGTATCCCCATCTTCTGGCTCAAATGCTTTACGTACCTGCTGAGGAGACTGGCTACCCTGAGGTAGTCTAATGTAGGCTCCAGAGCTAATCCAGGCACCTTAATGCAGTATTAAGAGCATAAACAGTACCCAAATTTCCAGCAACGTGTTCTACTTTGGTGATTAATCTGGGCTGACAGCCTAGGTGGACTCTGCCTGGAAAAACCTCAGATGGGCTGTCTTTCTTCAGGAGTCCCCACAACCTCTCCCAATTTGACTGGGAAATGACAAGGCCTCTTTGAAGCAAAAAGCTACCCTGGTCTAGGTGAGGAAAAAGCACTGTGATAGCCTGTGTCTGTATGAAAATTCCAACCTGCCCATTCCTTCCTGAGATATAGCCAAAGACAACCAGCACAGCTTAGGCTGGGGGTAAGAAGTAGACTTATTGCTGAGAAGCTGCCGGATTTGTAGTCAAGGAATGTCAAGGAGCTAACCTCCAGCAGCATGGTTATGAAATTCAAATCCCTTCCAGATACAAAGTTCCTTCCTTTTAAAAAGAGAGCTACAGTTGGCAGAACACTGGAAAAGAACACATTCTCAGCCCCAGGCCCATAGCAGGCTACTGAGTAGAAGATATACAGCCGGAGGGGTAGAAAATTGATTTTAGAGGTCAGTGAATATATCTGCTCCTCATTACCAAACAAATGGGTTTGGTCTACTGCTTGAATGCAGCCTCATTGGGAGCCATCAGGCCACAACAGGACTAGGGTGCAGTGCCCACCACAGGTCTTTGCTCCCAAGGGGTCTACAAGCGTAAAGACAGGGAACAAAAGAATGCTAGTCAGGCAGCACTGTGCTTCCTTCCAAAAGCAGTAGCCTCACACAGCTGTATGCAGCCTGTCTGCTCAAGGCTATTAAATATTCATCAGACGCCTGCTAGTTTTAAACACGCAATAACAATCCAAAGAGCAAGAGGTACATGAGGGTCCAGAGAGAAAAAGGGAGGGCAAAGAAGGATCTAATTTTTTTAACTTTAGGAATCTGGAAATCAAGCTAGGGGTACCACCCATCCCATGTATCAAAGCTGGGAACCACTTCCAGTGTAAGCGAATCTTTTGGTGGCCACTGTAGATGCAGAGGAAAGACCAGGAGCAGAGAGACTTGGGTCTGAACTCTAGCTCATGGATCCCATGGTCATCCTAACAAGTGCATGTCAGTTTCCCAGGATAACTCTCCCTTTATAAGGTTGTAAGAATTGCCCTAGATGCTGCAATATGATACTCCTTGGACAGTTAGCTCAGAAATGGTGGCAGAGACTTCATTCATTCAAGACTTGAAAGTGGTTACGCAAAGCCTTGCTTAGTAATTCCTTAAGAGTGTGGTTTTCATCAGTGGAGACTCAGAGAGTTTTGGTCTCTAATTCACAGGGTGGGTGAAAAGGACAGTATATAGCATGATGCCCTCAACATATGGTGAAGGCCTAACATCCCCACCTCAAATAGCCCAAACATCTGAGAGGAGAGATGGCTTTCTGAAAAAGGCTTTTAGGTAAGAGGGAGCAGAAGCCAGGCCATGAGGAGGGGAGAATACCTCCTTTGCTCTCCCACAAAGGAGTGACGCATATATGGAAGGTATTTACCATCTGCTTCCTTTCCTTCCCCAGCTCACCAGCGCAAGGGCAAACACAAGTGTGCTCAAGTCATTTTCCTGGTTAAGGCCTTAAAATACCTCCCTAAACTTTAGGAGAATGTCCAAATTCCCTGACTAAAATTTAGCTTTTCAAAATCAGCACTAACCTACTCTCCCAGCCTGTTTAGTGCACGTGCTTAGCACATGTCGTGTTGAATGTTTTATACATTAACTCACCCAACCTTCACAACAATGTAAAGTAAGTATTATATTTTAAATATATAACTGTAAAATAAATATTATCTTCCCATTTTACGGATGATGAACCCGAGACTTGGGGCATCCCTGGTGGTCCACTAACTGTGTCTCTGTGCTCCCAGTGCAGATAGCCTGGGTTTGATCCCTAGTCAGGGAACTAGATCTTGCACACTGCTAACTAAAGATCTGTTTACTGCAACACAGATCCAAGATCCCACATGCTGCAACTAAGACCCAACACAGCCAAATAAGTAAATATTAAAAATGAAACAAAAACTGAGCCTTGGAGAGGATAACCCACCAAAGGTTCCAAAGCTAGTTGCCATTATGTAAAAATGTGTGTTAAACTGTGTAAAAATGGGATAAAATAGCTACTTCAGGTGGAGAAGATAGTGAATGGAATACAGTAAAGAATGTTAGAATTGACAAAAATGCAATAGTGACCTTTTTTCTCTGATTTTATCATTTCTGAAATCAGGACTCATTTTAACACTCATGAAAACCACTTTGTCAGTTTAACTGACAGTATTTTTTCTTTCTGTGCACTATTTCATGATGCATCTCATAACACATGCCCTCAGTGTCAATGAAATACGGTGTTTATCTTAAAGCAGCAGCGTGCTTTTGGCATAGAGAATGGGTTTTGGTGTACAAAATGCTAATGGACACCTCCTCCATGACTTGTTACGCAACTATGGTAAATTACTTCACCTCCCCTAGTAACAGCTGCCTCATTTACAAAAACAGAAATACAGTAGATAGTCAAATTAACTTTTTTTCTCTTTTAGCTTAGCAAAGCTATTTTTTCTATGTCATTTTCTCTAAAAAAAAAAAAAAAAAAAGGTGGGGGGATCAATGGGGCTATCCGTGGTGATGCAGCAGGTAAGAGTCCGCCTGCCAATGCAGGGCACATGGGCTCAATCCCTGGTCAGGGAAGATCCCACGTGCCATAGGGCAACTAGGCCCACACGCCACAACTATTGAGCCTGTGCTCCAGAGCCCGCGAGTTGCAACTACTGAGCCCACACACAACTACCAAAGCCTGGGTGCCTAAAGCCTGTGCTCCACAACAAAAGAAGTCACTGCAAGGAGAAGCCCATGCACTGCAACTAGAGAAAGCCCATGTGCAGCAACAAAAGACCCAGCTTAGCCATAAATAAATAAGTGATTTTTAAAAATGGGGTCAAGATCAATAATGGAAATAAACAAGTAATAAAATGAGATAAAGTTAAAATATATATTAAAGTTAATAGTAACTCTGCTGGCAAACAGTAGCCTGTACAGACTCACGCAAAGCATGAGAACATATCAAGAGGGAGTCCGCATGCTGCCTGATGTATTCTAACTCAAATGATCCTTGGGTGACATACGGGTTCAGGGTTTGAGATCAGGAGGGATTACTTAAGGTTCAAACAACTGAGCAAAATACCCACCAGAACCACCCTTCTCCTCCTGGTTCGTTTGGTTCAGGAGCATTCTGCACATGCAGGCAAGAAGGCTTACAGGCCCTAACTTTCAGGTTGCTGTTCCTGAAATAAAACACGGTCCGAGTCTATTTCACTCTTGGTGGCCAGAAAGCCCTAGTGGTTGCTAACCCATCTCCACCTACATTTTTAGTCTGAGACAGGAGGTGGCAAGTGGTGGGAGAGAGAGGACAAACCCTAAGGCTATTTGAATGCTGCCATATCCCTAGATAAGGAAGGGTGAGAGAGTTTCTTTAGCAGCAAGTGTCACTGATGAGTACCCTGGAAGGAGATGGGGAGAGGAGCAAAGGAGGCTGATGGTGGGGGAAGGGCATGTAGGGGCTCAGCCTCTGAGCCTCTGGAGAAGTACATACAGCCAGGCATGAAAGCTAGAACAGCCTCGTTTCCACGTTAGCAGCCTGCAGTGTTATAGGCATGACTTGGAGTCATCCATACCTGGGATCAAATGCCAGACCTACCAGTGATGAGCTCTTAATGATGCCAAAATAGTCTAATCAGCTATTGAGTAGCTGCTGTATGCCTCAAATTTTATTAATCAGTTTAAGTAATACCAACTTCAAAGGGGATAGATTTATACCTCTATGGTCAACTGATTTTCAACAAGGAAGCCACGGTCTTTAAAGGGGAAAGAAGAGTCTTTTCAATAAATGGTGCTGAGACAACTGGATATCCATATGCAAAAGAATATGAAATTCCCCCTTCATATACAAAAATTAAAGCAAAATAGATCAAAGATCTAAATGTCAGAATTAAAACTATAACACTCTTGGAAAGAAAAAGATATAAATCTTTAGGTCTTTCAAAGAGACAATGGCTTCTTACTTATGACACCAAAAAGCATAAGCAGCAAAAGAAAACAACAGACAAACCAAACTTCATCAAATGAAAAACTGTTTCGTGTTTCAAAGAAAATAAAAAGACAATTCATAGAATGGGAGAAAATACTTGCAAATCACATATCTGATAAGGGTCCAGCATCAAAATATATGAAAAAATTACAATTCAATAATAAAAAGACAAATAGTCCAATTTAAAATTTGACAAAAGATTTAAATAAACATTTCTGTAAAGACGATAAGACAAATGGTGGATAAGTACATGAAAAGATGCTCGACACTGGTCATTAGAGAAATGCAAATCAAAACCACAATGAGATACCAATTCACATCGTATAGGATAGCTGTAATAAACAAAAATAGTAAGTGTTGGTAACGATGTGAAGAAATTAGAAACCTCATTGCTGGTAGGAATGGTTTCTGTGTAAAAAAGTTTGGCAGTTCTTTGAAATTAAACACAGAGTTACCACACGATCTAGCGATTCCTCTCCTAAGATATATACCCCCAAAGTTAAAAAAACATGTCAAAAAACCCCACAAAAAACATATGTCCACACAAACTCTGTACATGAATGTTTACAGCATTATTCATATTGGCCAAAGCAGTAAATAAAATGTAGTACATGCAAATAATAAAACAGTGTTTGACAAAAAAGGGGAAGTACTGACAACACGCTATAACATGGATATGACTTGAAAACATTCTCAAGTGGAAGAAGCCAGTCATAAAAGATTATATATTGTATAATTCCACTTTATGAACTGTCCAGAACAAGCAAGCTGATAGAGACAGAAAGTAATTAATGGTTGCTTAGACCTAGAAAAGATAAGAGGACTGTGGGAGATGGTTTAATGGACATGGTATTTCTTTTTGAGGTGATAAAAGACTTTCTAAAATTGATTGTGGTGATGACTGTACAACTTTGTATATACTGAAAACCACTGAACTGTACACTGAGCAAGTGAATAGTATGGTATATGAATTATATCTCAATAATCCTAACATGTCTTTTAGTTTGTATTAATAGGAGCTAACCACTGGATCATGGAAAAAGCAAGAGTTCCAGAAAAACATCTATTTCTGATTTATTGACTATGCCAAAGCCTNGTGAAGAAAGCTGAATGCTGAAGAATTGATGCTTTTGAACTGTGGTGTTGGAGAAGACTCTTGAGTGTCCCTTGGACTGCAAGGAGATCCAACCAGTCCATTCTAAAGGAGATCAGTCCTGGGTGTTCTTTGGAAGGAGTGATGCTAAAGCTGAAACTCTAGTACTTTGACCACCTCATGCGAAGAGTTGACTCTTTGGAGAAGACTCATGTTGGGAGGGATTGGTGGCAGGAGGGGAAGGGGACAACAGAGGATGACAGATGGCTGGATACCATCACAGACTCTATGAACATGAGTTTGGTGATGACAGGGAGGCCTGGCGTGCTGCAATTCATGGGGTCACAAAGAGTTGGACACAACTGAGCGACTGAACTGAACTGAACTGAAACAGATGCTTACATTAGAACTAACTTGCTCAGACCTCAAATCTAGAAACAGTGGAGCTAGAATTTGAACTAGGAAATCTTGTCTCTAAAACTTGGGCCTTAAAATCATTGCACAGACATTCCAGAAACGAATTAGGTGAAATAAAATGTAAAGGACATAATTGTGGCAATGCGTTGGCCCAGTTTTGGATTGAAGGACTACAGTGAAGGTCAGTAAGAACAGCACAGTACAGAAGAGGCCACAGCGTAGTAGATGAGTCTCAAATGGCAACCCATGAAAAAGTATTTGCAGCTCAGAAGCACAGGACTGACATTATAAAAAATACCTGCATAGAAGTTAAATAAACAAGGTGACAATATACAACCTGTCTTACTCCTTTCCGAATTTTGAACCAGTCCATTGTTCCATATCTGATTCTAACTGTTGCTTCTTCACCTGCCTACAGGTTTCTCAGGAGACAGGTATGGTGGTGCTCTAGTCTTTTAAGAATTTTCCACAGTTTGTTGTGATCCACACAAAGGCTTTCATGATTTCAATGAGGCAGAAATAGATGTTTTTCTGGAATTCCCTTGCTGTTTCCCTGATTCAGGGAATGCTCTGGTTCCTTTCCTCATCGAAACCTAGCTTGTACATCTAGAAGCTCTCCGTTCACCTACTCTTGAAGCTTAGCTTGAAGGATTTTGCTAACTTGCATAACTTTGCTAGCACATAAAATGGTTGCGCTTGTACGATAGTTTGCGCATTCTTTGACATTACTCTTTTTTGAGATTGGAATGAAGATTGACTTTTTCCAATCCTTTGGCCACTGCTGAGTTTTCCAAGTTGGCTGACATATTGAGTACAGCACTTTAACAGCATCATCTATTAGGGTTTGAATGGCTGGAATTCTATCACCTCCACTAGCTTTGTTCATAGTAATGCTTCCTAAGGCCCACTTGACTTCACCCTCCAGAATATCCATCTCTAGGTGAGTGACCACATCATTGTAGTTATCCAGGGCATTAAGACCTGTTTTGTATTATTCTTCTTTGTATTCTTGTCACCTTTTCTTAGACTCTTCTGCTTCCATTAGGTCCTTGCCATTTCAGTCCTCATGCCCATCCTTGCATGAAATGTTCCCTTGATGTTTCCAGTTTTCTTGATGAGATTGCTAGTCTTTTCCATTGTGTTGTTTTCCTCTATTTCTTTGCATTGTTCACTTAAGGGTTTCTTATCTCTCCTTGTTATTCTCTGGACTTCTACTTTCAGTTGGGTATATCTTTCTCTCTCTCTCTTGCCTTTCACTTCTTTTCTTTCCTCAGCTATTTGTAAAACTTCATCAGGCAACTACTTTGGCTTCTTGCATTTCTTTTTGTGGGGGGTGGTTTCGGTCACTGCCTCCTGTACAAACTTACAGGAGTGTGTATAAACTTACGTCCATAGTTCTTCAGGCACTCTGTCCACCAAATCTACCATGTATGCAAGCCTATCTTATTTTATTGTGTTTCACTTTATTACACTTCACAGATAATACTTTTCTTTTCCCCATAAATTGAAAATCTGGCAGCCCTGTGTCAAGTAAGTATATCAGCACTGTTTTTTCTGATAGCATTTGGTCACTTCCTGTCTTCTATGTCACATTTTGGTAATTCTCACAATATTTCAAACTTTTCCCATAGTATTTAATTTGTATTATTGTTCTTTGATGTTGCTATTACAAAAAGATTACAACTTGCTAAAGACTTGTGATGATGGTTAGTATTTCTTTTAATAGTAAAGTATTTTTTAATCAATGTACATTTTTTAGGCATAATCCTATTGCACCCTTGATAGAGCACAGTGTAGTATAACTTTTATATCCACTGGGAAACCAGAATATTCCTGTGCCTTGGTTTATTACAATACTTAGTTTATTTCAGTGATCTTAAGCAGAATTTGCCTGTATTTCCAAAATATGCCTGCATCTGGAGACATTTCTAAATATATTTTATTACGCTTAACAGAACTTCACCAGAGTAATTTATTCACTTGAGCCAGTAGAATAGGTTGATATTCAGCTTTATGTAATATGCGGCTGATGTATTTTTAGAGTGGTTTTTCCATTCATTCAAGAATAATTGTGTCTTCTTTGTACTTGATGCTGTACTCTTTCTAGAATGCAAATTCATTTGACACTTCATTCACAAATTTGGCAACTTTGATGCATCTTTAGTATAACATCAGGTCCTCAGCAAGACTGGAGGGGTATCCTAAGTTTTAAGACACTTACATAAATATGATTTCCATAGAAAAATCTTTCAAAAATGTAGCAAATACTTTAATAATGGTAGGAGAAACATGTTTCTGCATGTAGATGATGGAGAGTTAAAATGGCTGGAAAACTGCCTGTCACGAGACAAACGTTACTTACTCATGTTCCTCAGGCATTTAGTCTTAATGCTTTCTGGGTAACATAGCCCGTCTCTGAAAATGTTGAAGATGATTTCTTCAGAAATAACTTACAAATCTGCAGTATCTTGAGAGGAACAAAGGAGAAAATTTTTTTTAATTTTTTAAATATTTTAAAATATATAGTTTTCTATATGAAGCATGTAAGAATCAGGGTTAACACATCAAATAGTTAAAAGAGAAATCAGTGGTAAGAGAAGAGCTTTAAAACTAAGAGCTCAAAACCTAAATGCAATGTTTTGGTTTATTTTTCTTATGTTCTAATATAAAATTATAGAAAGGAAAGACAATAATTTAAAGAAATGCATTGTAAGCCAGACATTCTGTTTTGGTAAGAGTAACTGAAGCAAAACATCTCTGAGTTCTCCTTTTTTGTTTAGCTTAGCCACCTCTGGTAGGACATGTCAGCTATTGGACTCCTGTGCTCCCTTTCTGATAGTGTTGGTAATGAATGAGCCATTGATGATGAATGTAATTCTCATCTCATTTGAATATCTTTACCTAATTAACCCCCAACAGAATGTTCTTTCTTGAAATCTGTAAAACATAGTATCTTTCCCTTATATGTTGCCTTCAAAAATTCTCTTTTCTTGACTTATATCTTATCTTCCAACTGGACTGTTAGCTTTTTCGGGTAGAAACTATTTTATATACTTCTTTGTACTTTCCTTGTGGCCCAGCTGGTAAAAAATCCACCTGCAATGCAGGAGACTAGGGTTTGATCCCTCGGTTAGAAAGATCCCGTGGAGAAGGGAAAGACTACCCCAGTATTCTAACCTGGAGAACTTCATGGACTGTATAGTCCATGGGGTTGCAAAGAGTCGGACATGACTGAGTGACTTGCACTGATATTCCCGAAACCTTCCATGGTACTCGAAAGTAGAAGACACTCATTCTGTCTGAAATTATGATGATGATTTAGGAAACAGGGCTTCCCAAGTGGTGCTAGTGGTAAAGAACTTACCTTCCAACTTGGGAAACGTAAGAGATGCCTTTCAGTCTCTGGGTCAGGAATATCCCCTGAAGAAAAAATAGCAACCCACTCCGGTATCCTTCCCTGGAAAATCCTGTGGACAGAAGAGCTTAGCGGGCTCTGGGTCTCAAAGAATCAGACACAACTAAAGTGATTTAGCACACAGCACACACACATCATACCTGACGGTTTCACAGAAGGCTCAGTGGTAAAGAATTCACATGCCAAGCAGGAGATGCGGGTTCAGTCCCTGGGTCAGGAGTATCCCCCAGAGGATGAAAAGGCAACCCACTCCAGTATGCTTGCCTGGAAAATCCCATGGACAGCAGGGCCTGGTGGGCTACAGTCCATCATGTCGCAAAGAGTCAGACCTGACTTAGTGACAAGAGAGTAAAGAGAGAGAGAGAGATCATCCCTGAACTGACAGCATGGAAAGCACATCTCCAGATGCGCATCTTCAACTCACAGCGGTTTCTTTCATTTTATGATAAAAAGTGGTATAATTTTTTGGAGTACAAAAGTCTTAAGTTGTTTATTTCCCTGCTTTCATTAAAATACTTTGTTTCAGTGGAGCTACTGTATAGCTTAGAGAACTCTGCTCAGTGTTACATGGCAGCCCGGATGGGAGGGGAGTTTGGGGAAGAATGGACGTATATGAGTGGCAGCGTCCCTTTGCTGTCCACCTGAAGCTGTCTCAACATTGTCAGTCAGCTATACTCTAATACAAAATTAAAAGTTTGAAAAATAATAGTAAAACTTTAAAATGCTTTGTTTCACACTTGAAAAATGATCTAATCCATAACTTTCTGCCTCTGACAGGATGGAAATTTCTCTCTCAGTACTGTTCTTGAAAAACCTCAAAATATGATGGTGGTGGGACAGTCAGCATTTGCCGACTTTGGTAAGATTGTTTTTGTCTTTGAAAGTCTCCCCATCTCTCTGACCTAGTCATATTAATTCTCTATATCTGAAAATAACTTTAGTATCTTCAGATCAATTACAGATATAAAAGATGCCTATCATAGGATTGGGGCTTCCCAGGTGGCACAGTGATAATCTACTTTCTAATTCAGGAGACACAGGAGATTCAGGTTCAATCCCGGAGTTGGGAAGATCTCCTGTATCAGGAAATGGCAACCCACTCCAGTATTCTTGCCTGGAAAATCCCTTAGACAAAGGAGCGTGGCAGGCTACAGTCCATGGGGTAGAAAAGAGTCGAACACAACTTAGCAACTGAGCACACGCATACACGCATCGTAGTATTATAAGTGACATGTTTTCAGGTCTTTCCTATTGGGTTGGCCAAGTTCCTTCAGTTTTTAAGTAAACACACATTTCTATTTTTACCAAGAACTTATTAAACAGCATATTCAGCTTTTTGTTCCACTACCTTCTGCCACTTTTCAAGCAACTTCTAATTCCACTTTCCCAAAACTTTTTGAACAAAGAACTCTTCTAAGTGCCTTTTACAGTCTTCCAGGGATTTGAAATATTTTCCTTTAAGAGAATTTTGTAAAGACTGAAATAAATGGAAATCCAAGGGTACAATATCTGGTGGGTACACCAGATGAATCAGAACTTCCCAGCCAAGCTGTAACAATTTTTTGCTGGGTCTTCAAAGAAACATGCAGTCTTAGTCTTGCATTATCCTGATGGAATATGTGTTTTCTGTTGACTAATCTGGATGCTTTTCTTCAAATGCTGCTGTCAGTTGGTCTAATGGGGAGCAGTACTTGTTGGAATTAATTGTTTGGTTTTCCAGAAGTAACTCATAATAGAAAACTCCCTTCCAATCCCACCACATACACAGCATCACCTTCTTTGGATGAAGACTAGCCTTTTGTGTGGTTGGTGGTGTTTCCTTTCACTTGCCTCATGATCTACTCTGTTCCCTGTTATTGTACACTATCCACTTTTCATTGCCCATCAACAGTTTGTTTTAAAAACAGAACGTTTTTGTTATATTTAAGTAGAGAATTGCATGCAGAAATATGGTCAGTGTTGTTGTTGTTGTTTTTTTTCCACTTAGATGGAACTCAAACATGAAAGCAGTAACCACAACCAAGCTGGTGCAAATGATTTCCAGTGCTTGATTTCGATTATTATTATTATTAATTATCTTTTTTTGGCCACCTTGTGCAGCATTCAGGATCCTGATTTCCCACCCAGGGATCAAACTCATGCCCCCCTGCTTTGAAGTGTGGAGTCCTAACACTGGACCTCCAAGGAAGTCTTGATTTGGGTATTTTGAGTATGTCAGTTATCTCCCTTGAGGTATTACATTGATTGTTCTCAGTTAACGTCTCTATTTGATTGCTATCAGTGTCAACAGGTCTACCAGACCATGGCTCATTGTCCAATGAGAAATCTCTAGCATGAAATTTGCAAACCACTTTTGACATGTTCAGTCAGTCACAATACCTCGATACACTGCACATTTTTTTTTTGCTTTTCAGCTCATTTTTATTTTTCTTGAAATAACAAAGCAAAAATGTTGCTTGTTTTCTTCCATCTTTAATATTAAAGTAGCTACACAAAAATTCACCAATTCTGATGTTTTTTAAAATGCAGACTAATGTGACAACTGTCACAATACAATCTAACAAAATTGTTTCAAATGAAGTTAATGATAACTAAGCACTACTAGAGCCATCTTATGGAAAAAGCTGAAGGACTATTTTGGCCAACCCAATACAATAAAGAACAATTTATGACGTGTGTTTAAATTACAGTTTGAATTTAAGGGACTCCTCTTTGCAGGAGTAACCTGCAAAACAAGAATATCTACTGAATGTTCTCAACTAGTAATTATCATAACATTTTTATGTAGATCCACATTATGAAACAATGAAAAAAAATTGAAAAACTTAACTTGACCTCTTAAAAATACTTGAATATTAAGAAACATTTGTGATTTACATCTGAATTCCAAAGAAGAATAATATTTGTTATAAATCTCTATATTCCATAAATCTCTACTTTCCAAAAGAGTCTACACAATACATCAGGTTTAGAATTTCCAAAACGTATGTGACTCTTTCATAATTTGTCAGGGTTATTATCAAAAATATTTTAGTGTTAGATGAAAAAGTGGTCTAGATAGCCACTGCTAAGAATCCACAGCTCACTGCCATCCTATTTTTCTTTCATTCTACAAACAGACACCTCAGCCTGTTCGTCAAAATGCAAGTGACACCTTCCTACCTAGAAAGGCTTCAGTTTCTTTCTTTATAAAATAAAAATGATTATAACCACCTCACAAGGCTACTGTGAATAACATAATGTGAGTTAAGCACAGTGTCAGGCCCACAATAAATACACAGAAAATTATTGTATAATCTGAGTCTTTTTATTGGACATGTTTGGTCTTATTGTTGTTGCTGCTTTTTGCTCAGCTGACTAAATCAACTCATTGTTTAGTGTCATAGAAATGTGTTCCATGGCAATTAAAGCAGGTTTGATAGTGTTACTTGTGAAAATTTCAACATGAATCTTTCTATTGTACTGTATTTTACTTTTATTACATTGAACATTACTTTGCTTTTGAGCAGATTTCTGGGGCCTGATTTATTATCTTTAATGCAAATAGTCAAGTAATAAGATACATGCATTTTTCCTTTAATTTGCTGGTGGACTTGATTAGCTGGATTAATGACAAGTCTCTCTAGGGAAAAAAGTTTATATGCAATATGTAATTCTCAGAAGACAAATAGATCTCCCTTAACCTGTGGTTAGGATCCTCCAAATCACAGATATTTATTTTCTGATTGTATGTTTCATATGAAGTGCTTTGCCTATAACAAAGTTTTAAATAACTTTAAGGATTTTTTTTAATTGTACTAATGATAAACATAGACATTTACCTGTTTGTAGTGTTTCAATGTGCAGAATGTAGCCTATAGTTAACTAAATACAACTTTCTCCCCTGTTTTTCATATCTTAATATAGTATATCAGTAAACTTTTAAATATATCAGTAAATTTTAAATAAATATCCCATGCTGTCTTTTTAAAACTTGAAATATCTTTAGCTGGGTATTATTAAAAACAAGACTACTTTTGACTCCAAACGGATGGCATTGAATAAGGCTACGAACACTAATATATAAAAACAGGCACTTTCCTATACATTTGAATCTGTCTGTGATTTGCATCCTGCCCTCCTCCATCCTCTACCCCTCCCACTCCTTTTGAACCAAGGTGCAAGGAAAATGATTGACAGCCAAAAAGGCAGCAAGATATCAGAAATTTGCCATTTCATAGGGGAAAAAAAAAAAGCACATGCTTAAATAAATGATATAGCTCACAGGAAGAATATACCGAAAGGAGTTTTTAAATGGCTCCCAGCTCCCTTAAGTTGTCTAGGAACAGAAGTTTTGGGGGTATTTTTTTTTTAGCCTATGGTGAAGTTTTTAGCTTCCAATATAAAATACTTTTTAAAAGATATCAAAAAACCTACTCTAAATTTAGGCTGGTATAGTAAAAGGGAGGGAGAGAGGGTGGTTTGAAATTAAACAAGTCAATAATTTTTTCAAATAAAACAAGGAAGTAGTTATTCATACTTATGATAACATTATCTTTTCCCTTTGTAAGGCAAAGAAATACTTTCCCAGAAATTAAATAAAACTATGAAATTTTACACAGGCAATAAAAATAATTATCAAATTCTTTTAGGAGAGAAGAGCAGAAAAGTATGTTGTGCAATACAATTATCTTTAAAAAATCAAACTAAGGACTGGTGGTCCAGGGAAGACTCTGGGCTCCCAATGTGAGGGGCCTGGGTTTGATCCCTGGTTTGGGAACTAGATCCCACATGCCACAATAAAAGATCCTGCATTCCGCAGTTAAGACCCTGTGCAGCCAAAGAAATCATAAATACTTTTTAAAATAATCAGAATAGTATGGAATATATCAAAATAATAATATTGGTTGTGTTAGAAGTAGGATAATAGGTTGTCTTATTACCCGTTTTCCAAATTTTCTGTTGTGTGGTTAGATTAATTTAATAATGAAAAAGTAAATTATGGAAGGATAATAGTCAACTATACCAAGAAAGAAACCAAGGTATGTACTTAAGTTTAGATTTTGTTATCATACTTCCTCTAACTTCATATATAATTGACTCTGTCCTCTTAGTTGCATGAACAACTCCTTCAGAGAAGGGTATGTACTTTCTTGCAGTCTTTAACTCCTACAGCTTTGTAAGTATAGTGTCCCTAAGTATCCATGGGGAATTGGTTCTAAGACCACCCCACTACCGCCAGTTCCCCACAACTACTGCCAGATACCCAAATCCAAAGATGCTCAAGTCCCTTTTACTGTAGAAAATTAAATACATAGTAAAGTCAGACCTCCATTACTGTGGCTTCTGCAGTTGGTTGAATGGATACAGAACCCATGGATCTGTACAGCCAGCTGTACCTTTTTAAATAAACTTCAGAAAGGAAAGTTAAAATCTTCTGCTGCAATGAGATATACAGAAGGAAATACTTCTAGGACATGGAATAGAAATTCAGGGGAAGATCATTAGGATCTCTGAGATACCTGAGATTATTATAGCAAAAGAGAGGTAGATTTAAACAGTTTTAAAATACTGGACTTTTCTTGGGATGAAAACCAGTCAAGAGACAGTTTGGGGGTGAGGCGTTACAAGCATGAGCTAACTGCATTGGTGATTGGAGGGACAGATGTGAAAAACTTTACAAAGAAAGAATCAGTAAATATAGAGATTGGTTTGACACTAGAAGGAGTAAAATATATATATATATTGCCTCTAAATGACTAAAAGAATCAATATATTCTCTACTATTCTTCACAGAGACAGATAAACAGGAGAGTAAACTAGCTGTTAAGGTACTTTAAAGTCATTAATAATGCTAGTAAGACAGCAAAGCTGAAAGAACCATTTATGAAACATAAGTTCAGTAATACAACCAAAGTAAGTTTGAAAATCCTTGAAGACCTGAATGAGTCCTCCAAGAAAGACAGTATGAATAGAGTTTTACAGGAATAAGGAGAAAGTAAAAGGATCCCTAAAAGGTGGTCAAAAAGTTTTGATGATATTTAAAATGTGATGCCCAAAAGGTGTCATTTATAGAGCTATTTAGCAGTTCTTGAGTCATAAAAATCAGCCAATAAATAGTTGCTGCTGCTAGTTACTAGCTGGGCCCTGGCCTCACGCTTAGGATATCTGCAATCCATAAAGGCCTCTACTAATAGTTAATCGGTCATCTTATAGAAAACTTGTTGTGTGTCAAACTATTATATCACCCTTTTAAACTGTATGTTAAAGTTAAATGTTTTTCTAGGTACACTTAGAATAGTAAAGTCTAGAATTTCAACAGATAAGGTAATGGTTCTTTACTAAACTACATAGGACAAAAAAGTCAAGAAAAGTAAGGGTTATTTTTTCTATCAAAATATTACATACAAGCAGATTTAGAGACAACATTAATTTTGTATGCAGTGCCAAATGTAACAGAAATAAATGAAAAGCTATAAAAGTGAAGGGGGAACAGAAACTTTAACAGAATGTCAGAATTTCCTATATATTGAATCATATTTTAAATTTCACAATATACATGGATTTAGAAACATCTGGAGTAACAGGCAAATTTGGCCTTGGAATACAGAATGAAGCAGGGCAAAGACTAATAGAGTTTTGCCAAGAAAATGCACTGGTCATAGCAAACACCCTGTTCCAACAATACAAGAGAAGACTCTGCACATGCACATCACCAGATGGTCAACACTGAAATCATATTGATTATATTCTATGCAGCCAAAGATGGAGAAGCTCTATACTGTCAACAAAAACAAGACCAGGAGCTGACTGTGGCTCAGATCATGAACTCCTTATTACCAAATTCAGACTTAAACTGAAGAAAGTAAGGAAAACCGCTAGACCATTCAGGTATGACCTAAATCAAATCCCTTATGATTATACAGTGGAAGTGAGAAATAGATTTAAGAGCCTAGATCTGATAGATAGAGTGCCTGATGAACTATGGAATGAGGTTCGTGACAAAGTATGGGAGACAGGGATCAAGACCATCCCCATGGAAAAAAAATGCAAAAAAGCAAAATGGCTGTCTGGGAGGCCTTACAAATAGCTATGAAAAGAAGAGAGGAGAAAAAGGAGAAAAGGAAAGATATAAGCATCTGAATGCAGAGCTCCAAAGAATAGCAAGAAGAGATAAGAAAGCCTTCAGCGATCAAAGCAAAGAAATAGAGGAAAACAACAGAATGGGAAAGACTAGAGATCTCTTCAAGAAAATTAGAGATACCAAGGGAACATTTCATGCAAAGATGGGCTTGATCAAGGACAGAAATGGTATGGGCCTAACAAAAGCAGAAGACATTAAGAAGAGGTGGCAAGAATACACGGAAGAACTGTACAAAAAAGGTCTTCATGACCCGGATAATCATGATGATGTGATCACTAATCTAGAGCCAGACATCTTGGAATGTGAAGTCAAGTGGGCCTTAGAAAGTATCACTACGAACAAAGCTAGTGGAGGTGATGGCATTCCAGTTGAGCTATTTCAAATCCTGAAAGATGACGGTGTGAAAGTGCTGCACTCAATATGCCAGCAAATT
>SJYV01048280.1:997449-1008610 GCA_006410875.1 Neotragus pygmaeus | reverse complement strand
TTGGGCAACAGTGGAAACAGTGTCAGACTTTATATTTTGGGGCTCCAAAATCACTGCAGATGGTGACTGCAGCCATGAAATTAGAAGACGCTTAGTCCTTGGAAGAAAAGTTATGACCAACGTAGATAGTATATTCAAAAGCAGAGACATTACTTTGCCAACTAAGGTCCGTCTAGCCAAGGCTATGGTTTTTCCAGTGGTCATGTTTGGATGTGAGAGTTGGACTGTGAAGAAGGCTGAGCGCCGAAGAATTGATGCTTTTGAACTGTGGTGTTGGAGAAGACTCTTGAGAGTCCCTTGGACTGCAAGGAGATCCAACCAGTCCATTCTAAAGGAGATCAACCCTGGGATTTCTTTGGAAGGAATGATGCTGAAGCTGAAACTCCAGTACTTTGGCCACCTCATGCGAAGAGTTGACTCACTGGAAAAGACTCTGATGCTGGGAGGGATTGGGGGCAGGAGGCGAAGAGGACGACCGAGGATGAGATGGCTGGATGGCATCACGGACTCAATGGACGTGAGTCTGAGTGAACTCCGAGAGATGGTGACGAACAGGGAGGCCTGGCATGCTGCAATTCATGGGGTCGCAAAGAGTCAGACACGACTAAGCGACTGGACTGAACCGAACTGAACTCTTGTGTACTAGGTTATCATAAGGGATCACACTTTATTCTTCAAGGGAGGCAAGAATATTGGCATCTTGACAAAGCCTGGGAATTATCAATCAGACCTAAATAATCCTAAAAATAATAAAGAAGTTAATGGAAACAGAAAACTTCGTCATCTATGAAAGGAACATATTGGAAAGTATTGAACCCCTTAAATTGTGTCATGTATGATTGAAACCAAATCTTATTCAATTGATTATCTCAGTTGCCTACTACAGTAAATAATGAACAACATATACTAAAGTAAAGGAGAAAGGGAGCAAAACCCCACAATCAGATTATTTTATGAAGTTTTTATGCTGCTTGATAAAAATTCAGAGTTTTAACTCCAGATTAACTCTAAGGTGTTAGCCGCTTATTCGTGTCCAACTCTGAACCTAGGAGCTGTGGCCTGCCAGGCTCCTCTGTCCGTGGAATTCTCCAGGCAAGCATATGGAGTGGGTAGCCATTTCCATCTCCAGGGGATCTTCCCAACCTAGGGATTGAACCCAGTTCTCCCACACTGTGGGCAGATTCTTTATGGTCTGAGCCACCAGGGAAGCCTAGGTATTTTATTATTTTTGATGTGATGGTAAATGAGATTGTTTCTTTAATTTCTCTTTCTTTCATTGTTCATGTATAGAAATGCAAAAGGTTTCAATATATTAATTTTGTTTTCAGCAACTTTACCGAATTCTGGATGAGCTCTAACAGTTTTCTGGTAGCATCTTTAGGATTTTTAGGATTTTCTATGTATAGTAGCATGTCATGTGCATACTGACAGTTTTACTTCTTCTTTTCCAATTTGGAATCCTTGATTTCTTTCTCTGATGACCATGGTTTTGCCATGCCTTTCGAATCTACGTTGAATAACAGTAATGAGAGTGAACATTCTTGCCTTGTTTCTGATCTGAGAGGAAGTACTTTCTGTTTTTCACCATTGAGTGTAATGTTTGCTGGGTTTGTTGTGTATGCCCTTTATTATGTTGAGGTAGGTTCCCTCTGTGCCCACTTTCTGGAGAGTGTTTATCATAAATAGGTGTTGAATTTTGTTTAAAGCTTTTTCTGCATCTACTGAGATAATCATATAGTTTTTATTCTTCATTTGTTAATATGATGTATAACATTGATTTGCAGATATTAACGATCCCTTGTATCCCCGGGATCCCACTTGATCATGGTGTATGATATTTTTAATGTGTTATTAGATTCAGATCACTGGTATTCTGTTGAGAATTTTTGCATCTATGTTATCAGTGATACTGGCCTGAAATTTCCCTTGTTTGTAGTATCTTTGGTTTTCGTATTAGGCTGATGTTAATCTCACAGAATGAGTTTAGGAGTGTTCCTTCCTCTGTAATTTTTTGGAAATAGAGAAGGATAGGTGTTAATTCTTCTCAAAATCTTTGATAGAATTCACCTGTGAAGCCTTCTGCTTCTAGACTTTTGCTTGTTGGGAGTTTTATAATCATAGTTTCAGTTTCAGTGCTTGTGGTTGTTCTGTTCATATTTTCTATTATTTCCTGGCTAAATCTTGAGAGTTTGTACCCTTCTAAGAATTTGTCCATTTCTTCCAGATTGTCCATTTTATTGGCATATAGTTGCTTGTAGTAGTCTCTTATGATCCTTTGCGTATTTTTGTTGTCCATGTTAACTTCTTCTTTTTCTTTCTGATTTTATTGATTTGAGCCCTCTCCCTGTTTTTCTTGATGAGTCAGGCTAAAGGTCTATCAATTTTATCTTCTCAAAGAGTCAACTTTTAGTTTCATTGATCTTTTCTGTTGTTTTCTTGGTCTTTGTGCCTGCCTTTTATTTCTGCCCTGATCTTTATTGCTTTCTAGCTACTAACAATGGGTTTTGTTTTTTCTCTCTCTAGTTGCTTTAGGTGTAAGGTTAGGTTCTTTATTTGACATTTTTCTTGGTGTAAGATTGTATTTACATAAACTTCCCTTTTAGAATTGCTTTTGCTGCATCCCATAGGTTCTAGATCATTGTGTTTTCGTTATTATGTGTCTCTAGGTATTTTATAATTTCCTATTCGATTTATTCAGTGATCCATTGTTTAGCAACTTACTGTTTAGCCTCCTTGTGTTTCTTCTTTTTTACATTTTTTTTTCCCAGTGATTGATTTCTTTTCTTCTTCTTTTTTTTTTTTTTTTTCTTTACAATATTGTATTGGTTTTGCCATACATTGACATGAATCTGCCACGGGTGTATATGTATTCCCCATCCTGAACCCCCTCCCACCTCCTTCCCTATCCCATCCCTCTGGGTCATCCCAGTGCACCAGCCCTGAGCATCCTGTATCATGCATCGAACCCCTGGACTGGCAATTCGTTTCACATGTGATAATATACATGTTTCAATGCCATTCTCCCAAATCGTCCTACCCTCTCCCTCTCCCACAGAGTCCAAAAGACTGTTCTATACATCTGTGTCTCTTTTGCTGTCTCACATACGGGGTTATCATTACCATCTTTCTAAATTCCATATATATGCGTTAGTATACTGTATTGTTGTTTTTCTTTCTGGCTTACTTCACTCTGTATAATAGGCTCCAGTTTCATCCACCTCATTAGAACTGATTCAAATGTATTCTTTTTAATGGCTGAGTAATACTCCATTGTGTATATGTACCACAGCTTGCTTATCTATTCGTCTGCTGATGGACATCTAGGTTGCTTCCATGTCCTGACTATTGTAAACAGTGCTGCAATGAACATTGGGGTACACGTGTCTCTTTCAATTCTGGTTTCTTCAGTGTGTATGCCCAGCAGTGGGATTGCTGGGTCATATGGCAGTTGGATTTCCACTTTTTTAAGAAATCTCCGCACTGTTCTCCATAGTGGCTGTACTAGTTTGCATTCCCACCAACAGTGTAAGAGGGTTCCCTTTTCTCCACACCCTCTCCAGCATTTATTGCTTGTAGACTTTTAGATAGCAGCCATTCTGACTGGTGTGAAATGGTACCTCATTGTGGTTGTGATTTGCATGTCCCTGATAATGAGTGATGTTGAGCATCTTTTCATGTGTTTGTTAGACATCTGTATGTCTTCTAACCCTAACTCATTCTATGAGGCCACCAGTAATTGATTTCTAATCCAATAGCACTGTTGTCAGAAGGAATGCTTGATATGATTTCAGTTTTCTTAAATTTACTGTGACTTCATTGGTGACCCAAGATCTGATCTATCCTGGAGAATGTTTTGTGTGCGCTTGAGAGGGAAGTGCTGCTTTCGGATGGAATGTCCTATAATTATCAAGTCTATCTGGTGTAATGTGTCAATTAAGGCTTGTGTTTCCGTATTAATTTTTTGTCTGTCCATTGGTATAAGTGGGTGTTAAAGTGCCCCACTCATAATCTATTTTACACAGGTATTTTAAAAATCAAATGCCTTCAAAGAAACGCATGACTTTATTACAAAAGAGATTGTATAGGGTAAAGTTCTAGGTATTGTGCTGTCTAGGCTTGATTTCATTTTTTGAGTTATTTAAGACTACCTTTCATTCCGAAGACTTAATAATGAACTTTTGTTTTTTTGTTTTCTATAGTTGAAAATTGGCTGCTCTTTTGTGAACTAGGCTTATTTATTTTTTCACTAAAAGGGACCCTGAATTCTAGCTGACATTTATCAATAAAAGTAGTTTCAGGTTTTCCCTCTTAAATGTACTATAGCACCTTCATCACCAGTCAGAAATTATCAAGTAGATATAAATACAATATACTTCAATATATGGAATATGGATAACTAGATGTAAGTGCTGGATTCAAGGAATTTGAAATATAACTCATAAAATACCTTGACTTTTATGGTACAGACATATCAGCTCAAATAGTTGATTCTGTTCTTTAAAACTGTGTAGGGATCAGTTTTTCTTCCGTTCAGCTTTTTTCCTGTTTTGTGCTGGAAGATGTACAAGATGTTAACCAATTCAAAAATACCTTTTTTTGAGTGCCTACTCTTTAGACTATTCTAGATGCTTGGCATGTAGCCATAAATGAAGCATATAAAAACCTTGCTTTCATGAAGTTTAAATTTTATTGAAGAAGAAAAAAACAATAATAAGTTAGCATTTTTATAAAGTGTTAAAAGAGTTTTGAACAGATAAAAGTAGTGTAAAAGAACCTGAGAAGGCCTAATTTCTATAGCTGACTGGAGGTCATATTTGACCTTCGAATTCACAGATCTTGGAAGAATGTTACAGAGGTAACACCTAAATGTATGTTCAAGGTACAAAAAGAAGAAAGGCACTTGGCCAAGTCTTTACGGAATTGAGAACCAAGGTAAGAAATTTGGGTTTTATTCTAGATATAATTGGGAGCTTCAAGGGAACTTAATAGGACATGTAATTAATCAAGCAGTATTTTGGACATAAGTTTGTGATGTCTCTTAGACACTAGAATGTTATACATGTGGAGATACAAGCTCTGAAGAGACACAGAGTTGGATATCAGTATATCCTTGTTTAAATACCTTTTAGAAGGTGGATAATGGATAAAGGAGTACCTTCCCAAAGTATCCCACCTTTCTTCCTAAAACTAAAACTGTTACTTATTCCAGCCACAGTCAGTGGCTTCTTTGATGTTCTTCAAGCAGGCCAGGCACAGTTTCCCCCTAAGGGCTTTTTCCTTTGCATGGAATGCTCTCTCTCTGGATATTCCTCTTGGTTCAACTCCCTTACCACCTTCTAGTCCCACTTAAATGTCACCATCTCCAGACCTTCCCTGACCACTCTATTTAAATTTGTACCCCTGCTCTGACACTCCTGACCCCTTTCCCTCTTTACTTTTTCCATTGCATTTATCACTTTCTGACATATCACAGATCTGACATCATATCTGCTTTTATTTATGTACTTCATTGGTGTGTTTTGTTCACTGTTATATTTCTTGCCTTGGAATAGTTCTAGTCACATTGTAAACACTCAATGAATAATTTTGAACATGTAACTTAATTTTTAAAGTATCTTAATTTATTTCACCATTTGGTTTTTAATAATTGATCCCAAATTTAAGACATGTCTTAAATATCTTCAGCCATAATCCTAAGCCCAGACTTCTTAGTGTCATTCACATGATGAGGACAGAGCTAACATTACTTTTGCTCATTCTGATTAAAGTTAAGTGATTGAATCAAAAATTGTTCTAAATCTCTAAAATAGATGGATGTTGATTTCAGTAGTCTTCCTAGGTCCTTGTAAATTTTAATTCTCAGTCTTTGTATTTCCATTTTTCTAATTTCTGAGTGCTGACAGCATACATTACCTGTACTGTTTATATTATTTAACATTTAAAGAGACCATTGTATTTGCACAATTTCTGAATATTACATTGAATCTTCATAGTGTCAATTTATTCTGACATGATCAGAGTAAAAGCAACCAATTTAAGTAGTTCTCTCTAACCTGGCAGCATGACCTACCCCTATTTCACCAAAGAAAGACAATGCTATTGTAAATTTTTGATAAGTGCACACATTGCCATGTAACATGGGAAGTAAATAGGCATTCTTAGAATACTCTTCTAATGCGCATCTAGTTCATTAGTGTTTCCTTTTCATTCCATGTCACTGTGGCTATTGCATTGCAGTAGTTGCCATAGCAAAATTGATTAGTCCCTGAGTTTTATTTCTAGCAAAGACTATAAGACATCTATCGTTGTCAGTCACAGATGCCAGATGTGATTTTGATAAATATTTTGAATGCTTTTTGATTGGAAATGGTAATTTATATACAAATTGTAAAATTGCTACTTCTGAGTCTTGATTTTATACATACTCAGTATTCAAAGCAGACTGAGCTGTACTCCTTTTATTTAAAATTACAAATATGAGGAAAAACTAGGACTCTGAGTCCATGAAGTTNTTGCATTCCCACCAACAGTGTAAGAGGGTTCCCTTTTCTCCACACCCTCTCCAGCATTTATTGCTTGTAGACTTTTAGATAGCAGCCATTCTGACTGGTGTGAAATGGTACCTCATTGTGGTTGTGATTTGCGTGTCCCTGATAATGAGTGATGTTGAGCATCTTTTCATGTGTTTGTTAGACATCTGTATGTCTTCTAACCCTAACTCATTCTATGAGGCCACCAGTAATTGATTTCTAATCCAATAGCACTGTTGTCAGAAGGAATGCTTGATATGATTTCAGTTTTCTTAAATTTACTGTGACTTCATTGGTGACCCAAGATCTGATCTATCCTGGAGAATGTTTTGTGTGCGCTTGAGAGGGAAGTGCTGCTTTCGGATGGAATGTCCTATAATTATCAAGTCTATCTGGTGTAATGTGTCAATTAAGGCTTGTGTTTCCGTATTAATTTTTTGTCTGTCCATTGGTATAAGTGGGTGTTAAAGTGCCCCACTCATAATCTATTTTACACAGGTATTTTAAAAATCAAATGCCTTCAAAGAAACGCATGACTTTATTACAAAAGAGATTGTATAGGGTAAAGTTCTAGGTATTGTGCTGTCTAGGCTTGATTTCATTTTTTGAGTTATTTAAGACTACCTTTCATTCCGAAGACTTAATAATGAACTTTTGTTTTTTTGTTTTCTATAGTTGAAAATTGGCTGCTCTTTTGTGAACTAGGCTTATTTATTTTTTCACTAAAAGGGACCCTGAATTCTAGCTGACATTTATCAATAAAAGTAGTTTCAGGTTTTCCCTCTTAAATGTACTATAGCACCTTCATCACCAGTCAGAAATTATCAAGTAGATATAAATACAATATACTTCAATATATGGAATATGGATAACTAGATGTAAGTGCTGGATTCAAGGAATTTGAAATATAACTCATAAAATACCTTGACTTTTATGGTACAGACATATCAGCTCAAATAGTTGATTCTGTTCTTTAAAACTGTGTAGGGATCAGTTTTTCTTCCGTTCAGCTTTTTTCCTGTTTTGTGCTGGAAGATGTACAAGATGTTAACCAATTCAAAAATACCTTTTTTTGAGTGCCTACTCTTTAGACTATTCTAGATGCTTGGCATGTAGCCATAAATGAAGCATATAAAAACCTTGCTTTCATGAAGTTTAAATTTTATTGAAGAAGAAAAAAACAATAATAAGTTAGCATTTTTATAAAGTGTTAAAAGAGTTTTGAACAGATAAAAGTAGTGTAAAAGAACCTGAGAAGGCCTAATTTCTATAGCTGACTGGAGGTCATATTTGACCTTCGAATTCAGAGATCTTGGAAGAATGTTACAGAGGTAACACCTAAATGTATGTTCAAGGTACAAAAAGAAGAAAGGCACTTGGCCAAGTCTTTACGGAATTGAGAACCAAGGTAAGAAATTTGGGTTTTATTCTAGATATAATTGGGAGCTTCAAGGGAACTTAATAGGACATGTAATTAATCAAGCAGTATTTTGGACATAAGTTTGTGATGTCTCTTAGACACTAGAATGTTATACATGTGGAGATACAAGCTCTGAAGAGACACAGAGTTGGATATCAGTATATCCTTGTTTAAATACCTTTTAGAAGGTGGATAATGGATAAAGGAGTACCTTCCCAAAGTATCCCACCTTTCTTCCTAAAACTAAAACTGTTACTTATTCCAGCCACAGTCAGTGGCTTCTTTGAAGTTCTTCAAGCAGGCCAGGCACAGTTTCCCCCTAAGGGCTTTTTCCTTTGCATGGAATGCTCTCTCTCTGGATATTCCTCTTGGTTCAACTCCCTTACCACCTTCTAGTCCCACTTAAATGTCACCATCTCCAGACCTTCCCTGACCACTCTATTTAAATTTGTACCCCTGCTCTGACACTCCTGACCCCTTTCCCTCTTTACTTTTTCCATTGCATTTATCACTTTCTGACATATCACAGATCTGACATCATATCTGCTTTTATTTATGTACTTCATTGGTGTGTTTTGTTCACTGTTATATTTCTTGCCTTGGAATAGTTCTAGTCACATTGTAAACACTCAATGAATAATTTTGAACATGTAACTTAATTTTTAAAGTATCTTAATTTATTTCACCATTTGGTTTTTAATAATTGATCCCAAATTTAAGACATGTCTTAAATATCTTCAGCCATAATCCTAAGCCCAGACTTCTTAGTGTCATTCACATGATGAGGACAGAGCTAACATTACTTTTGCTCATTCTGATTAAAGTTAAGTGATTGAATCAAAAATTGTTCTAAATCTCTAAAATAGATGGATGTTGATTTCAGTAGTCTTCCTAGGTCCTTGTAAATTTTAATTCTCAGTCTTTGTATTTCCATTTTTCTAATTTCTGAGTGCTGACAGCATACATTACCTGTACTGTTTATATTATTTAACATTTAAAGAGACCATTGTATTTGCACAATTTCTGAATATTACATTGAATCTTCATAGTGTCAATTTATTCTGACATGATCAGAGTAAAAGCAACCAATTTAAGTAGTTCTCTCTAACCTGGCAGCATGACCTACCCCTATTTCACCAAAGAAAGACAATGCTATTGTAAATTTTTGATAAATCTGAAATATTTTCTGTGCACACATTGCCATGTAACATGGGAAGTAAATAGGCATTCTTAGAATACTCTTCTAATGCGCATCTAGTTCATTAGTGTTTCCTTTTCATTCCATGTCACTGTGGCTATTGCATTGCAGTAGTTGCCATAGCAAAATTGATTAGTCCCTGAGTTTTATTTCTAGCAAAGACTATAAGACATCTATCGTTGTCAGTCACAGATGCCAGATGTGATTTTGATAAATATTTTGAATGCTTTTTGATTGGAAATGGTAATTTATATACAAATTGTAAAATTGCTACTTCTGAGTCTTGATTTTATACATACTCAGTATTCAAAGCAGACTGAGCTGTACTCCTTTTATTTAAAATTACAAATATGAGGAAAAACTAGGACTCTGAGTCCATGAAGTTTTTTTTTTAATTTTATGATAGATTCTTGCCTTTCTAGGTAAGGGGGTTTTCGGTTTGTTTGTTTGTTTTTTGGTACAGCTATTTTTCTGACTTACTAAATTCTCAAAGTTATAACTGTTCTTTTAATTTTTAAAAGGTGCTTGGTTATTTCTTTGAAAATTAAATTTAAAGCACTTAAAGAGTCCGTAATTAGTGTTATATTTTACATTATCACATTACTGTTCTGTAATTTAGCAGGGTTTTTTGTTTCTTTTTTTTAATTTAAGCTAATTGGGACACTTGTCTCTCCAAGCCTGCCCTAATTAATAGAATGGATCTCTGATAACTGGAGCAATCCATGTAACTGATCTATGCACTTCATCGGGCATTTATCTCTTTGTTGGTTGATTGCCCAGTATTGGGGAAATGGTTACTGCAGGATCTTTCCGATTCTTAGACCTTCCAGTTACATACAGCCTGGGAAAGACTAATAGTGAAATTTATTCCTCTTTGATACCTTAAACCTGAGGGGAATTCCCCCAATCAGAGCAGTATAGAGTAATATACTCTCAGAGCCTGAGATCCCCTTTCTAAATGTCCTACGACATTTTCAAGTAGCCCAGGCTTCCATTTCAACCTTATTTTCTTTACATCTCTGCATTTTCATTCTATGTAAATACAGAGATGTAAATCTTGGATATAGGTATACTTATAAGTATACAGCTCTCTGTGCTTAAACTTCACCCTCTAAAGAATTGAGTGATGGGTTGGATGGATCAATATGTGATGGATAGGTGGATAAGAGTACTGTTTGCTACTTATTCCTTGTCCAGAGCAATCCATTCCCTTAATGAGTCTCACAAAGTAATCAGTTTTTCTATTCTGTTCCATGATAGCAAGTCAGTACCCTTTTATTTCTGTTGTACTAACAGACAAATGGACATTGTACCTAACTTGCCCCTGCCTATAATTATACCCCAAATAACTAATGTATTCTTAGTTAATTTAATCAATAGAAAAGTTTCAAAGTTTTGTTAATCAATGACATTAAGGATTTACTAGTTAGTACTTTTCAAATATTTGTTTACTTCTTTTTCATAATACTGAACAGTTTCTTATTATTTGGCAGGAACTCTTTTACACATTGTGTGTTTTACCTTCATCTCAGTTAATCTTCCCAAAACTTGCTGAGGTGAGCAAATTATTTATCTTTGATATACAGATGTGGTAACAGTGGTTCAGATGTTAAGAAACTTGCCTAAGAGGACAAAACTAAGAAGTAGTAGAGCTGGAATGTGATCTTTGGCTCTGTCTCACAAACTGTGAGACACTCCTTCTGCGTTAGTTCTTAAAATATGTGAGCATCCTTTGTTGATGTTCTCCAGCAGTGACCTCTTGGTAAGCCCTGTTTTGGTTTTTTAAAACCATGTATCATGTTGATAGTGAATCTTTTCCTTCTGCCCCCTGCAAGATGGCTTTTCCCTTATTACTTTTAGAATTTTTATACTGTCTGACATTTTGTGATTATCCATCTCAAAAATTTGGTTTTATATATATGTGTGTGTGTGCGTATATATGTGTGTGTGTGTGTGTGTGTGTGTGTGTGTGTGTGTGTGTGTGTGTGTGTGTGTGTGTGTGTCTTATAAAAT
>SJYV01048280.1:889414-996154 GCA_006410875.1 Neotragus pygmaeus | reverse complement strand
CATTACTTTGGTGACTAAGGTCCGTCTAGTCAAGGCTATGGTTTTTCCAGTAGTCATGTATGGATGTGAGAGTTGAACTGTGAAGAAAGTTGAGCGGCAAAGAATTGATGCTTTTGAACTGTGGTGTTGGAGAAGTCTCTTGAGAGTCCCTTGGACTGCAAGGAGATCCAAGCAGTCCATTCTGAAGGAGATCAGCCCTGGGATTTCTTTGGAGGGAATGATGCTAAAGCTGAAACTCCAGTACTTTGGCCACCTCATGCGAGGAGTTGACTCATTGGAAAAGACTCTGATGCTGGGAGGGATTGGGGGCAGGAGGAGAAGGGGACGACTGAGGATGAGATGGCTGGATGGCATCACGGACCCGATGGACGTTGAGTCTGAGTGAACTCTGGGAGTTGGTGATGGACAGGGAGGCCTGGCATGCTGCGATTCATGGGGTCGCAGAGTCAGTTGGACACGACTGAGCAACCGAACTGAACTGAACCTATTTGCAGAAGCTGCAAACTGACAAGTGATGGGCAGCATTTGGATGGCACAGATGTTTTACAAGGACTGACACAAATCTAAGCAGACAGTAAACAACTGGTAGTATATAAAATCCAAATTTCTAGCTTTTCTTGAAAATCAGATCTAGCAAGTCTAACAAGTAACTTTTAAAGCTGGGAAAGAAACATAAATGATCTTCAAATACATGACAGGATATTTCTTCAGTGGTCTAAAGCAGAATCAGTTTAAGTCACTAGAGCAACTCATTCAAAATGAAAGAAAACTTTCAATACATGGAGCTATCTTAAATGAAATAAGTGGCTTTGGGAAGTAATATGTTTCCTATCACTGTATATATATTAAGTACTGAAATGTACTATAATATGCATAAACCACCTGGCACAACCATTTTACAGTTAGGATAAGTCCAATATCCTTACTAGAAAGCCACCTTAACATACCTGACAAGGGTCTTCACTACCCATTCTACTCCAGGAAATACCTCAGGACTTTTCAACCACCTGAAAATGGAGAGGTAAGATATCAGTATTTTGAAGAGGAAGTTTTAAAGACATACAAAATAAAAGATAGAGATCCTGCATGCAGTTTACACATTACAGGAGAGAAACATGCAACTTTAAAGAAATTTTAAGTAACATTTCATTGTGAATATCAATACGGGGACCTAATAGGGGATACTCCTTGTACATTTTAAAATAGCTGAGCAGAAAGCTTTACTTTGGGGAGCAGCAGATCTAAACTACAGTCATTGAAATTTTACAATGTGTCATTTAAGATGTCAGACTTTGTGCCCAGGTTACATTACAGTTCACTTGTGATGGGCAGGATTATTAAGAGTTATGGCTAATTTATGCGGCAGCATATGGTTTTTCTTTTTACAGCTATTTTTATTAAACAAGTTTTGCAAAGTTTTAACATTAAAATTAACAGCTAAAGAACTGTTTATGCAAGTTGCTGTCACAGTTTATGTAAAAGAGAAATATGTGCTATTAAAATCAGACATTTAGGTTACCTTTGGTTTTTTGCGATGCATGTTAGCTTTACACATCCTGATTCTCTTGCGATAATTTTCCTTTAAAAAGGGGGGTATAGAGTGATCTCTTTTCATCAAAACAAGACATAATGCCCTGAAAGCTGACTTCAAACCATGGTTGAAAATTCAGTTATTTACACTTTATCACAATCTACAAATACATTTTTTTTGTTGGTGTGTTTTAAAAAGAAAAAAAAATGTCCATCATNTTCATCAAAACAAGACATAATGCCCTGAAAGCTGACTTCAAACCATGGTTGAAAATTCAGTTATTTACACTTTATCACAATCTACAAATACATTTTTTTTGTTGGTGTGTTTTAAAAAGAAAAAAAAATGTCCATCATGCACTGCTGCAGGCAGCTTGGCACTTCATACAAGAGGATTTTTCACCCCCGAGCAGTTTAGATTGCTCCCTTAGGGAAGGTATGAGAACCCTAATAATTAATGTAGAGGAGCGGAAACAGGGTCAACCAATTCCATCATTTCCTCTCTTGGTATCAAAGGTACAGAGCCAGGCTTCACACCAGATCCTGCCCCAGCCCAGTTCTTTCATTAAAAGCATTTCTGGGATTGGAAGGGAAACCCTTAAGGGAACCCAGGGTTTGCTGAATTGTCATCATCTACCGACAAGTGCTATCCCTTTCCAAGCTCACAGAGATGATATGGTGTCACACTTAGGGCCACCTAGGGGCTCTACAAAAGGTGCAAACTAGAGTGACTGGAACTTTAAATACTGAGGCCTATGTATGGAAACCAATCCAAGTTTTAGCTTAAGTTTGATTCTTCTCTCCAGAAATCAGAACTTCTGATAAGGATTGGATAAAACTTCTTTTAACAACTTCCAGGGGGTGAAAAAGCTTTGGTTATTTTTAAACTAAAACTTAACAACTCATAAACTTTTTTTTTGGTAAACTTAAAATAAAATCCCCCCCAACCACTTTTAAGAATGTCTCCAACTTTTAACAAGCCCATTAACTTTAGAGTTAATTTAAGTTTATTTGAAAGAGAAAACTATTTTATTGTCCACCCAAAAAAATGACAATTCATCACATTTACTTTGATTAAAAAAGGACTAAACTTTATTGACAAACTGCTGCAGACATTTTGACATAAGTTTAAGCTACCTATTTAGGCAGACTTACACATGTAGCATTTAATCTTCCAAGAACAAAATGGGAGGACGGTACAAATCCAATTAGGACTTTAACTTATGTACAAAGTGGATTTTGATTCCTTTTTCATTCAGCTGCAGTGTCCCTTTTTATATCATGCTAGTGTTGAGACATACTTGACTAACTTCCTTGGGAACAGTTCAATATTGACAACCGTCAACTTAAGGATATCATCAGCTTTTGGCCCCAGTGTCCAAGTGAGTTTTTCATGGAGTGTAAGATCTCAGATGGACAAAATACTTTGTCTTTTGAAATACTGAAATGTTAATTATTAGAACTATTACTGAAAGGTTGTTCATGACTAAAAAGCTCTGCATCAAATTCAGTTCAAGTGGCCAGCCCCTCTCCCCAAATCAACCCCTTTAGAAACTACTTCCCACTAAGTATCTCTCAACACTGTACGTCTGGGGCTAGATTTCAAAACCCACGTAATGAAAAATTCAGTTTTACGAACCTAATTTTGTTCTGTTTTTAAATCAACGTTAAAAATGCATCAACTATTTAATTCATTAGGAGCTTTCATATTAAAATTTAACCTTAAGATTCAACCGCCATGTGTTTTTTTATATAAAGGAAACATTTTTAGAGACATCTGAGCTCACTTTTACATGGTGGCACCTACTGCCGTTAACATTTGTGATTTTAAATCTTAAACAGCCCTGAATTTTGAAATGTAGCCTAGTTTGGGATTCTGCAACTACAACTTTACGGGATGCCTCAAATCAAAACTAAGAGAAAGTTAACAAGCCTTAACTTCAGAACCTTTAAGCAAGCAATGTCACTTTTGAAACTAACAGGTTTGTGTTTTTTTTTTTTACTCAACTTCTTTTTTATTATAAAAGGTACATTTCTGTTTATATTTAAACAACAAAGAAAAAAGCATCTACACACTTAAAAAATTAATTCAATATTCCTAAATCTATTTTAACTCATTTTAAAATACTACATACAGAAGCCAGAATGCAGAGTTAAGAATGGAGTAAGGTGGGGAGAAGAAGGGGACCACGAAGAAAAACACTTAGACAATTACTTGTCTGTTGTGGGTAAACCAACAGGAATCCTGGGAGATACAAGAAATCAGTAACAACTTTGCTCATAACTGATATTTTCCCCTCATGTTTGTTTTTAATAACGTCCATATGGGTGCTCTCTGTATGCTCCCTTCACCGGCCTAGCTGGAGGGGCCTTCAGCGACGGCCTGGTCCCATTCCAGTCATCCTGGCCTGTGGGGAAAAGCAAGAACAGTTTATAAACCATGTGCCAATGGCATTTTGGAATGGACAGGTGTAGGTCACCTGGTAAAGATCACCAAACATGCTGCTTTGCTTCCAATGCCTTGCCACCTCCTCTGTGGTTCTTACTTTTTTACTCTGCTTGGCCCTCCCTCCCAAGCAGCTCAGACAACTTCCCAGGTATAGGGCAGTTCTGAGTGGATGGCCAGAAGCAAACAGTTCAGAAAGGACTTGCGGTGATGTCCAGGAAAGAAGCTGTCCATAGGCAACATGCATGATCTATATTCCAGCCCCCAAACCCGGATAAACCCAACACCTTGCTTCAGACAGTGAGGAAATCAATCTCACTGGGGCTGCAATGCTCTTTCCTATTTCCAAAGCAGTTCAGGAGAGAGCCTCAAGTAAAGTGACAACTTCTGGAAGTCTTTCAGATTGAAAGCAACAGAGGTAGCTCCCTTTCCATGCAACAGCAAGTCAGATTTGCCTGTGGAGAAGCAACCTCTGGCTCCCTGGGAAGAGCAAGCAAGGGTCACATTTCAAGAACCCTCCACCAGCAGAGCTAGCCCACTGCTCTGGTGGTGGGAAGTACAATCAAATGTGTCAACAGCATTCATTAGGAGAATTCATTATCTCATTTTTGTGCCAATAGTCCAGAGAAGCTAGACAATGTGACTGTTATCCTCAAATGGTTTTCCTCTGTGTCGGGGAAAAGCCTATAGCAAAAACAATCATGTACTTTTAAAGTTGATCTCTCATGAACACGAGTTGTGTTTGTAAGTTTCTTCTTTCCGCTCACCCCTAGACTTTACCCAGGCTTGCTATTTCTCTAGCTGCTTGCATTCACAAACATCTGCTTCCATCATTCTAGGTCTAAAACCCCTACATGGATGTCAAGTTGCTATCTAAGCCTGTTTATACCTCTAGTACAATAGACATGTCCATCACTTTCTAAGTGACTTCTTACTGTACCAATAAGACAGTGTATTTTTCTAACTCTGTTTATAAAGGCAGAAATCAGATCAGATTAACCATGGCAGCATCATACCAGAAGCACAAGCAGCAGCCTGCCTGTTGCAGTGCAGGCTTTTTTCTAGCAAAACAGAAATGTAATTTAGTCAAACACTTACAGAGGTGCCATTGTACTGCTCACCGATGATGGGAAATACCCTGGGGCAATCATACCACCCTTCTAAACAGTGGCATATGAGCAGAGCAGTGCAGTGTTACAGATGGCAACTGTCCAGGACCATTTAGCTAGAGCTGGTAAAAACTGTTCCCCTGGACAAGCGGCTGACTGGCTGCAAAATACTAAGCTGAGGAGGTGAGAAGTCTATCTGTGGGAACCCTAAGAGGCTCTTTCCTCTTTTCAGTTAGGTGTAAGGGAGACTGTCAACTACTACCTTAAGTTGTCAACTGCTGAGTCCCTTGCCAAGGTCTCTGGACTTCCCACAGGTATGCTGGAAACATTTCATATTTAAAAGGCTGCTCTTTCTCCATCTACTGCCACATGGCACTCCCTCTGGGGCCCATTATCACAGGGCCATATCTGGCTCTTGAGGATACCTCTTAAGCAATGTGTTTTCAACCAGGCCTCAGGAAAGGCAGCTTGGTCCTGCTGCCATTCCAGCATCTACAGCTCTCTTGGGATTAAGGACTAAGTTGAGATGTCTCCAAGACAGTCAGGAAAGTTGAACTGCCTTGAACCGGCTCTAGTCCCCAGTTTCTAATCTAACTGGCACCCTTCTTGCCCTCAAACTGCTCGTGTCATTGGGTCTCTTTCAGCTAGCATTTCCTCTACAGAGATTCTTTACAATGAGATCCAAAATTGTTTTTAAAAAATGAGGTGGGTCAGAAAAGTTCAATATGATTCCATTCTTATTATCCATCAATGTGGCCTAGGTATCTTGCAGCAAAGGCTCAGCAACATAACCCAGGTCTAGCCATCTGCCAGCCTTAAGCAGAAACAAAGTCAGTGTCAGCCAAAAAGCCTGCTGCTCCAACCAGCCAACCTGGACCTTAGCCCTAGTTTAGGACATCCGCTTAGCCATCCAAGAGTACACCTAACTCATTTCAATAGTCTTTCTACTACATACCACACGATTTAAATAAGAGCACGATTTCTAGTGTCACATCTGTCAACATGTTGATCTTTTTATGAGGTTTCTCCTTAGGTGTTTGACTGCCTAACCCCTAATAATCCCATCACCAACATTCTCCTGGGCACTTACTTGCACATTTTGTCCCACCACAGAAATAAAGACATACCATATGCTTCATAAGAATCTTGAACCTCCCCATGTCCATAGTCATAATATTCTGAGTCCCTGAAAGCCAAAGACAGAGTATTAGAGCTATATAGCAACCATGTTTCAGTTTTACCTTTCTCCCAAATGCTTCCGTATTTCAGTCATTTTACTGAGGGTGCAAAACAAACAAAAGTTCATTCTACCCCCATCTCCAAACTGTAAAATATTTCCAAAACATGTACTTACTAGATACTCATTTAAAAATTATGACAACTACAGCAAAGAAAAATGAATAGCACACAATTTAAAGCGAAAAAGCTCAACCCAAAAGCTCAGTGTTAACCAGTGTACACACACACATTCACAAGGCTCACTGGAAGAGAATAAGCAAATATGAAAAGAACTATCTTGTCCCCACTGAAGAATTATGAGAAGTCTTTCCCATCACAGTTAAGACACATATATACACATACACAAAAACATGTTTTTAAAAAAAGAGCAGGAAAAAACCTGAGTTAAGTAATGGGAATCTAGTGCCCTTTTAAACTTCTATGCAACTTTAATGTAGTTGTGACATTTTAAAATAACAAATCAAAACAATTTTAAGGCATTTTTCCCTTTGTTCCCATGTAGCCACAGCTAAGGAATTTTTTATATGCTAACCCCAGATTCTACATTATAATTTAAGATTCACAGTTTTCCAAATCTGCAGATCCAGGTGTGTGCCTTACAGATGTCAAAAGCAGAGGCAACAGCCTGAAAAGGTGATCCATCTGCTCCTTAGATTTGTTCTGCCTAAATCTCTCAGTTCCTCCAACTCCCTCTATATCCCAAGGACATGAAACAGCAATTCCACTGCCTGACTCACCCTTGGCTCTGGCTATAATAGCCTTCGTAGCCTTCATAACTCTGTTCTGCGTATGTATCATCATATCCCTACAAACAAAATGAAATAGAAAAAGTCAGAATCACACAAAGTAGATAAGGTAATACCGAGGGCTTATGAATGAACAGAACATGGAATTTCCCTCTAAAGTATTAACATCTGTTGTGGAATAGTCAAGAAAGGTTTAGAAAACGATCAATCAAATTCAAAAAACCCTTTCAGCTTGGGTAGGAAATAAGGTTCAAGGTTGAACTTTATCAGCATTATCAGTAGTAGTAGGGGGAGTCCCCTTAGTAAAACACTAAACATGAAGGCACAGCTTATTTCCTGTTTCATCTACATATGTATATAGTAAATTATACTTAAAATGGAAAAATCTTCTCTCATAGTTTAACAATCATTGCAACAGAAGAGGGCAGATTCTAAACCTTATAGGCAGTTCCTGCCACCTACATCAAGGGCCAAGGCCCTGTCACTCAACTTCCTTTGACAATCTGTTAGCTATTAAGAAATGGCACATGGTCCAAACGTCTTACATATTCTTCATATGTTTCTGGCGCAGGCGGTGGAGGCAAAGGTATTCTCTGGATGCCTGCTGTCCGTGCTCTTGGTGCTGGAGCACCCCTCACAGTAGGCGGGGGTGGCACTCCTCGAGTCACAGTGGCACCTCTGGTGATGGCTCCTCTCACTGGTGTACCACGCACTAAAGCCCCCCGAGGTGGCCCAACACCACGGCCCCTGCAAAAAAGAGTTTATTTTAAATGGATATTTTTAATAAATAGGCTACTTTCATGTTCAGACTTGTCTTAAAATTCTGGAGCCAGGTAGATTTTATGATGCCTTAAGTTGACTATTATCAAAACAGAGGAACGGGGACTTCCCTGGGGGTCCAGCAGTTAAGGCTCAGTGCCGTCAATCCTGTGGCCAGGGTTCAATTCCTGGTCCTAGAGGTAAGATCCCACAAGCTGTGCAGCACAGCCAAAACAAATCAAAACAAAACCACAGAGGGATGTGTAGGTAGGTAAAGGACCCATTCTGGAAGGTTCCCCAGGCCCATGGTGGACCTGCTAATATATTACTAGTGGAGAGTCTGTCTTAAGAGTCTGAACAGTCCATAAAGGTCAGTCAGCAAAGGTAAAATTCTAAAGTCAGAGACCATTTAAAAATCCTGAAAACTGTTCAAAAGTTTAAAAAAAACACCAGTTTCAGCAGAACTGCCGCACCTGCTTACGGCCAAAGTAACCAAGATCTAAAATTCCACTCTTTTTTTTTTTGCTGTGCCGCATGACTTGCAGGATCTCAGTTTCCCTGACTAAGGATTGAACCTGGGTCACAGCAGTGAACGTGCTAAACTCTAACCACTAGACCACCAGGGAACACCCTAGAACTCCACTCTTGATGCAACATACACATCCGGAGACCACATCTAAGCTGGAGATAAGGGCAGCAGGAAGATAGAAATGGTACTAGCAGTCAGATTTACATCCCATTTCTAGCTGTCTCTATTATTTTTACCTGGGAACAGGTGGAGGAGGAGGAGCAGCTCCCCGGCCTCGCACTGGCACCCCACGTCCACGGGAGGGCTCTGGTACTCCATTCAAGTAGGAAAGCTCTAGAAATTGCTCCTGGCAGATATCATCCATCATATCCTGTGGATAAAAGATAATGAGAAGGAGTATTGTGCAACATCTCTACCTTCTGCTGAGAAGTCATCTAGCCCACATGAGCCTTGGATGTGAAGAATAACTTTGAAAGCCCAGATAAAATCTCAGATTATTCATTCTCTGAAGTCAAATGGCACGCTACCTGTCACCTCTTTGAGGAAAATCTTGATGGTAGGCCCCTCATTGTTCAGATGAAGTTCTTCAAGATGTGGTCCCTGCCTAGCTCTCCAGATCACTTCCATCCTCTATCCATGTATAACCTCCTTTCAAGCCATGCTGAACAACTTGCAGTTCAGAACACGGCATACTCATACACATCCATTCTTGCAAACAGTTTCCTTTTCCTAGAATAATAAAAGCCACTACCATTAATTAAGCTCTACAGCTGGGTACCATATAATAAGCCTTACACAGGGTTTTCAGTTTAATCTTCAAAATAATCCTCAAGTAGGCAGATCTTCTCATTTGGGAAAACAGATTCAGAAAGCATAAATCAATCAATATAAGGACATAGAGCTAGTGAGTGGCAGATTCTATATGTTAATTCAGAATTACTTATCTCCAAAATCTAGGCTTTGAATCATTAATGTATCAATTAATCAATATACTGTTGCCTTTTTTTGTCCACCTGAAGGACTCTAATTCTTACAAGATTTAATCAAAGGTATTACCTTACCTCTTTTGAAAAACTTTCTCTTGATGCCAACTCCTCACTCTCTCCTCTTTTCCCATGGCACAATGTAATCTTCTCTAAGCACTTACCACATCATTTAAAAAATGTCTGTCTGTCTTTCTCACTAGGTTATAACCTCTTCAAGAGCCATTTCTGTAACTTCAGACCCAAGCATAGTATTCAGCACCTACCAGATACTTAACAAATGTTTGGGATGAACAAGGAAACTGAGGCTCAAAAAAGTGATATAACAACTTGTCCAAGATGATTCAGATAAAGCTCCCAGTCCAGTGCTCCTACTTTACCAGTTTCTAAGGGGAAAACGGAGGGCTCTGGTCATGGATGCAAAAACAGGCTCATTTGTTTTCTTCACAAAGAGGAAGAACCGAGTCAAAAGCCATTTGTAAATCTTTTCACATATTTCCTGATGAGAGTCATTCAGTCTCAATACTTAGTGCACTTTTATATATCCCAAGTGTATACAGCTTCTAGAAGATTCTAGTCACCACAGAGATGCTCCCTCCACCTCCACCCCCTGACTCTTCACCTCTTCCTACCTTAACAAGTGACCAATGATAGGCCATTTGCTCAGATTTCTCTAGCTATCTTAGCAACACTGAGGAAACCCAGATCTCCTTGGTAGGCTTCTTTTTTGAAGACCCACTTACATAGAAGTCTTGGAGATGTAGCTCTTTTCAGAAATATGCTGAGATTAATGATAAAGAGAAGATGGGCATTCCTCTGCAGTTCTTCAGAAAACGAATGGCTCAGGATGCCTCAATACACACCTCAAAGAGTAAAGGAGCCCCTCAAGGGAAAATTTACCAGCTCTGAGTTTTTTCTAGGATATTTTAAATATGCTGTTTCAAGCTGAACATTCTAATGACGACATACTTAGAAGCAGAGCAGCTTAGACATTTGAGACAGTGCTGGAATTCTTGGAGCTCAGCATTATAGAGACACACTGCCTATATATTTTTGCTCTGCCAATTCTCACATCCTCTGACAGTTCCAACTCCCTCATTTTACATGTATAAGAAAACCAAGAACTAGGTATCATCTCTTCTTAGTGATGAAACTATGATGCTTACTCAATTCTAGTTGAATAGTACTCCAAATGCTTCCTAAGGTCCCAGAGTCTTCTTTGGTTATTAAATATTGAACACTAAGTAGTATGTTAACTCTGAAAACTACCTGGTCTTGTCAAAAGGCAAAAAGTCATCATTTCCTACTTATTCAAAGAATGAATAACTTCTGACCAGGTGGTAATAAGGAAGACAGGTAACCTGGTCTGTTCCAACTCTTCCAAGGCCTTAAATACATTCTGAAAGAAGCTATATACCAATCTGTTTAATGTCATCAACAGTTAACGCCTACAACCATCATGCCTCCTTCAAATCAACTCTACTTGAGTAAACTCCTCCAGGACAGAGTCTTGAATACACTCAGGTCAGAATTTAACCCAATAACACTGGAGGCCAGATAACACATCATCAGACTAGATGATGCTGTTATCATCTAGACTCTCAGGAGTCTATACCATAACCCCTTAACTGCAGGAGGTTACAACTACCTTCACCATTTTCCTATCATAATCTCCTGGTTCCACACTAGCACCAAAATACTTAATTTATTGAAGACCTTGTTAAATCTTTTGTTAACCCAATGTTGGAATGCCAAGACACACTGTGGATCCAAGATATTGACAAAAGATACTGGCATACAACTAAAATCACATTAGACCAGGACTGGTAGAGCAGTCTCGGGGCACAGCGGTTTGAGAACTAGGTGCGAATAATGGACTACCTCAGAAAAACAAACATAAATGCAGAGTTGGATATGCAATTTCAGGTGATGCAGAGACCCTGGTTAAGAACCCCTGCCTTAGCAATAAGCACAAGATCCTAGTTTTCTCTTGCTCAAATGATACAGGATATGGATTTCCTTACTGGTACTAGAAACTTCTTGACTTCCTCCATAGCATGGGCCATAAGAGCATAAGCCTCACATGGGGGTCCAAAGACTTCAATGAAGACATGCAGATCCATATTCAAGTGGGCATATTTGGGGTCTCCACCTTTGCGCAACTCTTCCTCCTATGGAAAAATGCACAAAAACATCATTATCACTTAGACTACGGAGAAAATGACACCTTTACCATTAGGCCAAAGTGACAGTAAGAAATGACTCCAACACCTAAGAAAAACCCAGTAAAGTATAAGAAAAAAGTAAAACAAACTCTGGAGTACAGTAATTTACACAGTCTGCTAAACCTGCGATTGGTCTGCTGCTAAAAGCTAACTGTTGTTCTCAATTGCTGGTGTGTTCACTGGAGCTCATATTAGAAGGCACAGAAGAGACAAACGTAATTCCAGTCTCCATTCGGATAACGGCTGTTTGCCAAGCATCCATCCACTCATTCATTAATTGCCAAGCATTTGCTTTTATTAATAAACTCCAGGTAGAGCTGTTAATCACCAGCTCTTCTGATCTGCTTGTATAGAGAAGGAAAAAAGTCACATCAGAGAAAAGAAAATCTCATGTACACTTCATTAAACACAGTATTATACTTCAGCCCTAAATGTTCATCAATTAGGCTGCATACAAGGAGGCCTGAAAGAGTTAAGTTTTTAGGCTGGAGCAGGTTATATCCCATCTAAAAAGCTGATTCTAGAAAGCTAAGACTATTTTATTTTGGTGGGAAGTTTCTCCACACTTAGAGAGAGTATAAAGAATATGGGGCTATGGCCTGGGGAAAAATAAGCTCTGGATTCTATTGTCAGGATTTCTCATGGTTCCTTTTGTAACATCTTCCTTTAGCACTCCTCACATTCCAGCTGGCTATAAACAAACCAGCCAACTAATCCTCAGACTCACCTGCACTCACAACACTATTGCTCACATTTATCCACACTAACTGGAGACAGAATGCTGTTCACATTTTAAGTGTCTTTAGCTGGGTAAGTGTCAGTACATTCAGCCTCCCCTTCCAAGTTTTCCTAGATAAGCTTACTAAGGCCAAAGCTGCTACTGCTATTTCCATTACTACACAGTGAAGTCAGAAAGAAAACAATTACCAGGGCATATACCAAGGTTCTTCTGGGGTTGCCAAAGTAAAGTAACTGGTCTATAATCTCTCACATCCAATGCGAATTTAAGGGAATCACTTAACTCGCTTCCATAAGGTATCCATACTGGACTCTAGTCTACTGGAAGGCATTAGGGTGTCTTCTTGCCTCATTAATGTGAGCTTACCTTGGCTTTGTCTCTCATTGAGCCTTTTCCCAACACAGAAATCTTTGCACCAGTCTCTTCTTGCAGTCTTTTGATTGTATTTCCTTGTGGTCCAAGGATCTTTCCCACAAAATTGAACTGATAGAAAATAAAGACAGATTTCTAAATGTGTATGTTCCTATAAAATATTTCTACATGTATTATTTATCTTCAATACTTTCTGTACTCCCATTTTACTGAAGGATATACTGAAGTGGTACTGATAAAATTGATTAGCCAAAGGTTATACAACTGCAAAGAGGCATCCTGGGTGGCTCAGTGGTAAAGAATCCATCCGCTAATGCAGGAGATGTGGGTTCGATCTCTGGGTTGCAAAGACCCCCTGGAGGAGGAAACGGCAACCTATTCCTGCCTGGAAAACCCCAGGGACAGAGGAACCTGGCAGGCTACAGTCACTGGGGTCACAATGAGTTGGACGTGAGTGTGCAACTGAGCACGGCATGGCACAAAACTGCAAAGTGGCAGTTCTAGAACTTGAATTCCTGATGCAGTATGGTGCTCTTTCCAAATTATCACATCACAACTCTTTGTGATTTAACATACATAAACGTTTTTAAGGCAGTTACTTTAGAACAGAACAGACATATGGAACACTTTGGTAGTACTGGTCTGACTGACTAAAACTAGCTGTTTGTGTTTTTTTTTTTTTTAAAGGAGTAGTAGTAGAAACCATTTATTTAAAAGTGAAACTTTGGAAATTCCCTTGAGGTTCACTGGTTAAAACTGTGTGCTTCCACTGCAAGGATCACAGGTTCCATTCCTGGTCAAGGAACTAAGATACCACAAGCAGTATTGCCCAATTCAAAAACAAACAAGAGCAAAAAAACTTTTGAGTCAGAAATAAAATTAACTTACTCATTGTGTCACAAGGATTTGTGTTGTATTTCCTTTATTTAAACGTCAGCTCAATCTTTTGACAAAGAACAATTACGGTTCAATTTTTTTCCTTTAAACTTGAAGCTAAACAAGCATTTGAGAAGGAAATTCCTTTTTTGATAATAAAAAGACGGTCGCATTTCATTCCTGGCTGTAGCTATGCTCTTAGTTGTGGGCCTGGTGTGTCTCGCCTGCTGGATACAGTCATTTCAAGCATGGGACAGAACCTTCACCAGGCCCACAATCTCTGCAAATCTTTTGTTACAGCTGGAGCTACAAGACACACCACATACTACACATTCTCATACTACGAAGCCAACTCAAAGAAATGAGGCACTCTTTCCCTTACCTTGGGATACTGCTTGACAGGTATCAGAACCCTCTCCTTCAGCTTCATGTTCTTGTGAGAAAATAAATCCAAGTAATTCTCCTCATCGTCCTTTTTTGAATCCCCTTTCTGAATCTTCTCAATTTCTGAATAGGACAAACAGAAATTTAATTTAGCTTTGTTCTTTTAAATAAAGGCAAAATTCTGAGTCTACTAAAGCAGTAAGAGGGAATACTATGTAATGAGACCAAATATTAATGAATAGTTCAGATGAATAGTGCCTCAACTTCAAATAGACAGCACCAAAGCTAGATGAAGCTGACTAGGAAACCGAAAGCCTGCTTATTTTTATTTATTTGGCTATGCTGGCTCTCAGTTGTGGCATGTGGGATGATCTCTGAGTCATGTGGGATCCTTCACTGCACATGACTCTCTTGTTTTGGCTTGCAGGCTTAGTTGTTTCGCCATATGTGGGATCTTAGTTCCCTGACCAGGGATTGAACCCACATCCCCTGCACTGGAAGTCTGGAGTCTTAACCACTGGACTACCGGGAAGTCTCAAAGCCTCCTTCTAGTAAGGGCAGTTTGCTCTTCTACTTTCAGCTGAAACCTCTACAGAGATAGTCCAATGTTCTTTAGACAGGAGTGAGATGAGGAAAGGGGAATAAACAAACTGAAAAAAATTAAAACCTGCATCAAGAAAAAGTACAAAACCATATCTTCATTATTATTATTCTACTTATTTATTTTGGCTGCACTGGATCTTTGTTGCTGCACTTGGGCTTTCTCTAGCTGTGGTGAGCAGGGGCTACTCTCCAGCTGCGGTGCTTCTGCTTCTCACTGTGGGGGCTTCTCTTGCGGAGCACAACCCCAAGCTGAGTGCACTCAGCAGTTGTGGTGCACGGGCTTAGTTGTCCTGAGGCAAGTGGAATTTTCCTGGAGGGATCAAACCCATGTCCCCGGTATTGACAGGTGGATTCTTAAGGACCACCAAGGAAGGCCCCAAATTTGTATCTTAATGAAGAGACAAAGTTACTTTAAACACACAACTGAGAGTCTTATTAAAATTTTGTAACAGTAGTGCTTTGGATAGTAGTAGTCCTTAAAAGTTTGAAAGACCTGGGTTTTACTCTGCCACTCACTAGTTGTGTGAACTCTGAAAAGATTAACTGCTCTGACCTTTGATGTCCTCATTTGTAAAATGGACGCAGTATCTACTTCAAGAGGTTGCTAAAAAGAGAGAATAAAGTAACATGCAGGGACTTCCTTGATGTTCCAGTGGCTGGGACTCCTCTCTCCCAATGCAACGGGGCCTGAGTTTGATTCCTGGTCAGGGAACTATATCTTGCATGTGGCAATTAAAAAGATGCTGTATGCCACCACTAAGACCTAGCACAGCCAAATAAATAAAATAAAATATGCTAATATGCTAATTAAAGCCCATTTCTTTCTTTCTGCTTTTCCTTTTGGCCATGCAGGACCATAGTTCTGCCCCCTGCAGAAGTCCAGAGTCTTCACCATTGGACCACCAGTAAAGTCCTAAAAGCACATTTCTTAGGAAGTGTTGTAATATCTATTTAACACTCTCTAGCCCAAATTCACTCAGTGTCCCAAAGGAAAAAATGCACCAAGGTATTTTCAATTCACAGGTTAAGACAGTTTCATTAGCTAGAACCTTAGTATCCCAAATGATTCCTATCATTAGGGAACTCCATTCATTCATTCAGTGATTCCAAGTGTTTGAGTGCTTCCTATGGTGAGGCACACGAAGGGACAGATATAGGTATGATCACTAAGCACCATGGAAAACTTACTAAGGGCCAGGCACTTGGCCCTGTAAAGTATAGGAGAAACCACACAACCAGTCAGACATGGTCCCAATCTCCACTATGTCTATATACAAGGGGTACCAGTATACGAAGCTGGCAATGAAGAATAGTTAACAGCTACAAAAGGAGTACTAACAGAGATGGGGCAGAGTGTGGAGGCAATGAATACCAGCAACTGAAGTATTATACTATGGTCCACCAAGAATAAAGCAAATTTTTATACGCCCTAAAATCAGTGAAACACTCTTAACACAATGTTCTCCTTATACAACATTTCCAGTGTTTCTATCTTTCATATTTTAAAAAAATTTTTTGGCCATGCCAAGGGGCATGTGGGATCTTAGTTCCTCAAGCAGGGATTAAATCTGTGCCCTCTGCACTGGCAACATGGAGCCTTCATCACTGGGCCAACAGGGAAGTCTCTATCTTCTATAATTTAAAGATAGCTCAGTTCAGTTCAGCCGCTCAGTCGTGTCTGACTCTTTGCGACCCCATGAATCACAGCACACCAGGCCTCCCTGTCCATCACCANGTGAGATGAGGAAAGGGGAATAAACAAACTGAAAAAAATTAAAACCTGCATCAAGAAAAAGTACAAAACCATATCTTCATTATTATTATTCTACTTATTTATTTTGGCTGCACTGGATCTTTGTTGCTGCACTTGGGCTTTCTCTAGCTGTGGTGAGCAGGGGCTACTCTCCAGCTGCGGTGCTTCTGCTTCTCACTGTGGGGGCTTCTCTTGCGGAGCACAACCCCAAGCTGAGTGCACTCAGCAGTTGTGGTGCACGGGCTTAGTTGTCCTGAGGCAAGTGGAATTTTCCTGGAGGGATCAAACCCATGTCCCCGGTATTGACAGGTGGATTCTTAAGGACCACCAAGGAAGGCCCCAAATTTGTATCTTAATGAAGAGACAAAGTTACTTTAAACACACAACTGAGAGTCTTATTAAAATTTTGTAACAGTAGTGCTTTGGATAGTAGTAGTCCTTAAAAGTTTGAAAGACCTGGGTTTTACTCTGCCACTCACTAGTTGTGTGAACTCTGAAAAGATTAACTGCTCTGACCTTTGATGTCCTCATTTGTAAAATGGACGCAGTATCTACTTCAAGAGGTTGCTAAAAAGAGAGAATAAAGTAACATGCAGGGACTTCCTTGATGTTCCAGTGGCTGGGACTCCTCTCTCCCAATGCAACGGGGCCTGAGTTTGATTCCTGGTCAGGGAACTATATCTTGCATGTGGCAATTAAAAAGATGCTGTATGCCACCACTAAGACCTAGCACAGCCAAATAAATAAAATAAAATATGCTAATATGCTAATTAAAGCCCATTTCTTTCTTTCTGCTTTTCCTTTTGGCCATGCAGGACCATAGTTCTGCCCCCTGCAGAAGTCCAGAGTCTTCACCATTGGACCACCAGTAAAGTCCTAAAAGCACATTTCTTAGGAAGTGTTGTAATATCTATTTAACACTCTCTAGCCCAAATTCACTCAGTGTCCCAAAGGAAAAAATGCACCAAGGTATTTTCAATTCACAGGTTAAGACAGTTTCATTAGCTAGAACCTTAGTATCCCAAATGATTCCTATCATTAGGGAACTCCATTCATTCATTCATTGATTCCAAGTGTTTGAGTGCTTCCTATGGTGAGGCACACGAAGGGACAGATATAGGTATGATCACTAAGCACCATGGAAAACTTACTAAGGGCCAGGCACTTGGCCCTGTAAAGTATAGGAGAAACCACACAACCAGTCAGACATGGTCCCAATCTCCACTATGTCTATATACAAGGGGTACCAGTATACGAAGCTGGCAATGAAGAATAGTTAACAGCTACAAAAGGAGTACTAACAGAGATGGGGCAGAGTGTGGAGGCAATGAATACCAGCAACTGAAGTATTATACTATGGTCCACCAAGAATAAAGCAAATTTTTATACGCCCTAAAATCAGTGAAACACTCTTAACACAATGTTCTCCTTATACAACATTTCCAGTGTTTCTATCTTTCATATTTTAAAAAAATTTTTTGGCCATGCCAAGGGGCATGTGGGATCTTAGTTCCTCAAGCAGGGATTAAATCTGTGCCCTCTGCACTGGCAACATGGAGCCTTCATCACTGGGCCAACAGGGAAGTCTCTATCTTCTATAATTTAAAGATAGCTCAGTTCAGTTCAGCCGCTCAGTCGTGTCTGACTCTTTGCGACCCCATGAATCACAGCACACCAGGCCTCCCTGTCCATCACCAACTCCCGGAGTTCACTCAAACTCATGTCCATTGAGTCGGTGATGCCATCCAGCCATCTCATCCTCTGTCATCCCCTTCTCCTCCTGCCCCCAATCCCTCCCAGCATTAGAGTCTTTTCCAATGAGTCAACTCTTCGCATGAGGTGGCCAAAGTACTGGAGTTTCAGCTTCAGCATCAGTCCTTCTAATGAACACCCAGGACTGATCTCCTTTAGGATGGACTGGTTGGATCTCCCTGGAGTCCAAGGGACTCTCAAGAGTCTTCTCCAACACCACAGTTCAAAAGCATCAATTCTTTGGCACTCAGCTTTCTTCATAGTCCAACTCTCACACCCATACATGACCACTGGAAAAACCATAGCCTTGACTTGAGGGACCTTTGTTGGCAAAGTAATGTCTCTGCTTTTCAACTGGTCACTTTCCTTCCAAGGAGTAAGCATCTTTTAATTTCATGGCTGCAATCACCATCTGCAGTGATTTGGGAGCCCTCCCAAAAATAAAGATAAGGGTCTCAAACTTCAGTATGCAGCAAAATCATCTTGTCAGCTAGTTCAACTAGACTGCTGGGACCCAATCCCAGTCTGGGATTGCATTTAGGATTGTGTTAGGGATCTGCATTTAAAACCGTGACCAGGTGATGCTGATATTGCCACCCTAAGGTTCACACTTAGAAAACCACTAGTTCAATATATGGGCTTCCCTTGTTGCTCAGATGGTAAAGAATCCGCCTCAAATGTGGGAAACCCAGGTTCGATCCCTGAGTCGGGAAGATCCTTCTGAGAAGAGAATGGCAATCCCCTCGGGTATTCTTGCCTAGAGAATGCCATGGACAGAGGAGCCTGGTGGACCTTTATATACCTTAGTATATAAAGACATAATACTTTAAACACATTCTGCAAATCTAAACCTTTAAAAATAACTGTTTAGACTAAATCTAGCTATGATGTACACAGACGAAGGAAAGTTACTGAGACTCACAGAGTTCAGAATTCCAAACTGAAGGCTTCTCTGTATATTAAAAAGCCTAAACTGAGATGTTATACACTTATAAGACCCGTAAATGACAGTGCTCTTTGCACTCCTATTTTTCATTGCTTGGAGTAGAAAGCAAATTTGACCTTACAATCAACAGACTAAATGCTTCATTCAACACCCTGTTTGTTTACTGTTTCACTGCCTGTGTATCCGGATCTCCACCCCTTCCCACTTACTGCTAATATTAACTTTGCAGTCACTGGTTTTGAGCTACCATCTCTGAACACACCTCTTCTAGAGCTTCTGGGCTGGNGCTTCATTCAACACCCTGTTTGTTTACTGTTTCACTGCCTGTGTATCCTGATCTCCACCCCTTCCCACTTACTGCTAATATTAACTTTGCAGTCACTGGTTTTGAGCTACCATCTCTGAACACACCTCTTCTAGAGCTTCTGGGCTGGTAAACTGGGTACTTAAAATCTTCAAATGTCCTACAGGAACAAAGATGCCACATTTCAAATCAGAGGAGCTTCTAAAAATGTGGAACAAGTTATATATGTCATCTCATCTATGTCTCTATGTGTTCTAATTGCTGCCATCTAGTTAGGCCCTTCAGCTATACTTCATATCACTTTCCAGAAACTTTAATTGGTCAGAACAAGAAGCTAAAACTTGAAATTTGTTCATCTGTATTCCCACAGGAAGCAGGGCTGCAAAAACTGAACCCAATAGAAAGGTTTAATATAATGAAATGTGCCCTGTGAATATAAGGCCTTTCTAAAACATGGATCTGGGACTTCCCTGGTGGTCCAGTGTTTAAATAAGACTCTCTGCTCCCAATGCAGGGGGCCTGGGGTTTCATTCCTGGTCGGGCAACTAGATCCCACACACCCCAAATAAGACCTGACACAAACAAATAAAAATAATAAATAAGGAAAAATTTAAAACACAGATCCTTCTACTATGTTTTGAACAAAGTAGATTTAATTAGGATCTCCTTGTCCACCTACCTTACAATTTAAAAAATAATGTTAAAGCATTTTTTTAGATAATTCAGAGAACAATGATCAGGACTGAAAAGATAAAAATCAATCACAGGATTAGCCTAGAAAGCAAAAGAAGCAACTTGAGCCTTCACAGAGGGTCACCTTCCACTTTTGGAAGGGGAAGGACCAATCCTTTATTCAGTGCCTACAATACATCAAATTCTATACAAATATGACCCCATTTATACTCAAATATTACTGGGTGAAGCAGCTAGTACTATCTCTATTTTACAACTGAAGAAACAAACTCAGAGAAGTTAAATCTCTAAGCCAGAAAGCTGTTGAAGTAGTACCCAAATAAGGATTAAAACCCAGGCTTTCTCTAACTTCAAACCTCATGCTTTTATTATTGCCTCTCAATAGGTAGAGAGGGGCACACTTTATTTAAGTGAAAAAAGAGCTAATTTTGTAAAGTTTTGGGAAGTTCAGCTTATACCCCCAGACACTGTCATCCACCTAAATGCAACAAAAGGGCTCTATCGACACCTCAGATGTTCAGCTGCCTCATCTTTTTTTCAATTTCTCTCCTTGGCCTCACTTCTTGTGGAGAGCTAGCAAGCAGGCTGTAAAGGGAAGAAAAAATAATAAAATAAGGTGAAGCTTCCTAAAAATGCCTTACCCGCAGGCAAAAGTACTTCTAGACAATCTTTGTGAAATCAACTCCTTTAAAAGATCTTTGCCTGGGTCTCTGGAGACCTCGGATGTCCCAAGAGTCAAAGAAAGAAAAAGTATTCTGTAAACAACACAGAGAGGTGACACCCGTTTGGTTCAGAGTCAGATGCTGACAATAATCATTATCTTACCCTTTTGGGTTTCCCTTTGTCTTTATAATGAGGATTATCCTCACTTAAAAGGTGCAGAAATTCTGTCCAACATCACAAAATTAATGACAGAGCAGGTATTTAAACCCAGGTTATTCTGTATGTCAGTTAGCAAATTCAACCAGTCTTGTGGCATTTCTTCTACTATAACTTAATCTCTCTTTTTTTTTGGTAGGCCTTATCACAACTGTGTTGTAAATGCCAAAGGATGAGAAAGAAAGTGAAAGAAAGTGAAGTTGCTCAGTCGTGTCGGACGCTTTGCAACCCCATGGCCTGTAGCCTACCATGCTCCTCTGTCCATGGGATTTTCCGAGCAATAGTCTTGGAGTGGATTGCCATTTCCTTCTCCAGGGATCTTCCCAACCCAGGGATCGAACCTGGTCTCCCGCACTGTAGACAGACGCTTTACCATCTGAGCCACCAGGGAAGCCAAAGGATGAGAACTGCTTCTTAAATGTCTGAGAGGAAAACCTGAGTTTTGAAGCTAAACAGAACTGGGTCTGAGTCCCAACTCTGCTACATGCTTGCTGTGTGACTTTGGGGCAAGTTGTTAAACCTCAGTCTTGCTTCTTACTTTTAAAAAGGAAGATTTTTTTTTAACAGAAAAAAGATTTCATGAACAGAAAAATATTAATACTAGAGAAGTTTGAAAAAATTATACAGATTTTATCAACTGGCCTGGCTTAACTAAGAATGACTGTCATGTACAATCCATTAACTGAACACTTAATAAATGTTACATAAGGAGCAAGACAGTCATGGTTTTCTGACTAAAGCATCCAGAGATAGTGCTTCTAGAAGGGCAAGATTCATAGGGTATCTGCTCCAAAAGGTCAGGTGTCATGCCGTCCTCCAGAATATCAATGTATTCAGTTCAAACATTTAACAGCAGCACTCCTTCCCCTGCTATTATCCATTTCTGGACCCCCTTCATCACTGAACTATCTGCCATTTATAATACAATGCCTAACAGACAACAGGCATCTATAAACATATATCAAATTAAAAAAATATACCATTAACACTCCCAACTTCCCTTAACAATTCATATAACCTTACCATTCCCAAGTTTATAGTTGTCTGCCCTGTACCTTGTCTGTTGGTAAATCCTTTGGATTCACAAGTCCAGTAAGTTTATTAACTTTGTATAAAGCCACTCCATTCTTTTCATTTTTCAAATTACTTATTATGTAAAGCAAGAACACACAGCTACACATTTTTAATTTTATTTAGGGTCATGAGCCCTTACAGACTAACTCCCCAGAAAAACAGACACGGTATTTCACATACAATCTTGACTAAGGGTGGGTATTGGCTCAAAAAAAAAAAAAAAAATCCTTCAAAGCCAAAGTTAGGACCCCTCTAAGAGGGGTTCAACTCCCATATTCCAAGATAATGGCAAACTCTATTACAGCCTATTGACCATGGTCTCCCAAATCTCTTTCTTAGGGTGCAACTTAAACCTTAGGGCTTTTTTTCCTTTTAAAAACAAAACAAACAAACCACTTTATCTTAAGATAAGTGTAGATTTACATGTAGTTTTAAGAAATAAGAGATCTCCTATATCCTTCACCCACTATTCTCTATGATAACATTTTGCATGTCTATAATACAATATCATAACCCAAAAATGCAAATACAATCTACTGACTTTATTTGGATGTCACCAGTTTTGCATGTACATGTGTGTGTGCACACGCGTGTGTGCTTAGCTCTATGCAATTTAATGAGATTCACGTGACCACAACCAGTGTCGGTACAGAACGATTCCAGTACAGCACAGAACACAGAGATCCCTCATGCTGCCCTTTTATAGGCACAGTCACTTCCCTTCCTCTCTCCTTCACACTGGCAATCACTGATGTTCTCCAACTCAATTATTTTGTCTTTTCAAGAATGTTAAATTAATGGAATTATACAGTATGTAATCTTCTGAGGCTGGCTTCTTCATTCAGCATAATTCTCTTGAGGGAATTCCTTGGCTGTGCGGTGGTTAGGGCTTGGTGCTTATCCACCAGGGCTGGGATTCAATCCCCAGTCAGGGAATCAAGATCTTACAAGCTGCAAGGCCTGACCCCCACCCACTCAATTTCTTGAGATATCTTAAGTTGTTGCGTTTATTAATAGTTCATTTCTTTTTTTTACTGTTGAGTAGTATTTCATGGTATGGATGTACCACAGTGAAACTATTCATCAACTGGACACATATGGCTTATATCCAGTTTTCAGCTATTATGACCATTCATGTACAGGTTTCCTATGACTGTGAGTTCTAATTTTTCTGGGATAAACGCTCACAAATATAATTGCTGAGTCGTATGGTCAACACATGTTAACTTTTGCTAAAAACTGCTTTATCTGAAATTTATGCATGCAAACAATATTTTAGTTAATTTTTGGTATTACATGTTCCATAAAAACAATATTGTACCACATGGATAAAGCCTTATGGGACTGACCTTTTCATATAACATTAGATTTCTAAGATCTCTCCATGTTGTGGCATTCAGCTGTAGTTTTCATTTTCATTGCTGTGTGAGTATTTCATTTTGAAAACTTGTCAGTATCCAATCAATGATGAAATAAGGTACACCATTTTATTACTGAGGCATTCACAAACAAAAGTTTGAGCATATGCCCATTTCATTCCTACTTTCCTAGATAAACAACCATGAAGTTGTTGCAAATGGTAAATGCTGCCTCTTTCTTTCCTAGTATTTATATTCATACCTACAAAGACATCCCTCAGTGTCCCAAGATTGGTCCCAGGACCATACCCCCATACAAAAATAAGAGGATTTCAAGTACCTTATATAAAATGACACAGTACTTGTAGATAACCTACACACATCCTCTTGTGTACTTCAAATCATCTCTAGATTACTTATAACGTCTAATACAATGTAAATAGTTGAAAATACAAGGTAAACCACTGCAAAGCCAATTCAAGTTTTGTTTTTTGGAAATTTTGGAATCCCCCTACCCCTGAATATTTCTGATTCACTGTTGGTTGAATTCACATACATGAAGAAACTGTGGATATAGACAGACATTATTTGATCTATAGTTCCTCTGCAATTCCACTTCTTGGGTTTAACAGGTCTTGCTAGAGGTCTGTACAATCATAGCTTCAGTTTTTCCAGTTGTCATGTACAGACGTGAGAGCTGGACCATAAAAAAAGGCTCAGTGCTGAAGAACTGATGCTTTCAAATTATGGTGCTTGGAGAAGCCTCTTGGAAAGCAAGGAGATTATATCAGTCAATCCTAAAGGAAATCAACCCTGAATTCATTGGAAGGACTGACGGTGAAGCTCCAATATTTGACCACCTGAAGTAAAGAGCTGACTCACTGGGAAAATTCCTGATGCTGGGCAAGACTGAGGGCAAGAGAAGGGTGAGATGGTTGGATAGCCTCACCAACTCAACGGATGTGAGTTTGAGTAAATTCCAGAGATAGTGAAGGATAGGAAAGTCTGGCTGACTACAGTCCATGAGGTCACAAAGAATCGGACATGACTTAGATGTGTTTAAATACATCAAAAAAAGATGTATTTCTATAGCACGTTGTAAATAAAACACAGAAATTAACTATTTTGAAATTTTAATAGGTTTTTGTTGGGAAATATTCTGAACTGACATGGTTTTTTTTTGGCCTTGCCATGCTGCATGCAGGATCTGGTTCCTAATCAAAGATCAAACCCATGCCCTGGGCAGTGGAAGTGTAGAGTTTTAACCACTGGACCACCAGGGAAGTCCTTGCACTGAGTGCTTTTGGAGAATGAACTGCTGAGTATCCTTTCAAGATCATCCAGAGATTGTTAATCTAATCAAAATGTTTACTTATTCCTGAGTCATTTATACTGACTTGTATTTTCCCAGTTAGAAAAAGAACATGGATATATATAAAAACATCTTATGTTTATTATGTAAGTATTTAACACAAATAATATGATAAATTATTTGTTTCAGAAAACAAGCATGGGTACCCTGAGAGTCCTTGTACTTCTGCAAATGCATTTAATTGTCATCATAGTTGATTATCAATTTGGCTAATATAGAAGTCTATATTCAAAACTGAAATCCTTCAGAATTGTGTTGATATTTTTCCATCATGCAATGAAGATGAATATTCATTCACCAACTATTTAATAAGAGGCCACTCTGTGCAGTACTCTTAAAGGAACAGAAGACACAGCTGTGAACAAAGCAGACAAAAGATCCCTGCCCTGGTAGAGCTGACATTCTGGTCATAAAGAGGGGGTAGCCAACAAGCAGACACATTAACTACAACATATGGTGCGTCAGATGCTGATAAGTACAAAATAAGGTTAAGCTGGGAAAGGGAGAGGGAGGGCTGGGAAGGCAAGAGTGGTCTGGGTCTTGTGGCACCTCTTGGGAAACGGGCAGAGTTGCCTGGAGGAGTCACAGTCCCAAGTGCTATGCTCTCTGGGTTTCCTCCTTCTGTGTCTTGGTCTTGTCACCTTCACTGATCTATTGGCTAGACTATGATGTGTTCAGACTTTCTTTTAATATTTTAGCACACATAAATTTTTCTGAGTACAATTTGTTGCAGGCACTATAGTGAGGGATGGGGGAGTGGTGAGCAAAGAGGTTTAGGTGTGAGGATCCAGACTTTGACTGACTTCAAATCTTCCTTATGCCGTTTATTGATTTTGTTACCTTAGGCAAATTATTTAATCTGCTTGTCTTGGTTTCCTCATATGTAGAAATAAAGGCAAGAGTAATAAGAGTAACTTTCTCTTAGTGAGGTTAATAGTTGATGTAAAGTGCTCAGACCAGTGTCCAGCATCCAGCATAGTGTTAGTCATATTTTTCCTACACGTAACCTCATCACAGAGTTTAACTACTATTGTCTTCTCAGTCTCATTTCCTCACAATTGGTCAACTTTACTACAATCCCTTTTCCAGATCATTCAAAAATATCTTAAAATAAATTAACTATACTCAACTTAAAAAAAAACCTTAAAAGCTGGGTCCAACATGTATCAACATTTATCCATGCTAAGAGTCTTCCTGGATAGCTCAGCTGGTAAAGAATCTGCCTGCAATGCAGAAGACCCAGGTTCAATTCCTGGGTCTGGAAGTTCCCTTGGAAAAGGGATAGGCTACCCACTCCAGTATTCTCGGGCTTCCCTGCTGGCTCAGACAGTAAAGAATCCGCCTGAAAAGGGATAGGCTACCCACTCCAGTATTCTCGGGCTTCCCTGCTGGCTCAGACAGTAAAGAATCCGCCTGCAATGTGGGAGATCTGGGTTCGATCCCTGGGTTGGGAAGATCCCCAGAGGCAAGCATGGCAACCCACTCCAGTATTCCTGCCTGGAGAATCCCCATGGACAGAGGAGCCTGGCGGGCTATAGTCCATGGAGTTGCAAAGAGTCAGACATGACTGAACCACTAAGCACAGCACATCCATACTGAGAAGTATTCATGTTTCCCAAGTCAGTTCTCTCAATGAGCCAGCATTACCTCAACCCCCTTTCTCCAATTAAAATTCAATTTGGTTAAAGAAAAAAAGACATAAAAAAAGCTTTGGACTTCTCCAGTGCTCCAGTGGTTAAGAATTCATCCTGCAATGCAGGAGACCTAGGTTTGATACCTGGCCCTGGGATCTAAGATCCCACATGCCACAGAGGAATGAAGCTTATCGGTGAAAACTAAGACCTGACACAGTCAAATAAATAAATAATATATACATTTTTTAAAGTGAGAGGGAAAAAAAGCTCAAATTAAAAAAAAAATTATAAAGCACACTCTCTCATGACAAAAGCTAAGCAGTAAGAGAGAGGTGAAAATTTTATGTAACTTATAAGGATCAGGCTTATCCTGGTGGCTCAGATGGTAAAGAATCTGCCTGCAATGCAGAAGACCTGGGTTCAATCCCTGGTGAGGAAGATTCCCCTGGAGGAGGGCATGGCAACCCACTCCAGTATTCTTGCCTGGGGAATCCCATGGACAGAGGAGCCTGGTAAGCTACTGTCCATGGGGTCACAAAACGTCCAACATGACTGAGCAACTAACACCTTCACTATAAGGATTAAGTTTTTGATAGCTATTCTAAGAAATCGTATTTAAAAGACCAGACTGGCACTGGACACCTGATGTGTGCAGAATAGCAAGAAAAATTTTGCGTTTTCATCCTAACTCTGTACCATGAATTTACAACTAGGAGAAAACTGGTGGCAAGTTATTAGCTAATGATTATAGGTCAAAAGGAACTGTGCCAGAGTTTTTTATACAACATTTAATCCTCACAACTCACCACCCCACTTTACAGATGAGCTTAGTGAGATTCAAAAGTTTCCCAAGAGTAGATGACTAGTCAAGAGCTAGAATTTCAAACCCAAGTCAACACCTTACAGTTCTAAAGTTTGTTATTTTATTCTCACACATTTAATCTGGACTGTTTGAAGATGCAAGAAAATAAAAATAAAACCCAGTCAACTTTTACCATTGTCTGAGGTTCTTGAACCTACATGTACTTGCTTTCAGATTCAAACAACTGGTATTTGCTATATGCAACACAATAAGATTTAAAAAGCTTTCCTTGCCCTCAGAGTTTGCCAGAACACAATGAACAGTAATGTTTCAAACAATCTGACTGTGTTATAGAAGAGCAAAGCACAGAGTTGAAACGGTAAGCAGTTTATTTAAATGTTATTCTTGAATGTCTCGGGCTTTATTTACTGTTTAAAAGTAAAGATCTTTAATGTTGGGAGATAGAGAACAAACGCAGGGGAAAAGATATTTTCATATGGGGCCTGTCCATTATTTCAATCCTGCCAAAGAGTCCAACTACTCACTCAGTGTTGGAAGGTTCTGAATTTTTATTTGCTTATAAAATTTAGGTATCATAAGACACTCTTATTATACTGTTTTAACAAGAAGAGAGGGCAAAATAGGCGGCTTTCGGGAGAAATAAGAGCGACTAGATGATGGCTAGTTTTGAGCAAAAAAGGAGCGCTAGTCTACAGAGAGAGAACAAAGACTACTATTCCTTGTCTGTTTCACTACTGAAAAGAGCGGGGGAGGAGGCCACGCAAACTTCTGTCAATTTTTTCCCCCATCTGATTGGGAATGCCACGCAAACCATCCTTAACCTCCCTCTATCACCCCGTCACCGTCTCTAGGTTTATTTTTTTTCCCTTTCTTGAATGCACAACACACATTATAAAATAAAGGGATCCAAAACGTCTGGCTAGGCAGAAAAGACCCTCTTATCTGCCGAGGTCGGAAATATAATTCGGAAAACCTCAAGCTCAGATTCCCACAGGTTGTTTCTGCCTCCAAGCAACTCAAGCTCCAGTTACCGCTAAGTCCGACCGGCCCCTGCGGCCGCGGCGCTGGACAGAGCACCCCAGTCTCACCCCACCTCACCTCGCCCCTCGCCCCACTCACGGTCCCTCCCGGCTCAGGCTGTCTTCACCTCCTACACTCTCAGTTGAGGCGCCGACAGCAACCCGCGATCAAACAAGCTTCCCCTTTGGGGGAAGGGGGAGATGAAGGTTCCTTTCTGGAAGAATCTGAGTACTCGGAGCGCAGGGCAGCTGCAAGAGGGGAGGAGGAAGGGTCGGCCAAGGGGGCGGGGAACACGGCATTTATCCACCAAGATCTTTGCGCCTAGAGATCGCCAAGTTCCCTCCGGGCCTCCACTGCCGCCTGGAAATTCTCCCTCGCACTCTGGGCCGGGATGGGAACGTGGCACCTTAAGCTTCCGAAGATGAAGACGAGAGGAGTCCACGACTGCCTGGGTCCTCAGGGAACGGGTAGCAAGAACAAAGCCGCTACCACCCATGCCCCCGGGTGGCCGGGCGACCCAGAGGGACCCCAGAGGCCCGCTTACCTGCCGTCAGCAACTGCATGGCGTGAGTGAAGGACGGGTCGAGCGAGTCCTTCTCGGCCATGAGTTCGGGCAGATACTTGTTCTCCGGCTCCATCTTGACGGAGGCAGTGGCTGAGGGGGGCAGCAGCGGGGTCGGCGCTGGACCGCCCACTGTCGCGTCGGGACCGGTGGCCGAGGGTGGCAGCAGCGGTGGCGGCTGCGTGGCGGGCGAGGCCCGGGCGCCCCCGCGAGACCCTCCTCCGCCTCCCCGGGACCGGTGAGGCAGCGGTGGCTGCCGAGGGGGTGCCTGACGCACGGAAGGGTGGGCACCTGAGGGGTCCATGGAGCCGCTGCGGCCCGAGGACCGGCTCATGCGCGCGGCGGGGTCGTCCCGGCGCTGCATTGGGAAAGACGTGCGATTAAGGGATCGAACAAGCGACGCGGTAGCGGCGGAGGCCTGAGCGCCGGCAGCCCGAGCGGCGGTTGGCGGGGGTGGGAGAGCGGGAGCGACAGCGACCGAAGCCGACCCGAGCGACCCAGCAAAAGGGAGCACCGGAAATGAGGCGGCGCGCGTGCGCAGCCAGCCACCGGCACCGCCCTTGGGTCTCTCCGCGGAGAACAAAGTCCCCGGTCGGGCCACGGCGCCTGCGCACCGCCGTGGAGTCTGAAGAAGTCGCCTCCTCTCTCCCCTTTTCCCTCCGAGCCCTCCAGGCCGGGTACTTGTGCGCGTGCGCGGGAGGCCGCGGGCTCCGTTCGTTTCTTTTCCACGTGACTCGGTGCTAGCGGGACACGTGTCTCCTCCCTCTTCTGGCCGAGCGCACGGAGGAGGCGGGGGCNTCGTTTTCTGCCATAAGGGTGGTGTCATCTGCATATTTGAGGTTATTGGTGTTTCTCCTGGCAATCTCGATTCCAGCTTGTGCTTCATCCAGCCCAGCATTTCTCATGAGGCACTTTGCATAAAAGTTAAATAAGCAGGGTGACAATACACAGCCTTGACATACTCCTTTTCCTATTTGGAACCAATTTGTTGTTCCATATCCAGTTCTAACTGTTGCTTCTTGACCTGCACACAGATTTCTCAGGAGGCAGGTTAGGTGGTCTGGTATTCCCATCTCTTTAAGAATTTCCCACAGTTTGTTGTGGTCCACACAGTCAAAGGCTTTGGATTAAAGAGAAGATAAAAGCAAAACAGGAAGTCTGATGTGATCCTGGCTGATTTGAGAGTAAATGAATGGATACTGGAGTTTTAACAAGATAAAAACTACCTTCTTCTGGCCCTGCCCTTGCCCTCTCCACATCTCAGAGAGATATAAGATAGAGAAGACCATGGTCCTTAGTACAGAGGAGATTGACAGTCTTGTTGGGGAGGAAGACATTTAAATAATTAAATAGTACTAGGTAATAGAGAAGCATTCATTCATTCACCAAACATATTGTGAATCCCTACTGTGTGCCAGATACTGTGCTAGGTGTTGGGAATACAGTCTTGAAGAAAACAGACATGGCCTCTGCCCTTATACAGTTTATACCTAGGTGGTTTGGGAGATCAGAGGATGATGGAATTAATTCTGAGGGATGCAACTCTCATAGACAAACATTTGGGCTAGGCCTGGAAGGAATAATAAAATTTTGCTAGGACTTGGGTTGGAGCATGGAAAGTCCATTCTAGTCAGAAAGAAGAACAGGAAGAGCTGGTGAGAATGCGTGAGATTTCTATGTGAAATAGAGAAGTGCTAGGTTGGAGTGATTTTTATAAAAGAGAAGAAAACAAATTGTTTAGAACACAACTTGCTTTTTAATCTAAATACCATTGGGTTCTTTTGTAGAAACTGAATACTTTAAAATGGAACTACTTCAAAATAACTAAAACAAGAAATGAATCCAGAGGTGAAAACACTGTTATTCCATTGTATGAGGTTTCACTGTAAAATAATCATATTAAATCAGCATAACCCTCTAGAAATTACCCATTGAAATCAGAGGCTTTTGATTCCTCTTTTCAAATTGCTTTCAGAGCCTAAACCCCATTCTTCTGACTATTATCAAAGGTGCAATTTTGTTGTTGTTGTTGCTTATGTATTTACTGTTGACTCTGAATTAACACACATTCAATTTATGCAGTAACATGAATAGCATTTAACATTGAAGTTGACAACTTTTTATGCTTGAGGGTGAATTTAATTTTGAGAAACAAATAATTCAGAGCCAAAGTTTGCAAATAAGATAGAAATTAATTTGGGATAAGGATTTCGAATAAAGAATTCCGTATGACTACGGAATGACTACAGAGTAGTGAATCTGAGTTACTTGTGTAACTTTTAAAGTGTTCCTCACTTTTGACAGATGATAGCACTGCCAGAAGGGGAAACACACCTACCCAAAGCATCTATTTCAAGAACAGCACTTGATAGACAGGGTCCCTGCTTTTGTGCTTCTTTCTAAATAGGGGAGATGGATAATCACCGAGTAAACTAACAAGGGTGAAATAAGTTTTAGAAAGACAATGAAGCAAGATACTGTGATAGAGTGACTGGGGTGGGGATGGAGGGCTGGATACTTTTGGTGGGATAGTACTGGAAGGTCCCTATGAGGGAGAAGAAGCCAGTCATGGTCAGTGTTGAGGGAACTACACTCTGGAAAAAAAGGACCAGCAAGTGCAGGGGCCCTGAAGCCGTAACTGGTTGAGTGGATTCTTGGAACAGAAGACCAAATGGTTGGAGAGTAAGAGAGCACAGCGGGTAGCTATAAGAGTAAAGTGGATGAGGTAGGAAGGATCAGAACCCAGGACAGCCATGCAGGTTGCAGTAAGGCATTTTCTTTGGCTTCTATTCTTCTTAGCACAAAGACCAATAAAAGGGCTATTACAGTCAATATTCAATGAATATTTGATTATTTAGTACATAAATTAACTTGTGTTTTATTGTTATTGATTTTTCATCCAGCTTGATTGAGATAAAACTGACACACAACACTGTATAAGTTTAAGGTGGACAGCATAATGATTTGACTTACAGGTAACAGTAAGTTTAGTAAACATCAACTCATAGATATAAAATTAAAGAAATAGAAAACCTTTTTTCCTTATAGTGAGAATTCAGGACTTTTAAGAATTTTAGTATATAACATACAGTAGTGTTAATTATATTAATCATGTTGTACATTATATGCCTAGCTCAGTTCAGTTCAGTTCCTCAGTCGTGTCCAACTCTTTGTGATCCCATGGACTGCAGCACACCAGGCTTCCCTGTCCATCACCAGCTCCCAGAGTTTGCTGTAAATCATGTCCATTGAGTTGGTGATGCCGTCCAATCATCTCATCCTCTGTCATCTCCTTCTGCCTTCAATCTTTCCCAGCCATTAGGGTCTTTTCTAATGAGTCAGTTATTCACATCAGGTGGCCAAAGTATTAGAGTTTCAGCTTCAACATCACTACTTCCAATGAACATTCAGGACTGATTTCCTTTAGGATGGACTGGTTTGGTTTCCTTGCACTCCAAGGGACTCTCAAGAGTCTTCTCCAACACCACAGTTCAGAAGCATCAATTCTTCGGTACTCAGCTTTTTTAATAGTCCAACTCTCGTATCTATACATGACTACTGGAAAAACCATAGCTTTGACTAGACAGACCTTTGTCAGTAAAGTAATGTTTCTGCTTTTTAATATGTTGTCTAGGTTGGTCATAGCTTTTCTTCCAAGGAGCAAGCGTCTTTTAATTTCATGGCTGCAGTCACCATCTGCAGTGATTTTGGAGCCCAGGAAAATAAAGTCTGTTACTGTTTTCCATTGTTTCCCCATGTATTTGCCATGAAGAGATGGGACCAGATGTCATGATCTTAGTCTTTTAAATATTAAGTTTTAAGCCAGCTTTTTCACTCTCCTCTTCCACCTTCATCAAAAGGCTCTTTAATTCCTGTTTGCTTTCTTCCATAAGGGTGGTACCATCTGCATTTCTGAGGTTATTGATGTTTCTCCTGGCAATCTTGATTCCAGCTTGTGCTTCATCCAGCCCAGCATTTCTCATGATGTACTCTGCATATAAGTTAAATAAGCAGGATGACAGTATACAGCCTTGATGTACTCCTTTGCCAGTTTGGAACCAGTCTGTTGTTCCATGTCCAGTTCTAACTGTTGCTTCTTGACCTGCATACAGATTTCTCAGGCAGGTCAGGTGGTCTGGTATTCTCATTTCTCTAAGAATTTTCCACAGTTTGTTGTGATCCACATAGTCAAAGGCTTTAGCATAGTCAACGAAGCAGGTGTTTTTCTGGAATTCTCTTGTTTTTTCTATGATCCAGTGGGTGTTGGCAATTTGATCTCTGGTTCCTCTGTCTTTTTTAAATCCAGCTTGAACATCTGAAAGTTTTCGGTTCATGTATTGTCGAAGCCTGGCTTGGAGAATTTTGAGCATTACTTTGCTAGTGTGTGAAATGAGTGAAATTGTGTGGTAGTTTGAAGATTCTCTGGCATTGCCTTTATTTGGGATTGGAATGAAAACTGACTTTTCCCAGTCCTGTGACCACTGCTGAGTTTTCCAAATTTGCTGGCATATCCCTAGTACTTATTTATCTTATAACCGGAAGTTTGTACCTTTTGGCCACCTTCTCCAATTCCCCCTCCCCCAATTCCTTGCCTTTGGTAACCACAAATATGATCTCTTTTTCTATGAATTTGTTTTTGAAATATAATTGACCTACAATACTATGTTAGTTACTCTTATACAACACAGTTATTTGATATTTCTGTATATTTAAAAATGGTCATGTAGGTCTAGTTATGATATGTCACCATTCAGAGATACTACAGAGTTATTGACTATATTCCTCACATGGTACAGTTTATAACCATGACTCATTTATTTTGCAACTGAAAGTTTGTGCCCCTTAATCTTCCTTACTTTTTCTTTCCTCCCTCTTTTCCCCTTTCCCCTCTGGCAACCACCTATTCATACTCTGTATCTCTGATTTGTTATGTTTGTTTTTCAGATTCCACATCTAAGTGAAATCATACAGTCTTTGTCTTTTTCTGACTTATTTTACTTAGCATAACTTATGACTTATCTTACTCAGACTTCCCTGGTGGCTCAGAGGTTAAAGCATCTGCCTGCAATGCGGGAGACCTGGATTCGATCCCTGGGTCGGGAAGATTCCCTGGAGAGGGAAATGGCAACCCACTTCAGTACTCTTGCCTGAAGAATCCCATGGACAGAGGAGCTTGGTGGGCTACAGTCCATGGGGTCGCAAAGAGTCGGACACGACTTCACTTTCACTTTACTTAGCATAATATCCCTTAGGTCAATCCATGTTGTCAAAGTGGCAAGATTTTGTTTTTTAATGGCTGAGTAATATTCCATCGTGGGGCTTCCCAAATAGCACTAGTGGTAAAGAACCCACCTGCCATTGCAGGCGACGTAAGAGATGTGGGCTTGGTCCCTGGGTGGGGAAGATTCCCTGGAGGAGGGCCTGGCAAACCCACTCTGGTATTCTTGCCTGGAGAATCCCATGGACAGAGAAGCCTGGCAGGTTACAGTCCGTAAGGTCACACAAAGTAGGACATGACTGAAGCAACTTAACAGGCACGCAATATTCCATTGTATATCTTTACCACATATTCTTTATCCATTCATTTATTGATGGGCACTTAGATCACTTCCATATCTTGGCTATTGTAAATAATGCTGCAATGAACATAAGGGGTACATAGTTCTTTTCTAATTAATGTTTTTGTATTCTTCAGATAAATACCCAGGAGTGCAATCACTGGATCATATGGTAGTTCTTTTAATTTTTATGAGGAATCTCCATACTGTTTCCATAGTGACTGTACCAATTTATACTTTTTGATGTTGAGTTGTATGATTTCTTTGTGTATTTTGGCTATTAACCCCTTATCAGATATATCATTTGCAACTATCTTTTCCCATTCAGTAGGTGATCTTTTCATTTTGTTGATAGTTTTCTTTACTGTGCAAAAGCCTTTTAGTTTGATGTAGTCCCATTTGTTTATTTTTGCTGTAGTTTCCCTTACATGAGGACACATAGCCAAAGAAATTATTCCTGAGAACAGTGTTAAACAACTTACTGCCTATGTTCTCTTCTAGAAGTTTTATGGTTTCATGTCTTACATTTAAGTCTTTAATCCATTTTGAATTTGTGCATGGTGTGAGAGAGTAGTCTTCTTTCATTCTTTTGCATATAACTGTCCAGTTTGCTTAATACCATTGAAGAGGCTTCTTTTCCCCATTGTATATTCTTTCCTACCTTGTAATAGATTAACTGCTCATATAATTAATGCATGAGTTTACTTCTGGGCTCTCTACTCTATTTCACTGATATATGTATGTGTTTTTGTGCCAGTATCATACTGTTTTTTATTGCTGTAGCTTTGTAGTATAGTTTGAAGTCAGGGTCAATAAATAGTTCTTGAGCATCTCCTATGTGCCAGGAACTGTGCATGTTGCTAGGGACATAATAGTAATATGATATGGGTTGCTGTCCTCAGGTTGCCGAAACAGTGGGGGACACGGACAAATAAACTGGCAGTTGCTTGTCAGTATGAAATGAAGTCGCTCAGTTGTGTCCGACTCTTTGTGATGCCATGGATTGTAGCCTACTGTGCTCCTCCATCCATGGGGTTTTCCAGGCAAGAATACTGGAGTGGGTTGCCATTTCCTTCTCCAAAGGATCTTCCTGACCCAGGGATCAAACCCAGGTCTCCCGTACTGTAGGCAGACGCTTTACCATCTGAGTCACCAGGGACTCCTTGTCAGTATAGTATCAGTAAATGCTAGAATGGGGTAAGGTATAAGGTGCTGTGAGAGTACAGAGGAGAGGAGGCTGGTCTGAGGCGTTAAGGAATGCTTCCTGGAAGAGGTGTCATTTAAGCTGAATTTGAAGGGTCTCAAGAATTAGCCATGGGAAGGGTTGGAGGGAGTGTAGAAGGAAGCAAATTATTGGTGAATTAGAGGACCTGCAAGTTTAGAATGACTGGGTCTTAGAGGTATGCATCCTGTAAAAAAAAAGAAATCATCTTTAAGTTTTGTATTTTTTAAAATGTAAACCTTTTGAATTTGTATAGGAAAGACTTTCAAAGGTTTTTTCAGCAGCAGGATGACATGGTTCAGGGGCCTGGCCAGCCCTCAATTGCTTCTCTCCCTAGTATCCTCAAATCAGTCTTGATAATAATCTGTTGAGCTGTATTATACTCAGTGTTGAAAAACACAAAACACAAAGCACATTGAACACCTCTGTTCTCCCCTAACTAGATGAAAAGGAACAGAGGAGGGAAAAATCATTACTCTCTGAGTAACGGAAAAGACCTATCTTCAGAATTGCCTGAGACCACTTAAATCCTACCATCTGTGAGGTCATGAGCCCGAGGGTGCAGCGTGGCAGAGACTTAGGGCCTACTTTAAGCTTTTTTATGGAAACTTGACAAATCCAGCTTATTAAAGAACAGGACCAGTCAGTTGATTCTGTGCTCCAATAAGCTGACTCATTAAATTTGTCCCTGACTTCTAGGGTAGTTGTACATAAAACGATTCCTTATTGTCACAGTTGGCTTGCATTTCTTGGGATAATGGTTCACTGCCTGTGTAATCAGACTTTTTTCTGAGACAAACTCACTAGGGCACTTTCAGATACCTTTTCTGATAGGACATGCTATTCTTTACTAGGGCCTAGGAACTTGGAATCACAGAAATAAGAAGTAATAACAGCCAATATCTTCATTTGTTCATTTTTTAAATTCTCACAATAGTCCTTATGACACTGGTACTCTTATTCCTATTTTGCTGTTGACAGGATAAAAGCACAGGAAGGTTAATCCCTTGCTCAAGGTTACCAGGGTGAACCTGGGTTCAGTTCAGTTCAGTTCAGTCGCTCAGTTGTGTCCGACTCTTTGCGACCCCATGAATTGCAGCACACCAGGCCTCCCTGTCCATCACCAGCTCCCGGACTTCACTCAGACTCACANTTCCCAACCCAGGGATTGAACCCAGGTCTCCCACATTGCGCCAGCTGAGCCATGAGGGAAGCCCAAGAACTGGAATGGGTAGCCTATCCCTTCTCTAGTGGATCTTTTCCCAACCCAGGATGAACTGGGGTCTCCTGCATTGCAGATGGATTCTTTACCAACTGAGCTATCATCTTGGGCTCCTCATACCTTGGTAGGATGACCCAAACCTTCATCTCCCCAGGATTCATGCCCTTCATGTTTCTGCCTTTATTGCTTTGCTGTGGTTTTACACTGATGGCTATTGGCTATGGGAATATTAAGAGGTAACCTGGTGAAGCCTCTGGGAGCAGACAGAGTTCTCCTTACTGCTGTTGGTATCAGCAACCTAATTTCCACTTGGTAATCAGAATCAGTTGCCCTATCCAGTGTTGTAAGCCCCTTTCTGTTATTGACTCAAGAGTATGTGGTCATGGGCTCCTGCAGCTTGGCATGCAGGAAAAGAGAGTTCTGGGGGTTTCTCCTGCTCTGTGCCACATTGTCTTATTTTCTGGGAGTGGCTACTTCCTTCCAAGATATTAGCTCCTGTCAGCAACGCCTTTTCTATGGCTCAGGGTCTTACCACTCATGGGCTGCTCATACTATTGAGTCAATGGCAGAAAAGGGGCTTACAACATTAGACAAGGCAACTGATTCTGATTATATATATTATATATATATACTCTGATATATATACTTGGTCATCCTACCAAGTAAANCTCAGGGTCTTACCACTCATGGGCTGCTCATACTATTGAGTCAATGGCAGAAAAGGGGCTTACAACATTAGACAAGGCAACTGATTCTGATTATATATATTATATATATATACTCTGATATATATACTTGGTCATCCTACCAAGTAAAGAATCCCCTCCAGCCAAGGTGCTGGCAGAAGGTAAAGGGAACATGGAATAGATGGTGGAAGAAGGCAGCTGTGAGTACCACCTTACCCTCCTGACTGCCTACTGAAGCAAGGTCTTTAGCTACTGTATCTTATATCTTGATTATTTCTCCTTTGGCACTTTCCTACTGTCTGGCATGAAACACACTAGTGGCTTACTTTGCAATTTAGGCTCCAGATGGAAGAATAACTGAGCTGACATCACTCGGCAACAAGGCAGTTGGTAACTGGTGGACTGTGTGCCCCTCTGTGTTACCCATACCCATCCATTCTTTTCCCTGTTTGCTCTGTGCCCCAGGAAGCTAATCTCCAAGGACTGTATCATGCAGGCTCATCACTCACTTGAGTTCCACCAGTGGAAGGCACTGGTAAGAGTGTGGTGTGCAGGAATGGAGAGCTCTCGGGGGTTTCCTCCTGCTCTGGGCCACATTTTCTTATTTTCTGGGAGTGGCTGCATCCTTCCAAGATATCAGCTCCTATCAGCAACCCCTCTTCTATGGTTCAGGGTCTCACCAGTCTCAGGAAACTCCATTTCCTTCCCCTTGCCTTTTCAAGCAAGCGTGGTAATAATTTCCTGCTATAGCTGGCCTCTGGCTACCTCAACCTCCCTTTTTGGTGCTCACACTTCTTGAATAGTCCCTTCATTAAAGTTTCTTGAATAATTTGAATTAGTTCAATTTCCTACTGAGGCTCTGACTGATAGCTGAATCATTTAAAGGTGGGATGCAGAATTCTCAAAGTAAATCTGTTTATTATTTAAAAATAAATCAAGCCATAAATCATTTTTAAAAGGGTGGGAGATGAAAGTCATTCTTTTTAAAAACATAATTTATTTTTAATTTTAATATTGGTTTCTTTTTAAAAAAACACTTATTTATTTGGCTGCACCAGATCTTAGTTGTGCCCTGTGGGATCTAGTTCCCTGAGCAGGGATGGAACCCAGGCCACCTGCATTGGGAGCACGGAGTCTCAGCCACTGGGCCATCGGGGAGGTCCCTGGTTTCTTTTTTATAATTTTATTCATTTACTTATTTTTATTTTTGGCTGTGCTGGGTCTTTGTTGCTGCTTGGGCTTTTCGCTAGTTGCGGCAAGCGGGGGCTACTCTCTAGTTGCCGTGCGCGGGCTTCTCATTCTGTTGGCTTCTCTTGTTGTGGAGCGCAGGCTGTAGGGCACACAGGTTCAGTAGCTGTGGCATATGAGCTTAGTTGCTTTGAGGTATGTGGGATCTTCCTGAATCACCGATCAAACCAGTGTCTCCTGCATTGGCAGGTGGATTCTTTACTCCTGAGCCACCAGGGAAGGCCCTAAAGATAAGTTATTATTAAATGAAGAAGTCATAAAGCAAAATGAAGTGGGATAGATGTCAAAGATAAATTTTAAAAGGCATTTTCATCAAATACTCTCCCTAAGGTTAGAAACGGGAAGCATATCAAATGAGAAGGTACTTATTCTTTTTCAAAGGTCTGTAATTTCAAAAGAAAACTTTTTTCTGAAAATACAAATCATCCTTATTACATAAAAGACAGTCTGATAATTTAACAGTCTGATAATTTAACAGTCTGAGAAAAGAGACTTCTTAACTCATAAGTAAGCGGTATTTCCCAGTCACTTTTAGGAATGTTTGTCTTTAATCAGTGGGTTTAAAAATCATCTCTTCCACCTTGCAAACCAACATGAATCCACCACTGATCTATGACATTTGATCCGAGTCTTCACATGCTTCCTTTTCTGCAACTTTCAGAAAATCAGATTTGGAGAAAAAGGGAGGATTTAAGAGAACTACAGGTGAGTCCTCGTGAATAACCTAACAAAACGGAATCTGCTTTTCCATTCACATGACACAGCCGCAGTTGCTCACTTCTACTTACCTCGATTATGTATTTCGTATAAAAAAAATCTCATGTGTGCCTCTCAACACAGGGCCATATTCAAAAACCCTATTCTCTCCCTGACGTCTCTTCAGCCATACTGCCCACGACATTGTCCTGAGCTCATCAAGGATCTCAACTGAGTCAGAGGAAAACCTTGGGAATTCTCTTACCATGGTTTAAAAATTATGTTTACCACTTGTCTTAAATGACAAGATTATGGAGTCAGAGGGAAAACCCCCTTTTTATCAATAAATGCTGTGTAATTTACTCTTCAAATGCAGCAGGCATTTGCTACTCTGCATGACAGGAGACTATGGGGTCCTGGAGTGCCCCCCTCGAGCGGTCCCCCTGCTAAGCTTCACGCTGGCAGACTTGGGACCATGGAGCTGATCCCAGGCTCCACAGAAGGGATGCTTTCAATCAGGTGCACGATGAGCTAAAGACTATCAAATCTGAGGAAGATAGCAGACCATTTAGCCCTCCAGGCTTCTGATGACTTTAAATGACACTGATTATCATCACACCTGCCCTCCTCATAACAAAAGTCCTGCTGTGGCTCCAGGGCACTCACAGAGCTCTCAGTTCAGCTTCCAGGACAGAGGGAAGCCATCAGCAGAAATCCAGTGATCTAGCAGGAGTCTGAGCTTCCAGGACTCTGCAAGCCCCAAACACCTGACATTATTTGGATGCCTCCAAAGGAAATACCCACAGTTTTGTTCTCTCTGATATCAGAAGAGCAAAAGCCGTCTGCCACTTTCTTTACTCAAAATCCACAGGGATGTATATGTATGACTGAGTCCCTTTGCTGTTCACCTGAAACTACCACAGCATTGTTAGTTGGCTCTACCCCAATACAAAACACAAAGTTTAAAGTTTGAAGAAAAAAACAAATCCACAAGGATTGGCAGGAGGAAGAAGTAAGGGCTGGCTGAGGCAGGGTGGGATGGGGTGTGAAGCAGGATGGGCAGGTGGCTGAAGGCCAGCAGCAACCTGGCTTCTGTGGCCCCCTGGTCTGGCCCAGCCTGTGTCCCTGCTTCTATGGCCCCATCACCTGAATTCACAAAGTTTCTTCTGTTCACACCCAACGCCATGACTGTTGCCCTAAAACAAACGTGTAAATGCACGGTCATCATAGCACCCGCTTTGGTATTTGACTTGTGACGTCATTCACTTGGGTTGGGGGCAGGGGTGAAAATTTTGTTTTTTCTTTTTTTTCTTGCTTAGACCTCAGGCATCAGCAGAATTCCTCTGCAGTGCTGACGCAAAGTCACTGGAAGGGACATTCACCCTGATGAACTAGATTATCAGAAACATCTGTGTCCACCTCTTCCCAGGAGGCATCAAGTCCTAGGTGTGGCTGACAGCTCCCACTGAGAGGGAAACCCTCCTCATGGACTCCCCAGAAAGTGTTTTCCCTAAGGACTTTTTCAAAATGCTGTTTTTTTCCAAAGGGGCCTGTGCTATGTTTTGTCTTATGAGAAAATTAGGGAAGCATTTGGAAACCCCAAAATACATATCAGGAGAGTTACACAAGCCTGTGGTGACGTTACCAGATGCCAAGAGTTCAAGGCATGACACCAAAGCCCGAGCTTGGAACCCACCCATGGAAGGAGCCGAAACCAAACAGTTGCCCCCAAACTCAGCCACCAGCTGACCTGACCCCACTGTGAACAGGGTGAACTTTTCCTTTCTCTCTTTCTTGAAAAGCATCTTATATTGTAGTTTGGGGTTTTTCGATATCACAAAACAGATTTAGAGGATTCCAGGGTTTGGGTTAACAGGAAATACAAATGGAAATTAAAAAAAAAAAACAAAAAAACCAAACCTGAGTGGAACTCAGCTCTCCACAGACAGAATCCACATGGGTGTCACAGCTCACTGAATTTGCACCACTTTTACAGAAGTGAAGACACCAGAGGCTGAAATTTCCTCAAGCTTACTTTTTCCATCTCAGATAATTTTTCTGCGCTTTCTCTGACAACCTGACCAATGGAAAAAGAGCTCTCCCCTTCTCCCTATTTCAAAGTGTGGCCATTTTCCTTTTGCCCTAGCTATTTTTGTATTTTTTCGTCATGAGGCTTAGGGCTTCCCTATTAGCTCAGACAGTAAAGCATACGCCTGCAATGCAGGAGACCCAGGTTTGAACCCTGGGTTGGGAAGAGCCCCTGAAGAAGGGAACAGCTACCCACTCCAGTATTCTGGCCTAGAGAATTCCATGGTTTGTATAGTCCATGGGGTAGCGAAGAGTTGGACACGACTGAGCGACTAACACACCTTGGGCGAAGCTATGTTAATAGCAAACTAGAAAAGACATTCCCTTAAAAAAATAATTGGAAAAATTATAAAAGCCAAATTCCTTCAATAATTAGAAGCTGTTGGGACATGTTGTTATTCCTCAGACTGGGCTTAGAGGTGAGAAGGGAACAGCAACTCACTCCAGTATTCTTGCCTGGAGAATCCCCATGGACAGAGGAGCCTGGTGGGCTACAATCCATGGGGTCNAATTAGAAGCTGTTGGGACATGTTGTTATTCCTCAGACTGGGCTTAGAGGTGAGAAGGGAACAGCAACTCACTCCAGTATTCTTGCCTGGAGAATCCCCATGGACAGAGGAGCCTGGTGGGCTACAATCCATGGGGTCGCAAAGAGTTAGACATGATTGAGCAACTAACTCACACTTTCTGGGTTAGACTCTTCTAGGGCTGGAATGACACCCGAGGGCAGCCTCACCCAACCCTACTTGGACCAGGAAGCATGATTCTCAGCATGCTCAAATCAGCTCTCCTCCAACAGGTAAACACCGCCCAGAAACTCCCTGACTTCGAGCTCCACGCTGGACAGGTGCCTCTTCAGGGTGTTGTGGCAGTTGTCATCCAGGGTGGTGGTGTAGAACGCCTTGGGGTACTTGAGATAGAGGATGGTGGTACTGAGGCAGCATGCAGGCTCATGGCAGGGCTGGAAGTGCACCTCCGCCTTGTGGATGTGCCACATGCAACTGGAAATCCAGAAGATCTGGCTGCAGGAGGCCACCACCAAGCCCAGGGACAGGTGGACATTGTCGATGAAGTGCCAGTCTGAGTTGTACTTGATAGAGGATGTGTACCTTACTTCCATTGGTGGTAAGGGGTCAAACACCACTCCTTTGCCAAAGGCCAGGGGTCATAACCTTGGCGAGCAGCCGGAGACCAGGGGGTTGGAGAGAGAGAAGCTGGATTCAGGGCTGTGGGGGGATCCTGCATTGGGCCAGAGCTCTGGGGGCTGGTTCAAGCTCCTCGCTGCCCTGGGCCCCCGAGAGAGACCAGTGGCTGGGGCTAGGGAGANCAGCTGAAGACCAGGGGGTTGGAGAGAGAGAAGCTGGATTCAGGGCTGTGGGGGGATCCTGCATTGGGCCAGAGCTCTGGGGGCTGGTTCAAGCTCCTCGCTGCCCTGGGCCCCCGAGAGAGACCAGTGGCTGGGGCTAGGGAGACGCCTTGAGTCTGGACTGTCCAGGGTGCTGTTGCCCTTCTCCGTGTCCATGTGCTTTGGCACATCCTGCGGGTCAAGCTGGCTCACCAGGGTGGTGCCCATGCCTGGGCCCAGGCCATTGCACCCTGCCTCCCTGCCCCAGTTAAGTCATTCTTCACTAAACATGTGTTGAATCCTTACTATGTGCAAAATAGGTGTTGGGAATATAAAAATGGAAGTCAGTTACTGCTCTGGTATAAATTTAGCTGGGAGGCAGAGGTGTATACAAACGGTACAGTGTGATAGGCACATCGAATTGCCATGGAACAAATTTGAATTTTACTCATTTATTTCACAACTTGGATTTATTTTAATCCCTTTTCCCCATGGCCTAGAAAATGGTCATTTTGGGGGGCATGTAAAATCTCAGAGAAACACAGTCATTTTAAAAAGTTTAATTTATATCCTGTCTTAGTAGAGGCTATTAATTTCTAATGCAACAGAAAAAGATCTGGAGGGATACCCACCGAAGTGTTCCCAGTTGTTATCTCTGAGAAATAAAACTAAGAGGAAAAAATTTTATCCTCATTTTATACCTGTATCATTTTCAGGTTTTCTTTTTGTGTGTGGGGGCTCTTAGTTTCCCATCTACAGACTGAACCCACCACGGCAGTGAAAGCCCCAAGTCCTAACCACTGGACCATCAAGGAACTCCAGGTTTTTTTCAGTTTTTAATTTAAAAAGTGGTTAGGGACTTCCCTGGCAGTCCAGTGGTTAAGACTCTGGGCTTCCACTGGAGGGGGCACAGGTTCGATCCTCAGTTGGGGAACTAAGATCCCACATGCTACGAGCCACTGCTAAAAGAAAAAATAAATAAATAAAAGGAGAATGTTTTAGGAAAAAAAAAAAGTGGTTAAAACTTTATGCAATTAAATAAGTAGTTTAAATGAAAGAAAGGAAATAATATTTATGGAAGATATCAGCAAGGAGACTATTGACTTGGACCTTAATGAGTAGGAGGAATTCATGGAGTGGAGAAGGGATGTTGGATAAAACATAATCACAGAATATCTGATCAGTGTTTCAGATTGGTGTAGTATCTCCTTCACACCTGCCCCTGTAAATTAATTTGTTGATAGAATCTTGTCAGGAAACAAATATGTATTGAGTTCCTGCTCTATGCCAGTGTAATAGATCCCAAGGCAGTATAAGTCAGAGTTCTTGCTCTTAAAGCATTTACAGTCTCAACAGAGAGTTAAGACATTCTCAGAACAGCTAGAGACAGCCCATGGTTAAGTGCCAACGAGTTTGGCACATGAAAGAGCAGGAAAAGCTGAGTACACTGCCAAGGTTTCAGCCTGGGAGCCTTGGAACAGTGGTGCCATTTATAAAAATGAAAAGTTGGGAAAGGAGAGCTGTTTTGAAAGCAGATATACCTATAGTAAAATATCACAGTCTATGTAAATTACTATTTGGCTATGCAAATGCATAGGAATGCATAAGTAATACTTAGACTGGAAGGTGCCAGGAACTATAATAATCTCTACCTTTTATTGAATGTAGACTGGGTGCCAGGCATTGTGCAGTTCTTTGCATACATTATCTTTGAATCTTTACAACAAATCTATGAGGCCATTATGACCGCCATTTTTCAGATGAGGAAGTCTGGGAGAGGTTGTTCTTGCAACAAGTGGGAAAGTGACATGTCAGGATGAGAACACGTCTGTCCAACTCCAAATCGCTATGACACTATGCTGTGTCATCCAAGTGGATGTACAAGATGCCAACTCTGCCCTGTGGTGTGAGTTGAAGGCACAGGCAGGTGTCCCAGTAGGCATCAACCAACTCCTCAAACAGGCAGAGCTCTATTGCAAGGACCACACCAACATCATCAGAGAAATTCAAAGAAGGTGATAACTACACCCTGGAGTGGGCAGGGAAGGCCTCCAGGAGGAGTGGAGGTTTGAGCTAGAATGGATCGTATTTTAATACGGCAGGAAATGGCACTCCAAACTGAGGAGGCTGCAGATGCAAAGGAAAGAAAATAGACACAGAGAAGGCGTGCATATGGTGAAGAATCTAGGTTGGGGCCTGAAGGAAAGTCAAATGTAGAAAATCAGATATGAAAGCCCTTGAGTGCCTTTGGAGAAAGGAAACAGCCTTAATAGAATTTTGAGTGGAGATAAAAGAGTGGTAAAAAGAGACTATCTGGTATGATTAAAGTGATCTTTTCAGGTCAGCTGTAATACTCAGGATAGATTGGAATTAGCCACTTAAACTAGATAAGATCTGGGTTGGTATTGGTCTTTGAATGGCAAGAGGAAAGATGGAAAAGAAGGAGGTACATGTGAGAAATATTTTGAGGGAAAAATAGAGATGCTTGGCAACTGAGTGGATTCAGAAAGACAGGAAAGGAAACAGAAAAGAATCTAGGATTTGACTTGTGGTTGCTGGAAGAATAATGATACCTTTGAGATCAGGATCAAGGATAGACTAAGCTTGCTTTGTTGACTGTGTTGTGGCCTTTCTCAGGGGAGAGAAGGTAGAATGCGGAAAGCAAAGGACAGAAGAATAGGGAGTAAGCTAAGGAGGATGAAGAGCCTGGGAAGAAAGAGAGAGAGAAGTATCAAGGGATCAGAGTCAAAAAAACCTAGGGGGCAGGCAGGAGGTCTCAAAAAATTCAGTAGTGACCACCAGGGTCAAACAGTATAGAGATGGCTAGAAGAATCAACAGGAACGAGACCACTGGCTTTGATAAAATCCGTATGCAGGCTTTCCTTGTAGCTCAGTTGGTAAAGAATCTGCCTTCAATGCAGGAGACCTGGGTTTGATTCCTGGATTGAGAAGATCCCCTGGAGAAGGAAATGGCAACCAACTCTAGCATTCTTGCCTGGGGAATCCCATGGACAGAGGAGCCTAGAAGGCTACAGTCCATGGGGTCGCAAGAGTCAGACAAGACTTAGTGACTAAAACCACCACATACAAGCTTTTGTCTTTCAGTAAAAACTACCAAACAAACTAGACAGAGGATGCTGAAAAGAGGGTGATGATCCTGTACCCATGCAGGTAACATTCCTGATCACCTATGTGCTCAGTCTCAGGTGATGGCTGAACTCTATCCATCCCATTGACAAGGCTATATTATTCATGCTTTCTTATAGAGGGAGACTGAAGCTCAAAGAAATTAATTAATTCTCCCAAGGCCTTGAAAGTGAAAGTGAAAGTCATTTGGTTGTGTCAACCCAATGGACTGTAGCCCACCAGGCTCTTCTATCCATGGAATTTTCCAGGCAAGAATATTGGAATGGGTTGCCATTCCTTTCTCTAAGGGATCTTCCTGACCCAGGGTTCGAATTTAGGTCTCCTGCATTGCAGGCAGATTCTTTATCATGTGAGTCACCTATGGAGGGAGACTGAAGCTCAAAGAAGTGAATTAACTCTCCCAAGGCCTTACATTGGAAGTAGTGGAACTAGATATCCAACCAGGTCTGCGTGTTTCTAAAGGCCTTCCCACTTTCCACCTCAGCAGTGTCTGTGCTGGAATGTGTGATGATATGATGGTGCCATAATAATAATATGAACACCTACCATTTAGTGAGCACTTTCTGGCACTATGATAGTTTATGTATATTTATTTTATTTTGTGACACCCTTTAAAGTAAGTGTTATCAACCCTGTTTTACAGCTGGGGAAATTGGAGCTCAAAGAGGTTAAGCAGCATGGCCAGAGTCACAGCTAGAAAGTGGTAAAATGGCCTTTGTGTGGAGCTGTGGTCTTCTTTTGCCTCTCAATAACGTCTTTCTTTTGGCTGCATCACCTGGCATGTGGGATCTTAGTTCCCCAACCAGGGATTGAACCCTGCAGTGGAGGCAAGGTGTCTTAACCACCAGACCATCAGGGAAGTCCTTTGAGAATTTCTTAAAGGAGGACTTCCCTGGTGATCCAGTGGTTAAGAAACTGCCTGCCTTTGCAGGGGACATGGGTTCAGTCCCTGGTCTGGGAAGATTCCACATGCTATGGAGCAACTAAGCCTGTGTGCCACAGCTACTGAAGCCTGCGCTCTAGAGCTTGTGCTCTGCAACAAGAGAAGCCACTGCAATGAGAAGCCCATGTACCACAATGAAGAGTAGGCCCTGCTCACTGCAGCTAGAGAAAGCCCGAGCAAAGCAATGAAGACCCAAAGTGAAAGTGAAAATCCCTCAGTCATGTCTGACTCTTTGTGACCCCATGGACACAGTCCGTAGAATTCTCCAGGCCAGGATACTGGAGTGGGTAGCCTTTCCCTTCTCTCAGGGATCTTCCCAACCCAGGGATCGAACCCAGCTCTCTCACATTGCAGGCAGATTCTTTACCAGCTGAGCCACCAGGGAAGCCCAAGAATACTAGAGTGAGAAGCCTATCCCTTCTCCAGCGGATCTTCCCGACGCAGGAATCGAACCAGGGTCTCCTGCATTGCAGGCTGATTCTTTATCAACTGAGCTATCAGGGAAGCCCAGTGAAGACCCAGCAAAGCCATAAATAAATAAGTAAAATAAAATAAAAGGAATTTCCTAAAGGAAACTTCTACTTGGGCTCCAATAGGTGACTAGCTAGTGCTCCTAGACTTTATGTTGTTCATTGTATCATATGCAGTATCACATACTTCCTGGGTGATTTTCAGTGACTCAAATGCTGAGCTTCTGGAGGCAGACTCCCTGCATAGCATCACTTCAAGACTGCTGTCCTGAGCTACAGTGCTTTCTCTTTATTAGGTTCCTTGGCTCACTGCAGGGATTGAGGACACTGTGTGGCTTTTGAATTTGCTTTTCCTCAGAGATGGAGGAAGCCTTGAGAGTTCATCCTTTGCCTTAATTGTTAGAAGTGTCTGGGCAGAATTGGGCACCCGTGGCTGGCCAGTGGCTCTCCCTGGCAATCCCAGTGGCCAGCATCACTTTTCCTGTCTGAGCTTGGTGGATAGAGGCTGGCTGGATTGATAGAGGTGTCCACCTGGCCAGTGGCGCCTGTGAGACAGCTCTAATTCTCTCCCAGAGCCTTCACTCTGGCCTGGGCAAAACCCAGTGAAAGCACCATCTTAGTGACAGCAGCCTTGATGGGGAGGAGGCAGACTTGGAAATTTCCCTGCGGGGTTCTGGGCGGAAAGAAAGCCAGCAATGGGCTGACACTGTGATTGGTGGGCCTGAGCAAGGAAGGGGCAGTAGGCCAAGGATGTCTCTTCCCCTTAGTCGTTAGCGTGGGCCTCAGGGAAAATGTCAGCCTTCCTGATCTGGTATCATCTGGAACCCCTGCTGTATAACTAAGTGATTCTCTCTGCACATGGTCAGCAGCAGATTTTTCTCAAGGTGAAAGCAATTAGGCCTTGGTCTCCTCCTCCCCTGCTGCCAGAAAGAAAAGGAAGATGGAAAGGGAGGGCCGTCCCTGCTTCTGCTGAGGTCAGCCTGGCTGCCCTGGCCAGTTCCGGTAATTGGCTCCCTCACCTGCTCACACTTCTCACAGTTTGCCCTGGTCTTGGGTGTTTCAGCGTCGCTCAAGGCTGAGGCTCTGAAGAGGGCAGCAGCTGCTGCCTTTCCACTTATCTCTAGAATGAAGAAAGAAGGCATCTCACCCTGCTCAGGGCAGAGAATTAGCTGGAATACCACGAGCAGGTCCTGAGCAGCACACACGGGTGGGGCTGGGTTGTGTGTGCCTCCTCTCTCTGGAAGATCCAAAGCAAGGTTGGAGAAAAACTCTTTGGGAGGTGGAAGAATTTATTCATTTGGTTAACAGCTACGTCAAGCACTCTCCTAGGAGTTTCTGGTGCCTGTCAGTTTGGAGCTGGGGAGAGTACAGTGGGTGCAGGAGGTAGAGGAGTGGGAGAGGTCGGGAGCAGGAATTACAAAGGTCTGAATGTCACAACAGAGGAGGGCAGGACAGCTTGGGTATCTGATGGACTAAAGCAGTCAGGGAAGGCTGCTTGGAGGAAGAGGCTTTTGAAAAAGGGATAAAAATCTCTTGATAAAATGCTTGAAGGTAGAAAGGGTAAAAATTGAAAATAAAAGCTTCTTAATATTCCCTACCACTATCCCTAGTAGTAACAGCTGTTAATACAGTGTTATGTAGTTTTGTAGGAATTTTCCATGCGTAGCCAGTTGTAAATACGTCTTTGGAACTGCTTTTTAACAAAACGAGACTTTACTAAGCATCTATTCTGCTGGTTACTTTTTCTTACTTCACAATATATCCTGTGCCTTTTCCCACGTCTATCGAGATTTGGCTCATTCCTTCTGAAGGCTGTGTGTGGTATGAGGAAGTAATTTTTGAAAGGTAAGAGCTGAAGAATGTGTGAGGTTAGGAAGGCAAAGGGGTGGTACCCTAAGGAACAGAATCTGGGAAAACAAAAACAAGATAGATCTCCCTAACTATGCTTCCTAACATCTCCTTCCTCCTGTTTTCAGAGCTCCCTCCCTTGCCCTGCTGCCACGTTTTCCCCACTCTAATTTGCAAAGCAATTCAGCTCCTTTGTCTTGCCTAGCCCCGGGGAGTTTCATTCTTCATGCCAAAGCAACTTATTAAGTATTTTCTAAACAAAGATCCTGTATACCCAGAGAAAAATTATGCCACTCCCCTAACAGACAAAAGTAGCTGCAGGCAGTTGTGGTTTTAAATAGCAATTAAGAGGTTGGGGGTGGGGGGGGGGCGTGAAATCTGTTACATAAAGCACCTGGCAGTTCATAAATGTCAGTTGTTTGTTACTATTATTATTTTATATGTGTTGATGGATAAGTTGGCTGCTGCAAGAACCCTTCATCCTGGAGCACTCACCTCTTGGTTGGCAGCTTTTAAGTGTGCAGGGATGGTGTTTTATTCGTCTTCATACTCCCGTCTCTCAGCTCAGGGCCTGGCACAGAGCAGATATGCCAGAAATAAGTGTTGAGCTGAGCACTCAGGGGCTGGAGTGTGCTGCTCTGAGTAGACGCCGAGTCCTGGATGCTGTGGGCCTGGTATAGATGCTTTTGAACACTAGAGATCAGAATCAAAGACTTCTGGCCCTGGGGGATCTCATTATCAAGCTAGGTCTTAGGAAGCATCGTCTCATATCCGAAAGTGTAAAATATCAATAGTCCCCAGATGAGTGCTATTATCATTTCTTTTGTCTTTTGGAGGTGGGGCTAAGCTTCCTCCTGGTTTTTTAGGCATGAAATAGAAAGTAATGTGCACAAATCTCTCTTTAAAAAACTTTTCATGGTGTATGGCAGAAACCAACACACTATTGTAATTATCCTTCAATTAAAATAAATAAATTAAAAAACTTTAAAGTATTTATTTTAGTGAAGTATAATTTTTTATTTTTTGGCCACACCACATGGCATGTGGGAACTTAGTTCCCCTACCAGGGATCAAACCTGTACCCAAGCTGCATTGGAGGCACAGAGTCTTAACCCCTGGACCATCAGGGAAGTCCCTGAAGCATAGTAGTGCTGTGATATTATATAAATTACAGGTGTATAATATAGTGATTTACAATTTTAAAGGTTATACTCCATTTAGAGTTATTATAAAAATATTAGCTATGTTTTCCGTGTTGTACAAATGCACAATCTTAAAAATCTTAAATAAATAGCTAAATGTTTATACTGTAAACACCTTTATAATCACCATCTAGATCAAGATACAAACCATTATCAGCACCCCAGCAAGCCTCCTGTGGCCCCCTTTCAGGTGCATCCCCTTCCACAATAGAAGCTACACCATATGACCTCCATCACCATCAACTAGTTATATCTGTATTTGAGCTTTTTATAAATAAAAATCACACAGTCTGGCTTCTTTCACTCAACATAACTGTTAAGATTCATCTGCGTCAGTACTAAGTTCTTGCTTGTGTGTGGTGTGGTATTATATTGAACGAACATATAACAAAGGACATTTGGTTTGTTCTTCTGCATAAAGCTGTTACAAATGTTCTCTTACAAATGTTTTGATGGCCTTAAGCACTTATTTCTCTTGGCTATATATATGCGAGTAGAATTGTTAGGTCAAAGCAGATACATATGTTTTGCTTTAATAAATTACTGCCAGTTTTCCAAAATGGTTGTGCCCGTGTACACTCCCACCGGCAGCTCTATTTGTTCAGCATTCTTGCTGAGACTTTCAGTCCTTTTAATTTCATCTGCTTTGATAGGTGTGTAATGGTGTCTCACTGTTTTCATGCATTTTCTCTAATAAGCAATGATTTCATATGCTGATTTCATGTGCTTATTGGCCATTTGGATGTCCTTTTCTTTCTTTTTTATTTTTGGCTACACTTAAAAAAATATTATTATTGACTGCGCTGGGTCTTCATTGCAATGCGTGGGCTTTATTTAGTTGTGGTGAGTGGGGGCTACGCTAATTACAGTTCTCGGGTTTCTCTTATTGGGAAGCACAGGCTTAGTTGCTCCTCGGCATGTGGAATCTTAGTTTCTGGACCAGGGATCGAACCCATGTCCTCTGTATTGGCAAGCAGAGTCAACCACTGGGCCACCAGGGAAGTTTGTCATTGACCGTTTCGACGAGTCTGTTCAACCTTGATCTTCTCAGCCAGAAATGCCTCACCCACGCTTCAGTGACCGTCCTGGAGCTGCCTCCAAAGATTCTGCTCCTAAACGTTCACATGTCCAAACTGACTCTGATATCTCTAACAGGTTGACCCTCATGCCCCTCAAAAATAACATCCCAAATTGAAATCTTCAACTCCTCTTAGACCCAAATCAATTAGCCTCCCTTTGTGCTCCGGCCAAGTTCATGATCCAGGCAATCATCCTCACTCGCACTGTTCCTCTTAATGCTCAGACCACAGTTTCACATGGGCTTCTCAAGTGGTGCTAGCAGTAAGGAACCTGCCTGCCGATGCAGGAGATGTAAGAGACACAGGTTTAGTGCCTGGGCCCAAAAGATCTGCTGGAGGATGGCATTACAATCCACTCCAGTATTCTTGCCTGGAGAATCCCATGGACAGAGGAGCCTGGCGGGGTACGCGGTCCATAGGGTCACAAAGAGTAGAACACGACTGAAGTGGCTTTAACAAACAGCACACAGTTTCACATATCTCAAGAAACCTTCACAGCCCGTTTCCTTCTTACCCTTTCCATGCCCCTCCTTGTCCTGAGACCTCCTCAGGTCTTAACTTAGTTACTTCCTCTGGGTTAGGTGTTTCCTGTGTGCTCCTCCAGCCACTTCCTTTTACATGTCATTTATCACACTGTTGTAAGCACCAGGATCATTGCCTGAATCCCTGGATCAGCTGTCTGTTGTTCTTGCCTACTCAGCATTCATTCCCCGCTTCTTAGTTAGCACTCCAGTTTTCCCTGGGAGCCATCCCTCTTTCCTCAATCTATGTGGTCTGGGTAGGGATGCACGGGAGGGTGTGCCTGTCCCTCAGGCCTGGCTAGTTGTCATATTCCATCCTTAAGCCCCATAACTGGGTCAGTGTTAGGCATGGAATCAAGGTAGTTGATCAGAGCCAATCTTAGGTTTTCCCTGGAACAAATGGGAAAGAAAATTCTTTTTCAGTGGCGGGGGTTAGATGAGGGATGGCATTGACAGGCTAAGAAGAAAACCTGGAGCCAAGGACAGCCATCACGACACCACCAGAAGGAGAAAAGCTGCTAGAGAATGGAGAAAACTCAGGAGAGCAGGATCAAGGTAGGAAGAGATTGACTCCCACTGACATTTTTTTAATTAAAAAATGTTATTATTTTTGGCTGTGCTGGGTCTTCGTTGCTGCACGAGCTTTTCTGAAGCTGCGGCAAGTGGGGGCTACTCTTCAGTTGCGTGTGTGGACTTCTCATCGCTGCGGCTGCTCTTGTTGCTGAGCACAGGCTCTGGGATGCAAGGGCTTCAGTACTTGCAGCACGTGGGCTCAGTAGTTGCGGCTCCTAGGCTCTAGAGCACAGGCTCAATAGTTGTGGCCCACAGGCTTATTTGCTCCATACCATATGTGGTCTTCTCGGATCAGGGATTGAATCCATGTCTCCTGCATTGGCAGGCAGACTCTTTACTACCGAGTCACCAGGGAAGCCTCCACTGACATTTTCCAGCCCATGGATCAACCAGCCTGAGGTCCACCCTTCCAATCAACTTTTCAGTAAAGTGAGCCAACAAATTCCCCTTTGTTTAAGCCAGTGTGAGCTGGTTTCTGTCACTTGCAACCAAAACTGTACTAATACATTCTCCCATTAGACTGCAAACTCTGTGAAGGCAGCAGTGCCTGGCATAGAATAAGGATTTAGCAAACAGAGGTTTAAGGAAGGAAAAGAAGAGCTCCTCTTCTTCACTTTGCTAGACCTTCCTCCCAATTTCTCCCACCTGATGATGTTCTAGTACCATCCTCAAGTTTCCCCTTGCAGGTTTGGGGGTCGCTCACTCAGCCTCCACCACGGATGTCTGTTCCCTGATTGCTCTGTAAGCTTACCTGCCTGTCCCATAGACACTCTGATGGCTGTTCCTCAGCTCTCCGTTCTCCACGTTACCTTTGCTGATCAATCCAACCAGCCACGCATTCTAAGTGGACGATCTCTGTATTACTGGAGCACGTAGATTCTACAATCCTGCATAGCCTATTTTTCATTTTTAGTGCTTTGATGGATTTTCTTATAATCTTCATTTAGCTTTATTGTCAAACTACAGAGTAGCAGTTGTTAAATGCCTAAGTTCAGAAGGCTGACTCAACGAGTCAAATCCCAGCACTATCACTTGCCAGTTGTGTGACTTGGAGGAAGTGACTTAACCCCTCTGAGCCTCAGATGCCCCATCTATAAAATGGAGATGATAACATGACTTACTTTATAGTGTTTTTGTGAGAAGTTAATGAATTGATTACCGTGAAAAGACTTGTTTACACTCTGGGAAAATTACCACATGAGACATTTCACAAAGGAAGTGAAAACAAGGCCAATTTTCCAAGTGGCTAAAGATGGTTTGTTGGCAGTGGGAAATGGGGCAGGCTAATAGCGTGAGCGTCCTACCAGTAACCCCTAGTGGGTTCCTTTGTTTTCTGTATTCCATCTGTAATGTGTTCTGACATCACTAATGAAATTATCTTCAAGTGTTTGGCATCTCATTAGGGTTTGAGAGCTGGAGTGGTGACCAAGCGGATTTAACCACAAAGGGGCGCTAGTGATGTTTGCTGCAAAAACTTGGGGACTAGTTTTGCTTATACTATATGTACATAAGTTAGGGTCATTGACTGTGATTCCAGCACATGTACATACATGTTAGAGAGAAAATTCAGCAACTCCTCCAGCCACTACCTAACTCTGAGATTGCACACAGCTGGACTGCAGTAAAACATTTCAGTTGTAAGAGCTTGGGCTTCACAACCTGTCGTCCCTGGGTTTAGGTGTCATCTCTGCCTCTTGCTTACTTGTGTGAACTTAAACTAGTAATTTAATCCTCTCTGAGTCTCAGTTTTCTCCTCTGTAGAAATGGATAAAGTAATTGCTTCTAAGGTGCCAATCTGAGCGGTGCCAGTTCACAACATCTTCTATATTATTGATAGCACCTATTTCACAAGGTGGTTGTGAGGATTAAGTGAAATTGTTTCCACAAGGCAATGAGTTAAGTGGTGTGCACATAGAAAGCACTTGGTAAATAAGAGTTGCGATTATGGCACTCCACTCCAGTACTCTTGCCTGGAAAATCCCATGGGCAGAGGAGCCTGGTAGGCTGCGGTCCATGGGGTTGCAAAGAGTCAGACACGACTGAGTGACTTCACTTTCACTTTTCACTTTCATGCATTGGAGAAGGAAATGGCAACCCACTCCAGTGTTCTTGCCTGGAGAATCCCAGGGACGGGGGAGCCTGGTGGGCTGCCGTCTACGGGGTCTCACAGAGTCGGACATGACTGAAGCGACTTAACAGCAGCAGCAGCAGCATTATTAGTTATTGTACATGTAGAAGTCTTTCTGTTATCATCATCGTTACAGCAGGAGAATGTAGAGTCAGGCGAGTTAATGAGGAAGCCTTTCTGAAGAGACTCTAAGGCTTAAACTGGATTTAAAAGGTAGGGAGGAAACTATTTTGGCTGAAAAGATCAGAGTGAGTTGTTTTGTAAAGGAAGAAGAGGGAACAGGTGTTCGTGTGGCCAAAACGAGATACTTGGATGCAGCTCAGGCCTGTCCTCAGGGCCCTCTTGGGCCCCGGCCAGTCGTGGGGAATCCCAGAAGCTTCTCTGGCTTGGCTTCAGAAGGAAACAGACATCTCCTATGGAGAGAAAGGGAAGTCACCGCGCTGCTGCCTTGTGGTGCCTGAGACTGGGGCCAAACCGGCTGGCAGACAGATTTCCAAGGGGTCAGAGGAGCTGGCGGGGTGAGGGCCTGAGGGTCCAGGGCTCTGGCCACGTGGTCCACTGGCCAGGCAGCTTCTTTCTCTCTGCAAGGTTAGCATCTTCTTCCCAGATGCTCAAAATTCCTAGCTCCTGTGTGCCAACCCGGGGCTCTTCTCCAGGGAAGGGAGGTGAGCACTGTATAGGGAACTATGAGAATACTAAAACTCTGAGCTTCCGAAGTTCTTCATGGAACGTTATGCAAGAGACAGCCAGACGAGGCTTTTGAGCCATCCCCTGTCTGCCTCTCTGGATCCATCTCTCATCCTGCTCTGAGTCTGCCTGGTTTTGCTACACCTATAGGCTTTTTGCCTCTGGCTTCTTGCTAGGCCTATTCATTGAGGAGCCTGTGGATGACAGGCAAGAGGAGAGAGAGGTATTTACACCCCTGGCTCCCTCCACAAGCTGGCAGTACTCTGTGATGGACAGCCACTGCTCTTCTACCAAAGGCCCTCCCCTGGGTCCAGGCGACTGTTTTCTCCTCTGTTCTTCAGGCCTAGATGTAGTGACAACTCCTCAGTTATTACTAGCCTCAGGTCACCATGCTTCCCATTGAGGTTTTCTTACACTGAGCTTCCCTGGTGGCTCAAATGGTAAAGAATCTGTGTGCAATGCAGGAGACCCAGGTTCAATCCCCGGGTCAGGAAGATCCCTGGAGAAGGGAATGGCTAGCCACTCCAGTATTCTTGCTTGGAAAATTCCATGGACAGAGGAGACTAGCGGTTTATAGTCCATGGGGTCGCAAAGAGTTGGACACGACCGAGTGACTAACACTTTCATTTTCACTTTACGCTGTCTATACCATAGAAAATAAACCCTCTTCAAATAATTCTAATTTGAGTGTGCCATCTGCTTTCAGCTGGGACCCTGACTGATGCATTTGCCAAGTAAGGATTTTTTGGTTGTCTTTAGGCAGACAGAGAGAGAGAATGTGAATTCTTGTCTCATTATTGCTTCAAGTACCTGAAGCTTGAGGTACAGACTTTAGACGTGTCTGCTCAAGTGTTTAGGCAAGAGCTCAGAGTTTGCAGGTTTCAGTCGCTTTCTATCCTTCAGCTCTGTTTCCTTTGGATTTGCATGGTGCTCAGGCATTCTCTCTACCTGGCAACCCCCAGCAAATCCACACTTATAGCCTCCCAATGTCATGTCCAAAACCAGGTTCATATCTTTCCCGATGGATTCAACAAAGATCCAGCATTCTTGTTGGCTCTGCATGGGTCACAAGATCACTCTTTAAAAAAATTTTTTTTTTTTTATTTATTTGGTGGTGCCAGGTTTTGGCAAGGATCTACTGTCTTTGATGTGGCATGTGGGATTTTTTTTTTTTTTTTTTAGTTGTGGCATTTGAACTTTTAGTTATGGTATGTGGGATCTAGTTCCCTGACCAGGAATTGAACCCAGGCCCCCTGCATTGGGAGTGTGGAATCTTAGCCAATGGACCACCAGGGAAGTGCCACAAGTTCACCCCTGAAGCAATTGCTGTGACCAGGAAGATGGGATAAACAAATGGCCAGATCTGAGTCACACACCCTCACTGAAAGCTTGAAATAGAGGTGTCAACTCCACCCAAATCACAAGGCCTAAGGGTGGGGGAGGGTGGTTCTCTAAAGAGCGAAGGTGCTCTAACCAAAAGAGGAGGTATGGATGTTGAGCAAGATAAAACCCCAGGAGTCTATTCTACTTGGCTGTGTGAATTTGGATAAGTAACCTAACCTCTGGAACTTTTGTGTCCTCTCCTCCAAGAGTACTAAGAATATCTAGTGATTCTTGAGCAGTTACTGTGTGCCAGGCCCTACACTAAGTGTTTTAGACGAATCTTTGTTTAGTAATGACCATTATTTCCTCCTCTTTACAGTAAGATAAAACAGCTTTCCCAGGATTCCAAAAGCCTAGATGTGGCAAAGATGGAACGTGAGCCCAGATTTGTCTGATCCAAGAGCATGTACTATTATACCCTGGTAGCTCAGTCAGTAAAGAATCTGCCTGCAATGCAGGAGACCTGGGTTTGATCCCTGAGTTGGGAAGATCCCCTGAAAGAGGGCATGGCAACCTTCTCCAGTATTCTTGCCTGGAGATTCCCCACGGACAGAAGAGCCTGGCGGGCTGCAGTCCATGGGGTCGCAAAGAGTCTGACATGACTGAGCGACTAAGCACAGCATAGCCTCTTACTTGATTTTTATTTTTGGCTGCACTGAGTCTTCATTTGCGGGTGTGAGATCTTCATTGCAGAGCATGTGGGCTCAGTAGTTGCACCGTGAGGGTTTAGCTGCCCCATGGCGTGTGGGATGTTAGTTCCCTGACCAGTGATCAAACCTGCATCCCTTTCATTGGAAGGCAAATTCTTAATCACTGGATTGCCAGGGAAGTCCCTGCCTCTTAGTTTAGAGCTCAGCTTGTAAAGCTGTGAGGACTAAGCTTGCAAGGTTGTTGTGAGGATTAAAAGAAATGCAATAAATACGATATAGCCAACATTTATTATGATTTTACTATAGGCCAGGCCCTGGGCCCAATGCTCTAATGTGAGTTCATATTTAATCCTTTCTGAGCCATAAGAACACCTAGCACAACCCCTGCCCAGTATGAATTCAGTGATACCTTCTCTCCCCTTATGCTCCTGACTTTCCTCTTCGTTTTGGTTCAAGTACCTCTGCCATGTGCTGGGGTCTTCAATGTCATTCAGAGTCTCTGAGCTATTTACCCTGCTGCCTAGAAGCTTAGAAAAACCAGGTTCAGGGCTCACAGGAGATTGGAGAAGTCCTCATGGGGAGACAGGGCTCAATCAGAAGAAAGGGAAAATAGGCCTGAGGGAAGTGATGTTATTACTGTTATCGCATCTGTGTTTTTCCGCTGAGCACCTTTGGTCACTTTTAAACATCTCAGGGGAACTGGGGTTTACCCTTTGGGGAAGTGAGAGAGATAGAGAGTTGATGAGTCCAAAGCTTCCCAGCAAGCTGATGTGAGGACCACATATAAATTCTGGTTTTCCCTCCAGTTCTCTGGACTGTTTCATCCTGGGGTTAGTTGTCCATTATCTTTGCTTTTTCGAAATTTTTAAACAGTTGTTTATTTATTTGACTGCACCAGGTCTTAGCTACAGCCTGAGGGATCTTTGATCTTGGTTGTGACATGCAGGATCTTTTCAGTTGTGGCATGTTGGGATCTAGTTCTCTGACCAAGGATCAAACCCAGGCCCCCTGCATTGTGATCGTGGAGTCTTAGACACTGGACAACCAGGTAAGTCCCTATTGTCCATCATATTTGACTCTTTCTTTCTTCTCTTTTTTCTATTAGGTGCCAGGACCCAACATTTCTCCCAAATGATTATTGTTACCTGAAAGATTGTTGAAAACTGACCAAGTTTTCTCCAATTGGGATTGAGGGAAGGGACTGTACCTTTCATTGTTTGTGTTTCCAGCAACTAAATGAATGTTTAATTGAACTTAATAATAGCGATAATTTATTCAGAGCCTCCTGTGAACCAGTTACTTCACGGATCATCACATTTGATTCTCACAACAACCTTGTGTTAGAGCTACTGCTTTTATCCTTATTTTACAGAAGAGGAGTATGTAGCTCTAAGATAGGTGACTTGTCTAAGGTCACGAGGCTAGCAAATGGCTAAACAGTAAGCCAATGAGAGCTTGGACGTCTCTTTTGAACTCCAGACGCGTGTATCTAACTGTCTATTTAACATATCCTCTTGAATGTCCAATGGGCATCTGAAAATTAACATGCCCAGGATTGAGTTCCTGGTCCATTCCCCCTAACCTCTGATCAATTAATTGCAACTGTATCTTTTAGTTGTTCAGAACATCAACCTTGAAATATCCTTAACTTCTCTCTCTCATACACCCTCAGTTCAGTGACTCAGTTGTGTCCAACTGTTTGCGACCCCATGAATCGCAGCATGCCAGGCCTCCCTGTTCATCACCATCTCTCAGAGTTCACTCAGANAACCTTGAAATATCCTTAACTTCTCTCTCTCATACACCCTCAGTTCAGTGACTCAGTTGTGTCCAACTGTTTGCGACCCCATGAATCGCAGCATGCCAGGCCTCCCTGTTCATCACCATCTCTCAGAGTTCACTCAGACTCACGTCCATCGAGTCCGTGATGCCATCCAGCCATCTCATCCTTGGTCGTCCCCTTCTTCTGCCCCAAATCCCTCCCAGCATCAGAGTCTTTTCCAATGAGTCAACTCTTTGCATCAGGTGGCCAAAGTACTGGAGTTTCAGCTTTAGCATCATTCCTTCCAAAGAAATCCCAGGGCTGATCTCCTTCAGAATGGACTGATTGGATCTCCTTGCAGTCCAAGGGACTCTCAAGAGTCTTCTCCAAAACCACAGTTCAAAAGCATCAATTCTTTGGTGCTCAGCCTTCTTCACAGTCCAACTCTCACATCCATACATGACCACAGGAAAAACCATAGCCTTGACTAGACGAACCTTAGTTGGCAAAGTAATGTCTCTGCTTTTGAATATACTATTTAGGTTGGTCATAACTTTTCTTCCAAGGAGTAGCTCCAGGCTATCAACACACTTGGTCAGCTCTACCTTCAAAATAACTCCAGAGTTGACCCTTTCTCACTCTCCACTGCTCCTTTTCTGGTCCAAGCCATCGTCATCATTACTGTAACAGCCTCCTAGCTGATTTTCTTGCTTTTGCCTTTGCCCTCTGTAGTCTGTTCTCAACAGATTCAAATGTCACCTCTCTGCTCGAAAACCTTCAGTGGTTAAAGTCATGAGTAAAAGCCAAAGTCCGTACTCTGAGCCACAAGGCGTTATCTGAGCTGGCTTCCTGAGACTTCTCAGACCTCATGTTCAGGCTCCTCCTCCCCATCACTTCAGAGCCTTTGCATACGCTGTCTGCTCCGCCTGGAAAATCTCTTCCCCCAAATATACACATGACTAGCTTCTGGATCTCTTTCAGGTCTTTGTTTCAATGCCATCTTGTGAGGCTTTTCCTGGACATTCTACCTAAAATTTCACACTCTCTCCTTATATTTCCTATTCATCTTTCCTATGTTATTTTTTTCTCCTTAGGACTTAACACCATCTAAGATAATATATTAATATACTCTGGTTTATTATCAGTCTTCTCACTAAAATGTATGCTCCTTTATAGCAGGAGTTAGGTTACTATTCTTCCAAACTGACTCTCCAACTCCTTTAGCAATGCCTGGCACATATGAGGGACTTGCTAAATATTTATTGAGTAAATGTGTGAATGAAGGAGAAAAGAGGTCTTTTGACTCATCCCATTGTTCCACACTACCTCTCCAAACTCAACGTCTTTGTGATATACAAATCGGGTTGTTGTTTTTTTTTTGCTGTGCTACACAGAATGTGGGATCTTAGTTCCTTGGCCAGGGATTGAGCCCACACCTCCTGCATTGAAAGCGTGGAGTCTTAATCACTGAACTGCCAGGAAAGTCCTCACAAGTAGTTATTTGATGAGGTTTACATCAGGGCCCCAGTGCTGCTGGGGTTCTTTGGGATTAATAAATAGCACCCTCCTTGCCTAAAAGAGTTCTGAACCATTTGATAAATAAGATAAAGAAATAAGATATACAGAGACTAAGATAGTTTTATTATTGATAAAACTGATGTTGGATATAGTGGCTTATGTCTGTAGATAGGTTTGCTTCCTAACCTAACCCCAGAATTAGTCCAAATTAATCACCCATTCACTGGTAGTGCCTGATGCTGTAGAGATGTAGATATAGAGAAGCACACGGAATGCCTCCTGGAAATCCAGGTGGAAAGGAGTATGCAGAACTTCACGTAACAGTTCTTTATCCCAAACACAGATCTATTGAGTCATTTCTCTGCTTTAGGGGGAAGAGTGAGTTAGAGGCAGAGAGAAGACAGGATTATTGTATCAATGAATGCCTTGCCCATGGAAGGAAAACATCAGGAGGAAATTATGGGTGTTTCCCATTTACACACACACACACACACACACACACACATGAAGTCCTTTTTTTAAAAAATAATAGCTTTATTGCCATATATTAGATGGGTTCAAAATAATTGTGGTTTTGCACTGTTGAACTTTGCCATTTGATATTGGAATATGTTCTTAAATGTGGTTATGTTATATATCATTTTAATGCTCATTTCTCACTTTATGTTTTTTAAAAATATTTTTATTTATGTATTATTATTAGCTGAGTTGGGTCATTGTTTAAGAACACACGCTTTGTTGCACCATGACATGTGGGATCGGACCAAGGATTGAACCTGCGCCCTGATCAGGGATCAAACCTGTGCCCCCTGCATCAAAAGCATGGAGTCTTAACCACTGGACCACCAGGGAAGTCCATCACTTCATGTTTTTTTGCTAATGACTTATTATGTGGGCTTTCCTGGGAGCTCAGATGATAAAAGCATCTGCCTGCAGTGTGGGAGACCCAGGTTCGATCCCTAGGTCAGGAAGATCCCCTGGAGAAGGAAATGGCAACCCACTCCAATACTCTTGTCTGGAAAATTCCATGGATGGAGGAGCCTAGAGCAACTTCACTTACTATTATATTTTATATTTATTTTAGACTATGGAAATGATGTTAGACAAAAAGTAAATTTGAGCGATTTTCTTATTTGAGTTCAAAATGGATCATAAAGCAGCAAAGACAACTCACAACATCAACAACACTTTTGGCCCAGGAACTGCTAATGAACATACAGGGCAATGGTGGTTCAAGAAGTTTTGCAAAGGAGACAAGAGCCTTGGAGATGAGGAGCGTAGTGGCAGGCCATCAGAATTTGATAAGGACCAACTGAGAGCAATCATAGAAGCTGATCTCTTACACCTACAGAAGTTCCTGAGGAACTCAGCGTTGACCATTCTCTGGTCATTCGGCATTTGAAGCAAATCGGAAAAGTGAAAAAACTCGATAAATAGGTGCCTCATGAGCTGACTGCAAATCAAATAAATCGTCGTTTTGAAGTGTCATCTTCTCTTATCCTTTGCAACAACAACGGATCATTTTTCAATTGGATTGTGATGTTCAACGAAAAGTGGATTTTACGAGATAACCAGCGACGACCAGCTCAGTGGCTGGACAGAGAAGCTCCAAAGCACTTTCTAAAGCCAAACTTGCACCAAAAAGGCCATGGTCACTGTTTGGTGGTTTGCTGCTGGTCTGACCCACTACAGCCTTCTGAATCCCAGTGAAACCATTACATCTGAGAAGTATGCTCAACATATTGATGGGATGTGCTGGAAAATTGCAATACCTGCAGCCAGCACTGGTCAACAGAATGGGCCCAATTCTTCTCCATGACTCCGCCCGACCACACGTTGCATAACCAATGCTTCAAAAGTTGAAAGGATCAGGCTATGAAATTTTACCCCATCTGCCATATTCACCTGACCTCTCACCAACAGACTACCACTTCTTCAAGCAACTTTTTGCAGGGAAAATGCTTCCACAACCAGCAGGAGGCAGAAAATGCTTTACAAGAGTTTGTCAAATCCCTAAGCACAGATCTTTACACTACAGGAATAAACAAACTTATTTATTGTTGACAAAAATGTGCTGATTGCAGTGGTTCCTACTTTGATTAATAAAGCTGTGTCTGAGCCTAGTTATAATGATTTAAAATTCATAGTCCAAAACCACAATTATGTTTGCACCAATCTCATAATTCACATCTAACACAGTTCACTTTAAAGCTCAGTGATTTTTAGTATCTTCATACAATTGTGCTATCATCACCACACTCTAATTCCAGAAGATTTTCATTGCTCCATTATCCTTTGAAGCACAAGATTTTCAATATTTACAAAGCCCCATTTATCTATTTCTTTATTTTGCTGCTTGTCTTTTTTGGTGTCATATCTAGGAAACTATTGCCTAATACAATGTCACAAAGATTTGCTGCTATATCTTCTTCTAAGAGTTTTGTGGTTTTAGCTTTAACATTTAGATCTATAATATATTTTGAATTGTTTATATGGTATGAGTAGGGATCCAGCTTTGTCCTTTTGCCTATGGATATCCAATTGTTTCCTTTGCACTCTTGTCTAAAATTAATTGAGCATAAATGTAGAGGTTTATTTGGAGACTCTCATTTCTATTTCATTCCCTGATGCTGGGAAAGACTGAAGGCAGGAGCAGAAGGGGACGACAGAGGATAAGACAGTTGGATGGCATCACTGACTCGATGGACATGAGTTTGAGCAACCTCCGGGAATTGGTGATGGACAGGGATGCCTGGCATGCTGCAGTCCATGGGGTCGCAAAGAGTCAGACACGACTGAGCGACTGAACTGAACTGAATCTTATTTTCTAAAAAATATTTATTTGGCTGCACTGGGTCTTAGTTGCAGTGCTAGAGATCTTTAATCTTTGTTGTGGTGTCTTTAACTGTCGTATGTGGGATTTAGTTCCCTGATCAGGGATCAAACCTGGACCCCCTGCATTGAGAGTGCAGAGTCTTAGCCACTGGACCACCAGGGAAGTCTCATCTTATTTTTTATTCTTGTGCCAGTATCACACATTGATTATTTCAGCTATGTTAAGAAGCTTGAAATTTCCCCCCAAGATTGTTTTGACTATTCTGTGTCATTTGCATTTCCATATAAATTTTAGCATCAGCTTGTCAATTTTTGCAAAAAAAAAGCCAGCTGAAATTTTGATAGGCCTTGCACTGAAACTGTAGATTAGTTTGGGGACCGTTATCATCTTACTCCCCAGAATCCCATCTGTTCATTCCAATCCATGAACACATTTCTTTCCATTTAAGTCTTAGGTATCTTTTGGGTCTTCTTTTAATCTATTCTTTTTCCAACAATCTTTTGTAGTTTTCAGTGTATGAATCTTGTACTCCTTTTGTTAAATTTATTCCTAAGTATATTATTCTTTTTGAAGCCATTGTAAATAAATTTATTTTCTCAGTTTAATTTTCAGATAGTTCATTGCTAGTTGGACTTCCCTAGTGGCTCAGACAGTAAAGCGTCTGTCTACAATGCAGGGGACCCAGGTTTGATCCCTGGGTCGGGAAGATACCCTGGGAAGGAAATGGCAACCACTTCCAGTACTCTTGCCTGGAAAATCCCATGGATGGAGAAGCCTGGTAGGCTACAGTCCACAGGGTTGCAGAGTCGGACACGACTGAGCGACTTCACTTCATTGCTAGTTATTATGGGCTAAATATTTGTGTCCCCACAAAGTTCATTCATTGAAGTTCTAATCCCCAGTGTGATGATGGCCTTTGGGAGATGATAAGATCATTAGCGTGAACCCAATGAATGGAATTAGAGCCCTTATAAAAGGGACCCCAGAGAAGACAGCTGTCTGCAACCCAGAAGAGGATCTTCACCAGAACCTGACCGTGCTGACACCCTGGTCTCAGACTTCCAGCTTCCAGAATTGTGAAAAATAAATTCTGTTGTTTTTAAGGCACCTAATCTATGGTATTCTATAGCAGCTGAATGGACGAAGATATAGTCTACAGAAATTCAACTGATTTTTGTGTATATCCTGTTCAGTTCAGTTCAGTCGCTCAGTCGTGTCCGACTCTTTGCGACCCCATGAATCGCAGCACACCAGGCCTCTCTGTTCATTACCATCTCTCGGAGTTCACTCAGTCTCACGTCCATCGAGTCCATGATGCCATCCAGCCATCTCATCTTCGGTCGTCCCCTTCTCCTCCTGCCCCCAATCCCTCCCAGCATGAGAGTCTTTTCCAATGAGTCAACTCTTCACATCAGGTGGCCAAAATACTGGAGTTTCAGCTTTAGCATCATTCCTTCCAAAGAAATCCCAGGGTTGATCTGCTTCAGAATGGACTGGTTGGATCTCCTTGCAGTCCAAGGGATTCTCAAGAGTCTTCTCCAACACCACATTTCAAATATCCTGTAACCTAGCCAAACTCATTTACTAGTTCTAATAATTGTGTGTGTGTGTGTGTGTGGATTTCTTATATGCAGAGTACATCATGCAAAATGCCGGCCTGGATGAGGAACAAGCTGGAATCAAGGTTTCCGGGGGAAATATCAATAACCTCAGATACACAGATGGCACCATCCTTATGGCAGAAAGCCAAGAAGAACTAAAGAGCCTCTTGATGAAGGTGAAAGAGGAGAGTGAAAATGTTGGTTTAAAACTAAACATTCAGAAAACTAAGATCATGGCATCACATCATGGCAAATAGATGGGGAAACAGTGGAAACAGTGGCAGACTTTATTCTTTTGGGCTCCAAAATCACTGCAGATGGTGACTGCAGCCCTGAAATTAAAAGACACTTACTCCTTGGGAGAAAAGTTATGACCAACCTAGATAGCACATTAAAAAGAAGAAACATTACTTTGCCAACAAAAGTTCATCTAGTCAAGGCTATGGCTTTTCCAGTAGTCATGTATGGATGTGAGACTTGGACTATAAAAAAGCTGAGTGCCGAAGAATTGATGCTTTTGAACAGTGGTATTGGAGAAGACTCTTGAGAGTCCCTTGAACTGCAATGAGATCCAACCAGTCCATCCTAAAGAAGATCAGTTCTGAATATTCATTGGAAGGACTGATGGTGAAGCTGAAAATTCAATACTTTGGCCACCTGATGTGAAGAGCGGACTCATTTGAAAAGACCTCGATGCTGGGAAAGATTGAAAGCGGGAGGAAAAGCGGATGACAGAGAATGAGATTGTTGGATGGCATCACTGACTCAATGGACATGGATTTGAGTAAGCTCCAGAGTTGGTGATGGATAGGGAGTCCTGGTGTGCTGCAGTCCATAGGGATGCAAAGAGTCAGACACGACTGAGTGACTGAACTGAACTGAACTGAGATTAGTTCTCTTTTCTTTTTGCCATCTCCAGAGATATTCATTATTATTATTAATTTCTAGTGTTTCCTTCCAATGTATTCTATACATATCTAAATAGAAATGTGTACTGTTATACATTGTTGTGTTTAAGACACAACACATTTATACTTATTGACAGTTACATATCGTGCCTGGTTTTTGTTTTTGTTTTTAATTTAACAGTGAATCTTGGAGATCATTTCAGAGTGGCACATATAGATCTACCTCATTCTTTTTAACAGCTGCATATTATTCCATTTTGTCCAAATGCCCCCATACTGAGGGCTATTTAGATTGTTTGTAGTTTTGTGCTTTGCCAACAATTCTGCAACAAATATCCTTGTGCAAATTTATTTGTACATATCAAGCTGCTTTGACAAATACTTGAAAAGTAATTAGAAGCATACAAGAACAAGAGCTTTATTTATTGATTTATTTTGGCCACACCACATGGCATGTGAGATCTTAGTTCCCCAGCCAGCATGGAACCTTTACCCCCTGCAGTGGAAGCTCAGAGTCTTAACCCCTGGACCTCCAGGGAAGTCCCAAGAGCTTTTATAATTGGGATGATTGCATTTATCTTCTTTCAACCCTGCCTTCTACTTTCTGGAACCTGAGCTCCAGACCATCAGTGCCCTTTAGCAGGCTGAAAAGTTTTTCATCACTTACTCAGTACCCCACGCTCAAACAGGCCATGACCTGTGCTAAGGGAGGCTGAGTGTAATGACTGCAAACCCATCAGGACAGTGCTGTCCACGCCAAGCCAGAGGTTCCCACGAGATTTTCTATTCCAACTGCTAGAGCGAGTGGTGGTGTGCAGTACACTGATGACTGCAAGGGTAGCCAAAAGTCGCGATTCTGGGATGACCTTGGCCAATCACGATGTGACTGGTGTGCTGTTTAGCTAAATCAGAACTGCCCTGTTCTGACCAGGAGAGGGCAGTAGTGAGCTGCCTAACGTTTCTGCCAGGCTCACGATAGGTTCCCTCCCTGAACAAGGAACTTCTGTCTGGAGCAGCTCCACAGAACCCCGGCAGCCAGGTACCTCTCCCTGTGCATGAAGAAGGAAGGCATATTAGAGGTAGTCTGGTAGAATATGTATTGAGGACAACAGAGGAGAAAATAAAATCAGGTAACTCCCTTCCCTTATGAAAACAGTTTCATTTTTTCTCATAAATATAAACACTATACACATTATGTACATTTCAAACAATACATGACAGTACAAAGGGAAGAAAAACACCTGAAATCCCATGGCCTGGGATAGCCATTGTTCACATTGTCGGCAATATTTTTGTAACCTGCTTTTTTTTAAGCTCAGAAAATGATGTGAACATCCATCTTTGTCGACACCTCAAATGTTAGAGGCCTCAGGACTTGAACTTACATAAATGCTTCTTCAGTTTTCCCACCCAAGTTACCCCAAAGGCAGAGAAGATGAATGCATTGCGGGGCAAGTGGTGTGCGAGACAGTGTGTGTGAAGCTGGGATGAGCAGGAGAAACTTCTTTGAAACATTGTGCTTATACCTTAAACATTCACATTTTGCATTTTACATTATAATATTTGGAAAACTACTCCATGTTTATTTTAATTTAAGAAGACTGTGTCTTTTGTTCTTCTAGTCTTTATAATATTCTGTTGTATATATGTACTATCATCTGTTAAACAAAACAGTGTTGAACATGTCAGTCATTTCCAATTTTTTTCCAATATAAACACTACTGCAATGAGCATTCTTATGCAAATGTATTTTTTGGTCTGAATTATATCATTGGAATGAGTTCCAGAATAGGCATTTATATACCCTTAAAAAAAATAATTAATTTCACTCTGTCGGGCCTTAGTTGCAGCACGCAGGATCTTCCGTTGCAGCATTTGGACTCTCTAGCTGTGGTGTGCTCGGTACTTGTGACATGTGGCTTTAGTTGCTCCTCAGCACATGGGATCTTAGTTCCCTGATCAGGGATTAAACTCAAGTCCCCTGCATTGCAAGGCAGATTCTTAACCTCTGGACCACCAAGGAAGTCCCCAGAACTGGCATTTTAAAAAATAAAGATACTCTTTGCTTCCTCCATGCTTTTGAAAATTGGGTGCACATGATGAAAAGGGTGCTGATGGGAAGAAGGCTTGTTCCTTTAAACTTCCTTGTGTAGTCCTTGTTGTTCTTCAATTGCTAAGTCGTGTCTGACCCCTTGTGACCCCATGGACTGCAGCATGCCCCCTGTTTTTCACTATCTTGTGTGCACTGAGTTGGTGATGCCATCTAACCATCTCATCCTCTGCTGCCCCCTTCTCCTTTTGCCTTCAATCTTTCCTAGCATCAGGGTCTTTTCCAGTGAGTTGGCTCTTCACATCAGGTGGCCAAAGTATTGGAGCTTTAGCATCAGTCCTTCCAACAAATATTCAGCATTGATTTCCTTTAGGAGAGACTGATTTGATCTCCTCACAGTCCAAGGAACTCTCGAGTCTTCTCCAACTGGTACCTTTTAGTGGCCTGGCTCTAGGCTTGGACCCAACCCCTTTTTTTGCATTTGGCACAAAATGATTACATGGCTTCTTGCTGCCCAGCACTGTGCTAAGTAAACTCTTTCCATCTTATCTCATTCACTCTTAACTACGTGGTAGTGTGGGCATGATTATTCCTGTTTTATAGAGGAGGAAGCCAGTTCAGTGAATCCATGTGTTCTGGCCAAGGTTACACAGCTAATAACTGAGTGTGTAGGTGTCTTGATTAGGAAGCCTAGCAAAGGGACTTTTATCAACCTTGTAAACAGCACACCTTGACTGCAGACTTGTTCCTAAGATGGTTGTCTAAAAAACATTTTAGGTATAAGGACAAACAACCCCTGCACACACAAAAACCACTAAAGCTATTTTAAGTTTTAGAAAAAGCAGGGAGGGTAATGGTGGAAGAGAGAATTATATGAACACAGAGAAATCTCTTGGAGCCTAAAAGGAAAAGTAATTAACCTCATGAGAGAAGAGGAAGCAACTCTTCTGTCTCTCTCTTCTGTTCTCTCTCTATTTCTTGGAGAGGTCTCGGCCTCTCTTCCCATGTGAGTCAAGCTCATTCTTCTTGAGTAGATCGGTTTCTCTGGTCCCCCAGGTATGTGACTTTCTCCCGGCTCCCAACTTTATATCTCCTCAGTTTAAGCATGTAGTTCAGACAGAACTAGGATCTCTTCAGTCCTAAACCCAAATCCCCAGGAGAGAGAATCTGATCTGATTATGCTGGATTACACATCTACTTCTGGTCCAACCAGTTGTATAGTTGGAGGGCAGGGTTCAGTACTAAAATGGCTGTTAGTCTAGTTTGTGGGTAGGCGCCAGTTCTTACAGAAAGATCACTGTGGCTGGGCAGAATCCTATCAAGATATATGTTTATGTCTACTATGACTCCCTATCTATAGAATCCAAACATTAACCTGCTCTCCTTTGGATATGTGACCAGCACTCAACTCAAGGTGACTTAAAAAAAAAAAAAAGAATTTATTGTCTCTTAAGAGAACAGTCAAGGGCTTGGATCTAGGCACAAATAGATACACTTGCTCAAAAGATACCATTAGGAACCTATCTCTTTCTGTTTCTCAGGCCTTTTTCTGTGTTTGCTTCCTTTCTAGGCAAGCTTTCTCCTCTTTGTGGTAATGCAGCCAGTAGCAGCTCTAGGCTTGTATTCTCATGACTTAGCTTCCTCTGAGGAAAGCAAATTTTTTCTTCCCAATCCTTTCAGCTATGATTGGCTTTGATTGACTTACAAGCCCATCTTGAACCAATCACTGTGGCCAGGGGATAGTTTTCTCTGACTGGCTAGTCCTGGACCACATGACCATTCCTAGAGATCAGATGGGGAAGCCACCTTGAGTGGGGGAAGGACAGTTTCCCAAAGGAAAAATGGGCAGCTCTTAACAGAGGTTCCAGAACCTACTATGTTAAAACAGTAGATTGGATTTGCACCAATAACCTCCTAAGTATGTTAAAGAATCCTGGTAGAGGGGGAAGAGATGCCTTTCATTCTTTTATTCAATGTATGTTTATTGATGGTTCCATATATGCTCAACGTATGTGTAAAAAACTAGGCTCAGGGGATCCAATAGTTAATGAGATGGACAAGGTCCTTGCTGTCGTGGAGCTTAAATTCCAGCAGTGTACCAACACATAAATGTATCTTGAGCACCCACTATGTACGAAATAGTTTCAACTACTTTCTTTCCCCTCCCTTCCATATAAAGAGAGAGAAAACGTGGCCTTTCCTTCTAAGAGGAGTTTACAATATACCAAGGCTGATGAAATAGTGGTAAGTAACAAGGGGGGCTCAGGATGGGGAACACATGTACACCCATGGCTGATTCATGTCAATGTATGGCAAGAAGCACTACAATATTGTAAAGTAATTAGCCTCCAATTAAATAAAATTTTGTTTAAAAAGTAATAAGAACAAAGGGTAAGTTCCCAGAGAGTTACACAAACAAGAAAGGGCTCTGAGAAGGCTGTGCTGAGGAGGAATACCACTACCATGGCAATAATAACAATAACAATAATGGGTAACACTCATTCATTGTATACTGGATGCCAGGCACCCTGCTAAAAGCTTTCTGAGCTCTAACTCCTTTAACCCCAATAACAACCCTATGAAGGAAGTATCCCATCTTGCAAAGGAAGGAATTGGGCTCAGAGAGGTGAAGTCAATTTCCCAAGAGCATGCAGCCGGAGGTCACAGAGTCAGCGCTTGAACCCAGGTCTCTCTGACTTCAGAGCCCATCACTTTAACTATCACATGGTTCTGGGCCTAGAAAGAAGGGCAGGAGGTTTAGGACCAGGAAATATGGGTCTGTAGTGTTCCTGGGGTGGGTGTGGGGGCAGAGGGCAAGGAGCCAGCAGGAGCAGGCTTTGTTCTTCCGGCTACACTGAGGGCTTCTCTGAGCCTCCATACATGGCAGAAAGTAGCCGTCCCCCGCTTTGGGGCCGGTGTCTGACTCCCTGGTGCTGATTACAAACTGGCAGCCCTGTAGGTCAAATATGATGCACAAGATATTCTTAGTCGGTGGCATTAAAAAATGAATGAGTGCCCAATATTTGCAAATTGGGAAATTTCACATGAAAGTATGGAAAATCACAATATCTGACAAGTCTGGACCTACATTCCCATGGCAACCATCTGCTAGAGCAGAGTAACAGCTGCTGTCATAGACAAGGCCCACAGTCTCCATGCGCCACCATCCCCATTCCCTGTTGTCTCTCCTTGGGCTGCTCCACTCATTGTCGTTACTGATGTGACCCTGGGGTGGTGTTTGGACTATGGTCACTATGCCCCAGCTGTATTCTGAAGACAGAATACAGCTCAGCTTGGGTCAAATGTACACCTCTGGTTCAAGCACTGTGAGGATTGCAGGGCAGAGTTTGGTGAGATCAAGTCTAAGGGCACCTCTCCGTGAGGTCTGTGGGCAACAGTGGTCCTCAAGAAAAGAACTGCAGCTGGACAGACACTCCCAGACAAATCCAGTACAAAAGGGGAAGAAATTAAGACTGAGAGCCTACTTGTGAGACATATAATAATCTGGGCTGCAGGTCATGATGAAGACCTGAAGTGGAGCAGAAACAATGGGAATGGAGGAAAAAGGAGGCGATGGATGAGATGCTAAGGGTATGGTGATTTGTGGGCAGGGCAGGAAGATGGCAAAGACAACATTTGAGCCTCTGGCTTGGGTTAACAGGGTAGAAGGTGGTGTCATTCATCAAGATGGGGAATCCAGGAGGAGTAGCAGGTTAGGGAGGAAGTGAAGAGTTGGGTTTAGGGTGTGTTGAGCCTGCTGTGCCTGGGGTCATGCAAATAGAGCTGCTTGGTGGCATTTGGTAGAAGATCTAGGCTGGAGATATGATCTGGGAAAGTGTTAGTCACTCAGTCATGTCCGAGTCTTTGGGACCCCATGGACTGTAGCCTGCCAGGCTCCTCCGTCCATGGACTTTTCCAGGCAAGAATACTGGAGTGGGTTGCCATTTCCTTCTCCAAGGTATCTTCCTGACCCTGGGATTGAACCCTGGTCTTCCGCATTGCGGGCAGATTCTTTACCATCTGAGCCACCAGGAAGTGACCAGCGAAGAGGTGGAAGTTAAAGTCCTGGGAACAGATTAAACCTGGGAAGGGGCTTGAAGATAGGAAGGGAAGACAGCTAAGAGTAGAGCCGTGAGGAGCAAAGCTGAACAGGGAGAGCAGCCAGTACCCAGAGTGCTGGTCTCAGGGGGAGGAGGAGAACCAGGGGGCTGTGGTCTGACAGAAGCCCCAGGAGGGAGAATTTAAAGAAGGGGGCCGTCAGAGCAGAGGGTGAGAAGGAAGGGCCTGGAGACAGTGTTTGGGATTTGGCAACTAAGAAGCCCCTGATGACTGTGATGGCAGTGGAGTGGTTGGGCCGAAGGCAAGGTGCAGGGGCTGGGAAATGATCTGGCAGGGAGGATGGGAGGCAGGGTGTCAACTCTCCCTGGGACTGGGGCGTGGCAGCAAGGAGAGAGTTTGTCCCACAGGGACGAGTTTGTGTCAAACAAGACTTCATGGGAAGGCCTGGCGGCAGGCTAGAGACCCAGGTGTAGCTCATGTCTTATTCTGAGTGCAGAAGGGTATGGAAAGGTCTCAGAGGCCCTGTGCTGTCTTGTTTATGGAGCCTGAATGAAAGCCCCTCCTAGGGGCCAGCGGAGGGAAGTTGCCCTGAGAGGAGGCCCCGGTTTTGAGGTTGGGTTTTGCTGGGTTTCCCCCATTCTGCATCTAGTTTCCTTGATCCACCGATTATCTCAGGCCGGTTTTGCTGAATGACTCAGGAGTTTAAGCAAGCTTTGCTTACTCGGTTTCACAGTTCTGGGGGAGGGGCGGTCGAATGCTTTTCCGATAACTGGGAAACAGTCACTAGATACTGAAAGGAGGACAATTAGGCCTCAGCTTCAGGGGCACGGTTTGGTAGGGGGTGGGGGGGGAGAGTAAAAGAATAAAAAAGGGAAGGCTCTCTAAGCAGGAAAAAATTTCAGTGCCTGGACCTGGAAGCAAACAGCTGATTTGGGGCTCCATTGCCTCTCTGCCTCTTGCTGTGTCTTAATAAAAATAACAATGTGCAACAGGTAGCGAGTGCTTTCGCCCTCACCAGACACTGTTCTAAGGGCCTAGGGGCTTGATCTCTGAAGCCTATTACTCTGATGATTCTGTGTGACATGAGGAAGTTGAGAGTTAGGGAGGTGAAGTCACTTGCCTGGGGCTCCCAGCCAGTAACTGGAAGTTCTGCAGCATGACTGCCAAAAACCTGTGTTCTCTACCCCGTGCGACTCCGCACTTCTGAGGGTGTGGCTAGGTGACCCACAAGGTGGTGGGCTTGGCTAGGGGCCTCCGCAAAGAAGCTCTCAGCAAAAGCCTGGAGAACAAGCTTCTCTCCGGCTCGGGTTTCTACTGGGAAGGAAGGGACAGGATCCTTTCAGCTTGTTCTGAGGCTCCTTGTCACCTGAGACACCCTTCCAGAGCTCCCTCCCCCGAGCGTCTAAGCTCAGGGATAAAGGGCCTATTCACTGGGCCTCTCATTGCTGGTCTGGAAGTGGCCAGGCAGCAGCCTGCGGTTAGACCCCCTCCACCAGCCTTGCCCCTCCTCTGCACTCCTGGTATCTCTTTCTTTTGTCCCTGAGCCCAGGGCACCTGAGGCCCACACGCGGCATCGCTTTCTGTCTAAACTGTCCCCCAAGCAGGCCAGTTTGTGTGCTGCCTGCTCCCATGTGAGTGCTCTGTTCCGAGGGTTCCTGTGGAATCCAGGCTCCGGTAAACACCCAAAGAGGAGGAAGTGGGCCAAGCCATGAGCCTGCGATTGCATCAGGACTGACGCACTCCCTGCCTTTTCCCCCACCTCGGTCTCCAGAGGAGCCCTTGGGGCCCGGCCCAAGCCGTTTCCACCTTCATTCAGCCCAGGAGAGGGGCTCAGGCCACAGTGAAGAAGGGGTTGCTGGGGAGGGATGCAGCTTAAACTGCACTCTCCTTAGCTTGGGAGAGAAACAGCCAACACGTGTGAAAGACAGAGGTGATGCAAAGGTGGAGTGGTCAGAGGAGAGGGTCCNCAGTGCCTGGACCTGGAAGCAAACAGCTGATTTGGGGCTCCATTGCCTCTCTGCCTCCTGCTGTGTCTTAATAAAAATAACAATGTGCAACAGGTAGCGAGTGCTTTCGCCCTCACCAGACACTGTTCTAAGGGCCTAGGGGCTTGATCTCTGAAGCCTATTACTCTGATGATTCTGTGTGACATGAGGAAGTTGAGAGTTAGGGAGGTGAAGTCACTTGCCTGGGGCTCCCAGCCAGTAACTGGAAGTTCTGCAGCATGACTGCCAAAAACCTGTGTTCTCTACCCCGTGCGACTCCGCACTTCTGAGGGTGTGGCTAGGTGACCCACAAGGTGGTGGGCTTGGCTAGGGGCCTCCGCAAAGAAGCTCTCAGCAAAAGCCTGGAGAACAAGCTTCTCTCCGGCTCGGGTTTCTACTGGGAAGGAAGGGACAGGATCCTTTCAGCTTGTTCTGAGGCTCCTTGTCACCTGAGACACCCTTCCAGAGCTCCCTCCCCCGAGCGTCTAAGCTCAGGGATAAAGGGCCTATTCACTGGGCCTCTCATTGCTGGTCTGGAAGTGGCCAGGCAGCAGCCTGCGGTTAGACCCCCTCCACCAGCCTTGCCCCTCCTCTGCACTCCTGGTATCTCTTTCTTTTGTCCCTGAGCCCAGGGCACCTGAGGCCCACACGCGGCATCGCTTTCTGTCTAAACTGTCCCCCAAGCAGGCCAGTTTGTGTGCTGCCTGCTCCCATGTGAGTGCTCTGTTCCGAGGGTTCCTGTGGAATCCAGGCTCCGGTAAACACCCAAAGAGGAGGAAGTGGGCCAAGCCATGAGCCTGCGATTGCATCAGGACTGACGCACTCCCTGCCTTTTCCCCCACCTCGGTCTCCAGAGGAGCCCTTGGGGCCCGGCCCAAGCCATTTCCACCTTCATTCAGCCCAGGAGAGGGGCTCAGGCCACAGTGAAGAAGGGGTTGCTGGGGAGGGATGCAGCTTAAACTGCACTCTCCTTAGCTTGGGAGAGAAACAGCCAACACGTGTGAAAGACAGAGGTGATGCAAAGGTGGAGTGGTCAGAGGAGAGGGTCCAAAGAGGTTGGGAAAGTAATGTTTACGGAGTTTCTACCTAGTGCCCCATAATAATAACAACAGTAATATCTGACTTAGGGACACATCAGGCACTAGATCAGGGGATTCTGTAATAAGTAACTAGCACGTTTTGTCTGGGGGTGCCATATGGTTCACCTGTCTCATCCCATCTAATTCTCACATCACTCTGTGTTGTATGATTATAATGATTCTTTTTTTTTTTTAAATCAGAGGATAATTGCTCTACAATGTTGTGTTGGTTTCTGCTATACAACAATGTGAATCAGCTAGAAGTATACATACGTACCCTCCCTCTTGAGCCTCCCTGAAACCCACCCCCATCCCATCCCCCAAGGTCATCACAAAGCACCGAGCTGAGCTCCTTGTGTTATACGGCAACTTCCCACTGATTAGCTGTTTTACACGTGGTAGTGTCAGAGGAGGCAATGGCACCCCACTCCGGTACTCTTGCCTGGACAATCCCATGGATGGAGGAGCCTGGTGGGCTGCAGTCCATGGGGTCGCTAAGAGTCGGACACGACTGAACGACTTCCCTTTCATTTTTCACTTTCATGCATTGGAGAAGGAAATGGCAACCCACTCCACTGTTCTTGCCTGGAGAATCCCAGGGACGGGGGAGCCTGGTGGGCTGCCTTCTATGGGGTCACACAGAATTGGAGACGACTGACACGACTTAGCAGCAGCAGCAGCAGTGTGTATCTATGTTACCATGGCAACCCCTCACCTTTACATTCCTTGACTTGGGGGTTGAGACTGGTTCAGGGCACATTGGAGTTTTCATGTTTCTCCTTGACTTCTGGAAAAAGGAAAGGGGAGGAGAGGGAAAGGATTCTAAATCAGCTGACCTCCTGCCTCGGCTATTTGCTTTTCGGCTTGTGTAACTAGGCCTCACTGCTAAGGGGGGCTGCAGCGGGGTGAGAGGTGCTACTCCCTCAATTTGTCCCGTGTTCCCCTTCCCTCACTGTGTTCAGAGGTCCGTTCTCTATGTCTGCGTCTCCATTCCTGCCCTGCAAGTGAGTTCATTGGCACCATTTTTCTAGATTCCATATATATGTGTTAATATGCAATATTTTTCTCTTTTTGACTTACTTCACTCTGTATTTCAGAGTCTAGATTCATAGGATGATTCTTTTACACATGAGGAAAGTGAGACTCAGAGGGTTTAAAGTCCAGAATTACGTCACAGTTGGGCATTGGAGCAACAGGCTTTGGATCTGGCTCTGTCTGTTCTTTGATTCATCATTCTATAGCAATTAATGTAATTTTTGTCAGCAGGAGTAGGGCAGTTATTATTAGCTTTGGTTTATAGATGCTGAAGCTGAGGCTCAGATAAGTGAGTTGACATGTCTGAGATCCACAGTGCAAATCTCAACTCTTGTCACCCTTAATTTTGGGCCCTCGTGCTGAATTCTTTGGGTCCAAGAAGAAGCAACTCTTGCTAGAGTGTTTCCAAGAGTCCTTGGCAATGCAGTGTGAGCTTGTTTCTCCCCTCCCTACAAGGTCACCTCTCTGGGCAGTGATAGAATCGACACCTGCCTTGGTGAAGTCACTTGTCACGCTGGCTTGTGGTCATCTGCTGACCCAACTTTCCCTCTGGACTGCCAGCTCTCTGAGGGCCAATTCTGGCTATTCAGTCATCTCTCTGAACTGCTAGTGCCTGGCCCAGAGGAGGGTTTGTTGGAATGAATAAACGGATTCAGTTGAGGAGCTGAGATTTGAACCTAGGTCTTTTGGGCTCTGGCAGAGCCATTCCCACGCTCTAACCCCGCTGCAGGCCCCCCTCAGCAGTGAGGCCTAGTTACACAAGCCGAAAAGCAAATAGCCGAGGCAGGAGGTCAGCTGATTAGAATCCTTTCCCTCTCCTCCCCTTTCCTTTTTCCAGAAGTCAAGGAGAAACAGGAAAAACTCCAGTGTGTCCTGAACCAGTCTCAACCCCCAAGTCAAGGAATGTAAAGGTGAGGGGTTGCCATGGTAACAGCAGAGCCAGGTGTGCTGGTGAGTACTCAGTTCCTGCAGGGAAGTCATGCCCGGTGCTTGTCTGAGGATTTTATGATTTCTGGTTATAGGGGAGCCACATTTCATTTGTTTCTCTTAATGGGACCTTAAAGGAGACTTTTGCTTTTCATTGCTTCCATTTGCTTCTAAGTGGAAAGGGAGAGGGAAAAAAAAATCCCCTCCCCACCTGCTCAGAGAAATGCCAAAAAACACCAGCAGTCCCATTAGAGGCTCTGCCACTGCTGGTCACGAAAACCCATCATCACTTAAATCGCTCTATTTTAAAGGTTTGTGAAAACTGCACCAAATTGATTTTCCCCATATCACTTCTATCTGTTATTTCTGTGGTTTCTCTTCTTCAGTGCTGTATTTCCTGGGAGCAAGAGAGCAAGTCTACCTGGAAACTTGAGGTACTTTGATGTGGTTTGGGAACCAAAAAATAATTGTTTAAGAGGTTACCAAATTGTGTTTTTTTTTCCCTCCTTTTACTTACTGACATACTTATTATTATTATTTTTTTTAACCTTGGGTCTGTTGAAAGGGCTTTGGCTCACAGACTGCAAACTTAACTTAGCTTCAGGTCATGATCATCGTTGAGCAGAGATCTTATAAACACAAGGATAGAAAGAGCCTTAGAAGTCACCTGGCTCAGAGGTCCCAGAAGTTTAAAAAGCGGGGAAGGGGATCCAGATATGGTAGCTAGCTTTTAGTTTGGCCAAAAAACAACATTAAAGAAAAACAACTATCATTTACTACAACCACTACTTCATGAAAGGAAGGATATTCTAATAAGACTATACTGTCAGAACGAAAGCCTGTTCCTTTAACTGAATAAATTTAGCATATGAAATTTACCTTTTTTTGTTTTTGAAATTTACCTTTTTATCCTTAATGTTCTGCTGTGTCCATCCACAAGCACCAGTCTTAGCACAGACATTTGAGAAACCAATGGTTGGGTTTACTGTTTCTACCAGCAGTTCTTGGAGATGGTGTCTTGGGCTCTGCTTAGTTACTTCTAGTGGCTGGAGTGCTCATTACTTCCCTTTTTGGATAACTGAACCTGTTTCTTCTTTTTCCTCTCCCCTCTCTTGCCTGCCCTTCTTAAGGTTGGTTATTGTCTCTCTTATATTCTCCCTTATCTCCCCTGCAGTTTTTGTAGCATTTATCCTATACTGTTGTACTCCCTGGGCGATGTATCCATGGACAACTAGACTGTCGGTTTCTTGGGGGCAGGGTCTGCATCAGTTTGCTATTGGATCCGTTGGCTCGTCACTGGTAGAAGCTCATTACTAACTGTTGACTGAAGAAATGAACTTCTACCCACCAGACTAATGATATCATGAAATAAATTGTAATAATTATCATGAAAATAACACATTAATTGGGACTTCCTGATGGTCCAGGGGTTAAGACTCTGCTCCCAATGCAGGGGGGCCAGTTTGATCCCTGGTCAAGGAACTACATCCCACATGCCACAACTAAGAGTTTGCATGATGCAACTAAAGACCCAGTGCAGCCAAATAAATAAATGGTGGGTATGTGTTTGCATGCTCATCTGTGTCTGATTCTGTGACCACATGGATTGTAGCCCGCCAGGCTCCTCTGTCCATGGAATTTTCCAGGCAAGAACACTGGAGTGGGTTGCCATTTCCTATTCCAGGAAATAAATATTTTAAATAAATATTTTTTAAAAGTGTACTATAGCCTAAGCACTTTGTGTAATTTAGATCAGGGTCAGGCTTTTATCTTAGGGCATATGGAATAAGATGAAAATGATAATCTATGCAGCATGGTGCTTTAAAAGGAACAGTTTCTCTGGGAATTTATCCTACAGAATTCCTCTAAAAGGAATCCAAGATGTATGTGCAGAAATATCCATTCCAGTACTGCTTGTGTTAGCAAAAAAATGGAAACAATCCAAGTATCTATCATTAAGGAACCTGTTAAATTATAGTTTAGCCATACTACATAGGCAGCCTTTAAAAAGAATAATGTAGATCTTAATGCAGCTGACATGGGAAACTGTCCAAGGCATATTGCTAAGAGAAACAATCCCATTTCTATTAAACATTCACACATGTGCATGCATTTAGGAAAACACAAAAAAATACGAATGTACAGAGAAAGATAGGGAGGAACAATATAATACACATTGTTAATGGTTTTCTTTCTTTAGATATGATTATGGGGAATTTTACTTTATTAAGCATTCATCTCTATAATTACATTTTTTAATAAGAAGCATGTACTATTTTTTTTAACAGCCTTATTATTATTATTGACCACACCACTAAGCTTTTAGGATCTTAGTTCCCTGATCAGAGATTGAACCTGGGCCCTGACCGTGAAAGCACTGTCTCCTAACCGCTGGACTGCCAGGCAATGCCCTTAGAGCCTTAAAGTAGAATTTACATATTATAAAAGCTGCATGTAACTTTTAAGGCTGGGGCTGGGAGTTAGAACAGAGCTAGAAGGAAAGGCTTCTGACACTGAGACTAATCTAATCTTTAGTTCTTTTGTTTGTCCTGCTCCCTTCCCCACAATGGGTCTTCCCACCCTCCTCAGGCCCTCTGGTGGCTCAGTGGTAAAGAATCTGTCTACAATGCAGGAGACTTGGGTTCAATCCCAATCCCTGGGTCAGGAAGATTCCCTGGCAACCCACTCCAGTATTCTCGCCTGGGAAATTTCATGGATAGAGCAGCCCAATGGGCTCCAGACCATGGGGTAACAAAGAGTCGGACATGACCTACCGACTAAACAACAACCCTTCTCAGGCCCTCAATATCTTTAAGTGGCCTGGGAAACTGGTTTTCTTTATCTGTCTCTATGAGAGGCTACACTAGATGACTTCTGAAGTTCTTTCCAACATTAACTCTGGTAAGTTTGTAGCCCTTCTGCTCTTTCTCTCTCTCCTACCAAAATTGATTTTTAGGGAGGGGCTGATAATCCCATTCTCATTATTTAATATATGCAAATGGCTGGTAAGACCCAGTTTTCCCCTCTTGTGATATTTGCATTGTAATAAAAGATAAGCTATAATTTTGGCTTTCAGCTAAGAAGAAACCTTCAATTGTGTAGTTTGTATGTACGCAAGTTGAGGACAGAGTAGGTGATATGTTGGTGGAGGCAGGGCAGAAAGCCACTGTGAGAGCAGAAAGTCAAGATTCTGGCCGTGGCACCTGACAGAACTAAGACCACTGCACCATCGAGGAAGGAATCCTCTGTTTCACAATGTGACTTTGGTGGTGGTGGTGGTTTAGTCACTAAGTCATGTCCCACTCTTGCGACTATATGAACTATAGGCTGCCAGGCTCCTCTGCCCATGGGATTCTCCAGGCAAGAATACTGGAGTGGGTTGCCATTTCCTTCTCCAAATGTGACCTTGATTGCCCCATTTAACCTGGTACTTTGAAGTCTCAGTGTGTAGAAACATTATCATGGTCAGAGAGCATATATTAAACATTTATACACAGGCTTCCCTGATAGCTCAGTTGATAACGAATACACCTGTAGTGCAGGAGACCCCCGGTTCAATTCCTGGATTGGGAAGATTCCCTGGAGAAAGGATAGGCTACCCACTTCAGTATTCTTGGGCTTCCCTTGTGGCTCAGCTGGTAAAGAATCCTCCTGCAATGTGGGAGACCTGGATTCAATCCCTGGGTTGGGAAGATACCCTGGAGAAGGGAAAGGTTACCCACTCCAATATTCTGGCCTGGTGAATTCCATGGACTGTAGAGCCCATGGGGTCACAAAGAGTAGGGCTTATTTAAATGACTTTCACTTTCACAGACAATCTAAGTCACTCTGAAAGAAGTTGCCATAATGAAAAGAGTTTACACCGTTAAACCAACATCCCTCATGGAGGTAAATCATAACCACATTTGATCTCATTTGAGAAGCAGATGGTGTAGAGGTTGAGGGTATGGGGCTCAGGACAGATACTCTTCCGGTTCAAATCCCTCTATCACATACTCTCTGGGTGACTGGTCAAGTGGCCTCTCTGTTATTCACCTTGGATAACAACTTCCACCTTCTAGGATTGTTGTGAAATTAAACTCCTTAGTACCTATAAGCCTTCCCAGGTGGCTCAGTGGTAAAGAATCCGCCTGTCAATGCAGATGCAGCAGGAGACCCCGGTTGGATCCCAGGGTGCGGAAGATCCCCTAGAGTAGGCAAACCCACTCCAGTATTCTTGCCTGAGAAATCCCATGGAGGTGCCTGGTGGGCTTGCAAAGAGTCGGACACGATTTAGCGATTGAGGACACAATACCTATAAAGTGAAGTCGCTCAGTTGTGTCCGACTCTGCAACCCCATGCACTGTAGTCTACCAGGCTCCTCCGTACATCCATAGAATTTTCCAGGTAAGGGTACTGGAGTGGGTTGCCATTTCCTTCTCCAAGGGATCTTCCAGACCCAGGTATCGAACTCGTGTCCTTCGAGGTGCAAGCAGACGCTGAGCCACCACGGAAGCCCATACGGGCTTACAACAATAGTGCCTCGCACAGAGTAAGTCTCAATAAGTGTTAGCTGTGAGCATCATTACCTCCCAATCACTGCGTTCGTTGTGTAGGGAAATTTGCCACTCTACTTCCAACAGCACTTCTTTCACTTCTTAATAAATTCTTTGGTATTTTCCAACTGCCCAACAGGGAAACTAAGTCTCGAGATTATCAGAGAACGCTGTGAACTGAACCGAGCAGTCAGGGCAGCGCCAAACTTAAAGGGCTGGTTTGGAGTCCTCCCCTGACTCTCAGCACCGCTTTCCCCGGGCCTCAGTTGCAATATCTATACTAATATAAAATAAGGAGGTTGAGCCACGTTTCTAAACTTTTCCCTCTCCCTCGCTGCCAGTTCCTGAAGTCCTTTGCTTTCTGGATTTCTGACTGAAATCCAGTAACACCTGACTGCGGTNCAGGAAGCTGAAACCCTGGCAAGAGAAACTTCAAATAACTGTATTATTATTGTGATTTTTTTCCTCTTAAAACACAGTAAAATAATCTAAGCAATGAATTAACATGCTTAAGATAGCTCTGAATCTTCTACAGACAGACCATAAATAAGGCACGGGGTTTTAAGTATGCAAACATCAAGTATCATAGTAAGCTTTCTGTTTATTCACTTATAAGGGTGTCTCTTGCCTGCTGAAGTGGATTTCTCTAAAAAGACCAAAAAAAGCCTTATATCAGTTTGAGTCCATCAGGGTGCCCCCTGCAGTTATTCATGGTTTAATAAAGAACAGGGGCAGAGTTGAAATGCCTCTTGGAGGGGACAAAGCTCACCCTTTGCACCATTTAGCTCAGTAGGTAAAGAATCCGCCTGCACTGCAGGAGACCCCGGTTTTGATTCCTGGTTCAGGAAGATCCACTGGAGAACGGATAGGCTACCCACTCCAGTAATCTTGGGCTTTCCTTGTGGCTCAGCTGGTAAAGCCCCCATGATGGGGGAGACCTGGGTTTGATCCCTGGGTTTGGAAGATCCCTTGGAGAAGGAAAGGCTAGTATACTGGCCTGGAGAATTCCATGGATTGTATAGTTCATGGGATCCCCAAGAGTCAGACATGACTGAGTGACTTTCACTTTCTTTCACTTTGCACCATTTGTCCTTGAGTTCATCTTCCACACCTGTGACAGCTCTTTTTTCAGCCCTGGGGCATGGACTCCCACGTTCACTCTTTTAAGGTTCTCTCCAAGGCTTTCCTTACTCCTTTCAAGACAGTTTCTGGGTTTTTGGAGAGCTTCGTGTGCTCCTGGTCTCGTGGTGCCCCACTAAGGTATCTCCCGGCTTTGGCCCCCATCCTAAGCATGTGTGTTGATGTGGTATGGACTCCTGGTTGCTGGGCTCCTGCCAGGCTGAGACACAGTTGTTCCTGGATGTCCTTTGGGCATCAGGCAGGCTCCTGCTCCAGATGAGTGAGGGCTTTGCAGTCCTATCTGGTCACATGGTCTCAGCACTGGGGGCTTCTTATTCTAACTCCAGGCTTTATCTAGGTCCTGGGTTCTCTCAGTCCTTCCACATCCCCATGCACCTTGGGAGACCTGGCCATGCTCTTCTGCTTTCTGCACACTCAACCTGAGAGTGCAAGAAGCTGTGAGGCTGTCCTCTGGTCCATAGCTTTGGCCCTGCCCTTAGTCACGGCTCCCCCTGTGCACATGCCCTGGAGTGCGTGACCTGCTGAAAGTAAGGGCCTTCTGAGAATTTACAGTCTTTTTAGAACATGGCTTTCAAACTTTTTAAAGAACAGACATGGTCTGGCTCAGTGCTGAACTACCTATTTCTGGATCGTTACATAATAGAAGAAATAAACTTATTTTATCTACACTGCTGTGTTTTGGCTCTTTATTGTACCAAAGAAGATGGTTAGACTGAATCCTAAAGAACATACATTGTTAACAGTCGTTGGAAAAGCAGAGCATAATCACAAAAATAACACATCAAAGCAGTGTGTGCCCAATGGGGAATATGGACAAAAAAAGACTCTCGGTGTGGAGAAGCTCAGAAGGGATTAGGAGCAGTTTGAAGAAAAGGAAACTCTAATGATGAAAATGGCATCATTGAAGGCAACAACAGTCATTCAACAAACCAATCTCAATTCAACTTTTCTCTCATCTATTTTGGTAAAAGGGGTAAGAAACTCCTGTTTTATGAAATAAGGTATTTTTCTCTTTTAAAAGGTTTATTTTTTAAAATAATAATAAAAATAACACAGCTATTGGAACAGCTGAGAACACTGTAAAAATGTAACTATTTCAAACCAGAAGTTTAAAACAAGAGAAAACTAGTCAGCCATTACCATGGTCAACAACACAACCGCAAACATCATTTTAATTTTTTCCAGCCGTTCTTCAGTGGGTGCCTAAGGAGAGCAGTATGCATTTATTACAATGTCGAAGAATTGATGCTTTTGAACTGTGGTGCTGGGGAAGACTCTTGAGAGTCCCTTGGACTGCAAGGAGATCCAACCAGTCCATTCTAAAGGAGATCAGTCCTAGGTGTTTATTGGAAGGACTGATGCTAAAGCTGAAACTCCAATTCTTTGGCCACCTCATGCGAAGAGTTGACTCATTGGAAAAGACTCTGATGCTGGGAGGGATTGCGGGCAGGAGGAGAAGGGGATGACAGAGGATGAGATGGCTGGATGGCATCACCGACTCGATGGACGTTGAGTCTGAGTGAACTCCGGGAGATGGTAATGGACAAGGAGGCCTGGCGGGCTGCGATTCATGGGGTCACAAAGAGCTGGACACAACTGAGCGACTGAACTGAACTGATACTGCATACTANGAATCTGTTATACCAACGAGATTCTTGGCTAATACTCTGCCTACCTTTCCTTTTATTCCTTTCCAATCTGCATGAGTCCCCCGGACCTCAACCCTGATTTTGTGGATAGCACAGAAATATGAGCATGTATTCTGAAGTCAGATTACTTGGGCTCAAATCAGGCTTTACCATTTACTTGTGTATCCTTGGGCAAGTTAATTAACCTCTCTACCTGTGCTGTTATTGTGCATGCTCAGGCGTGTCTGACTCTTTGCCGCCCCATGGACTGTAGCCTGCCTGCCTCCTCCATCCCATGAGACTTTTCCAGGCAAGAATACGGAGTGGGTTGTGATTTCCTCCTCCAGGGGATCATCCTGGCCCAGGAATTGAACCCCGGTCAGCTGCAGCTCCTGCATTGCAGGTAGATTCTTTCCTCGCTGCACCATTAGGGAAGCCCTCTACCTGCATGCTCATCTTCAAAATGGGAAAAGGACCCTTGAGTGATTTGTTGGGAGAGTTTAAGTGAGTTAACACATGTAAAGCACTATTCAATTTCTAGATATTATTAGGATTACTTTGGTGGTGGTTGTTTTATTATTGCCATTTTAGACTTTTATCCTGAGCCCTACCTCTTCCTCCAGGTCTTATCAGAATCACTTTTTCACGGTGTGTGCAACTCCAAGCATTGCAACATCCTTAGTCTTTTCTATATGCTTTTTATCACTACACTGGGCCATACTAGTTCACCCTGACTTTCAGTCTCAAGCAGAGGACCTGTCTCTCTGCAATATAGCACAAGGCAAAATAAGGAATAGCCTTTATTCTCTTCTTTTAAATCTTCAGATGTGGGTTTATCTATAAGGTTCAATCAGTCTAGTCACTGATCCTAAGAGTGAGTCTATCAACAACAAACGGATTCATGGACTGATCCATTGTGACGTTCTTTGTTCTCACACTGGGCATACAAACTAGTTATTACTTATAAAACAAAGAATGTTGCCCAATATCTAGTTCTACAAGGATCAAGTCATTAGCCTCTGCAGTCACTGACTGGCAGTACACTCTGAAAAGAATTCAGGATGAAGAATGTGATAAGGCATTTTATACTTTGGAAAAATAGATGCCTTAGTTCAAGATATCTCAGGTGGAAAAAAAATTTAATGAACCCAGATTTTTGCATTTTCTCATACAGAAGAAAAAAAGCACTAAGATCATTAACTGAGGACTTCCTTGGCGGTCCAGTGGTTAAGAATCTGCCTGCCAATGCCAGGGATACAGGTTTGATTTCTGGTCTGGGAAGAACCCACATGACACAGGGGCAGCTAAACCCATGCGCCACAACTACTGAAGCCCACGCATTCTAGGGCTTGAGAGCCCATTCACCTTAGAATCCCTGCTCTGCAACAAGAGAAGCCACTACAGTGAGAAGCCCATGCACCGTAACCAGAGAGCAACCCCTGCTTGCCACAACTAGAGAAAACCCACAGGCAGCAATGAAGACCCAGTGCAGTCCAAATAAATATACAAACAAAATTTTAAATCTTTAACTCAGATATCTGATCCTGGTGGTGCAGTAGATAAGAATCTGCCTACCAATGCAGGGGACATGGGTTCGATCTCTGGTTCAGGAAGTTTCCAGGTACAGCAGAGCAACTAAGCCTGTGCACCCCAACTACTGGGCATGCACTCAAGAGCCTGTGCTCCACAGTGAGAGAGGCCATCACCATCAGAAGCCAGAGCACCACAGTGAAGAGGAACTCCGGCTCACCATAACTTAAGAGAAAAAAAAAGCTTGAGCAAAGTAACAAAGACCCAGCACAGGCGAAAATAAAAATTTTTTTAAAAGAGTTCACAAGAACAATCAAACATTGCTATTGAACAAGTAAATATATTCAATTTGGAAAAAGCAATTTATCATTATCTACCAAAGATAATGATCCACCTTCCCTATACCCGAAGATTCCAGTTTAGGTATATAACAACAAAATATGCACACCATAAACATTACTTGTGATAGCCAAAAGCTGGAAACAACCCACACATGCACAAACAGTACAATGGATAAATAGGTTGAGATATGTTCATACAATGGAATGCTATACAGTGATAAAAACAAACTATAGCTACACACAGTTACATGAATGAGTCCCACAAACATAACACTGTGACACAAAAGAACACATACTACATGATTCCATCTACGCAAAGTTTTAAAATACAAAACTAATCTATGTTGGCACTTCCTTGATTGTGCAGTGGCTAAAATTCCACACTCCCAGTGCAGGGGGCCAAAGGTCAATCCTTGGTCGAGAAACTAGATCCCGATGCCACAACTAAGACCTGAAGCAACGAAATAAATAAAAATAAATATTTTTAAAGCTATAAAAAATTTAAAATTAATCTATGTTGATATTAATACAAATCATATTACTGGTTACTTTGGGGGAGGAGGTAGGGTTCATTGAATGAGAACGGTATTAATGGATTATCTACAGTGCTCATAATGTTCTATTACTTGACCTGTGTGGCTGTAACAGAAATGCAAATTTTGTGAAAATTCATTGAACTGTCACCTGTGTGTTTTCCACTCAAATTAGAAAAATTAAAAAGCCACCTTGGAGCTGGTGCACTAGGATGACCCAGAGGGATGGTACGAGGAGGGAGGTGGGAGGGGGCTTCAGGATAGGGAACACGTGTATACTCGTGGTAGATTCATGTTGATGTATGGCAAAACCAATACAATATTGTAAAGTAAAAAAATAAATAAATAAAATAAAGGCTGAATAATTTTAAAAAAAACACTTTGATTAAAAAGAGAAGAAAAGAAACAATCTGAAGAAAATCACTTCTGCATTTGTCATAAAATTCTTATCAACAACCCTGTGCCTTTATACACTGTGTAAGATCCCATATGACAAATCCTGTCATGCATTTAGTACCAGGAAAGATTTTGTCTTTTCTGAGTAAATAGTATACTATTGATTCTTTTTAAATTATCTAATTTTTCCATATTATCTTAGTGGTTTAAGGCCAAATTTAATGTTCAGTCATAGTAATTCTATTAGTCCTCATAAATAGCATTTTTTTCTTCTTCTCTCTTCTCTTTCAACATGTTGATTTTCTTTTTTATGTTTCTATTTGCATTTTAATAACTTTTTTGAGTATGTGTCTTTTACTATAGATTACCTCAAACTCTTTTTGAAGATGCTACACTTGTCCAAGAATAAAATCTAACAGATTTGCCAACCTTAGTCTCATCCCAAAAGCTGACTCAATCCCTCTGCCAAGTGGGAAAAAAATTAGCAAATACTCCAGTAGTTGATGCCATGTACTGGCACATATATACACATATATCTATGTATAATATGATAAAATGTATATATACACATATACATAAATCATAGTTTATTTCATATCAGTATATGAGATTCCACAAAGAGAAAGGACAAATGTTACCTGAGGAATTTTTATTTGTGAATGTATATCACATTTCACCTACCTTTGGAATTTTACTTCTTCTCTGTTCTCCGCAGGATTAGAAATGTAACAAGAGAGAAGGAATCATGGGACTATTAAACCCTTGTTTCCTGGTCACATGGGTTAAAAAAGAGAAAGAAAAAAAATTTCACCACTCCCACTGCAAAGAGCTTGCTCATAGTAGGAAATGGGGGTAGGGTTAGGGCAGGACAGAACTAGATCACAGAGCTTCAGCAACACAGCTCTCTGGGCTTAATTACATAAAGCTGCTTTTGCTTATCCCAAAGTTCACGAACTTACTCCACAGCTCCCAGCATTAACTAAAAAAGAGCTGGTTTTCCACACTGTCAAGATTCCCAGTTTACAGAGCATATCCAAGGGGTCTTGTGTGTAAGTATAAAATCACTGTCAACTTCTAAACAATATTTAAACTGCAAAAGAATAAAGATCTAAAGAGCAGAGAAAATCATCAGTTCAGTTCAGTTCAGTTCAGTCACTCAGTTGGGTCCTACTCTTTGTGACCCCATGGACTGCAGCAGGCCAGGCTTCCCTATCCATCACCAACTCCCAGAGCTTGCTCAAACTCATGCCCATTGAGCCGGTGATTCCATCCAACCATCTCATCCTCTGTTGTCCCCTTTTCTTCCCGCCTTCAATCTTTCCCAACACTAAGGTCTTTTCCAATGAGTCGGTTCTTCGCATCAGATAGCCAAAGTGTTGGAGTTTCAGCTTCAGCATCAGAGAAAGCCATGGTGATGAATTTTCTTTCAGAAATCAAAGTTGAAGGGTCTTTTAAGAAAATTATAGACCACAATCAAGATCTTTCTCCAAACAGGTTTTATTTCCAACCCAAAACACACACACACACACACNGGAGTATTTGATGCCATGTACTGGCACATATATACACATATATCTATGTATAATATGATAAAATGTATATATACACATATACATAAATCATAGTTTATTTCATATCAGTATATGAGATTCCACAAAGAGAAAGGACAAATGTTACCTGAGGAATTTTTATTTGTGAATGTATATCACATTTCACCTACCTTTGGAATTTTACTTCTTCTCTGTTCTCCGCAGGATTAGAAATGTAACAAGAGAGAAGGAATCATGGGACTATTAAACCCTTGTTTCCTGGTCACATGGGTTAAAAAAGAGAAAGAAAAAAAATTTCACCACTCCCACTGCAAAGAGCTTGCTCATAGTAGGAAATGGGGGTAGGGTTAGGGCAGGACAGAACTAGATCACAGAGCTTCAGCAACACAGCTCTCTGGGCTTAATTACATAAAGCTGCTTTTGCTTATCCCAAAGTTCACGAACTTACTCCACAGCTCCCAGCATTAACTAAAAAAGAGCTGGTTTTCCACACTGTCAAGATTCCCAGTTTACAGAGCATATCCAAGGGGTCTTGTGTGTAAGTATAAAATCACTGTCAACTTCTAAACAATATTTAAACTGCAAAAGAATAAAGATCTAAAGAGCAGAGAAAATCATCAGTTCAGTTCAGTTCAGTTCAGTCACTCAGTTGGGTCCTACTCTTTGTGACCCCATGGACTGCAGCAGGCCAGGCTTCCCTATCCATCACCAACTCCCAGAGCTTGCTCAAACTCATGCCCATTGAGCCGGTGATTCCATCCAACCATCTCATCCTCTGTTGTCCCCTTTTCTTCCCGCCTTCAATCTTTCCCAACACTAAGGTCTTTTCCAATGAGTCGGTTCTTCGCATCAGATAGCCAAAGTGTTGGAGTTTCAGCTTCAGCATCAGAGAAAGCCATGGTGATGAATTTTCTTTCAGAAATCAAAGTTGAAGGGTCTTTTAAGAAAATTATAGACCACAATCAAGATCTTTCTCCAAACAGGTTTTATTTCCAACCCAAAACACACACACACACACACACTCACACCATTTGTTCAGGAAGAGTTTTCAGAGGACTTCTTGAACCCCAGTGAGCAAGGTCCCTTTCCTTTCCTGCACGCTGCCCATCCCAACCTTCTGCACCTCTTTCACAATACCACTCTCTTGTGGTCAGAGTTCAGGGTGCTTCGCTCGCTTGTGCCTACAGTTCTCAACAGTGCCAGCCTTGTTCAGCTGCAGAATCAGACCTGTTACAGCCAAAATTAAAAAGAGAAAGCTCCCATTCTCTAAGTTGGAGCCTCTGTTGGAGTCAGGGAATGAGGAAGCAGAGCCCGCTCTTAGACTGCCCACCTGAGATCAGTTTCTGTGAACTGGGGCTCTGGGCCTTAAGGCTGTCAGACACGTTTCCAAAAGACCTGCCGCTGCTTTATGATCTAATACATTCTAGCAAATCAGTCAAACTCAAGGAGGGAGTCATGGGAACCTTCAATTTAAAGCCAGTCTGTCAGAAGCACAGAACAACTTGGGCTTGCGATTGGCATCTAAGGTTGGGGGGAGTCTTGTGGGGGGGAGGCTTGAATCTATGGAATCTGACACTACCTCTGGGTGCATGCATGTTCAGTCACTTCTTTGCAACGCTGTGGACTGTAGCCCACCAGGCTCCTCTGTCCATGGGATTCTCCAGGCAAGAATACTGGAGTGGTTGCCACGCCCTCCTCCAGGGCATCTTCCCGACCAAGGGATCAAACTCGTCTCCTGAAGCTGGGTAGATAGTATCAGGGCTGAGTTGAATTGTAATACACACAGCTGGTATCCAAAGAACTGGTTTGGAGGTATGGGTAAACCCATCCCTCCCTCACATTGGAATTGTTATAAAATCCTTCAGCACCCTTTCACAACTCTCTCCTTTCTTGGCTCCTATGAAATCACCATCTCCTAGCTCTCCTGCTTCTATTTCTATTTGTTCTCCTTGTCCTTCGCTGGCTTCTCTTCCTCCACCCAATTTTTAAAGTTAGTATCTTTAAGAGTTCTATCCAGGCCCTTCTTCTCTTCTCAGTGCACACACCCTCCTTGTATGGGGACCTCAGTCATCATCAACTTCAACCTATCTATAGTCTAATGACTTTGTAAATCTCTGCCTTCAGTCAAGATCTCTCCTGACATCTAGCTCCTCATATCCAACGGCCTACTGGGCATCTTTCACTGGAATTCATTCATTCATTCCATAAATATAGAGTTCCTACTATGTGCTAGGTCCAGTGCTATTTACTGGAGCTAATGTTGTTGATTTTGTTTAATCAGTAAGTCTTGTCTGACTCTTTGCAACCCCATGGACTATAGCCTGCCAGGCTCTTCTGTCTATGTGAGTTACCAGGCAAGAATACTGGAGTCGGTTGCCATTTCCTTCTCCAGGGGATCTTCCAGACCCAGAGATCAAACCCACATCTCCTGCACTGGCAGGTGGATTCTTTACCACTGAGCCAGCAGGGAAGCCTCTGGAGCTAATAGAGGAGAGTAAATTGGCATGATATTTGAAATCTTAGAACTTATCATTTTAGTAGGAAAATAGACATTAAATATACATTCCTACAAATAAATATATAATTACACACTGTGATGAAGGCTATGGAAGAAAAGCATGGGGAGCTTAGGAAATATCACAATAGAAACTCAAATTTAACTTTTCAAAACTGAAATGATGATGATTCAGTGCAATCTGATCCTCCTCATTTTCATGTTACTTCCTATCCCTACATGTATTCAACAAATACTCAACAAATTTAATGATTACCCACTAGACGCTAAACAACTCCCTTCCAACCAGCTGCCCAATCTTGAAACCTAGGGGATCATCCTAGACCCATCCCTCATCCCCTACATCCAATCAACATTAATTCTTCATAATATTTTGTGTCACTTATGTCCACCCAATCACGTCCATCTCTACTGCCTTAGTTCAGGTCACAAGTATTTGTGCCCTGGATTTCAACAACAGTTTCTTGGGATGGTGCTGCCTCTGGTTACTCTTTCCCCTTCTATCTGTCCTTTACAGGGCTCCAGAGGTTACTGGAACAGACTGGTTCCAAATTGGGAAAGGAGTACATTAAGGCTGCATTTTGTCACCCTGTTCATTTTACTTATATGCAGAGTACATCATGTGAAATCCTGGGCTGGAGAAGCACAAGCTGTAATCAAGATTGCTGTGAGAAATATCAATAACCTCAGATATGCAGATGATACCACCCTATGGCAGAAAGTGAAGAGGAACTAAAAAGCCTCTTGATGAAAGTGAAAGAGGAGAGTGAAAAAGTTGGCTTAAAGCTCAACATTCAGAAAACTAAGATCATGGCATCTGGTTCCATCACTTCATGACAAATAGATGGAGAAACAATGTAAAGAGTGACAGACTTCATTTTTCTGGGCTCCAAAATCACTGCAGGTGATGACTGCAGGTGACTGCAGCCATGAAATTAAAAGATGTTTGCTCCTTGGAAGAAAAGTTATGACCAACCTAGATAGGATATTAAAAAGCAGAGAGAGACATTACTTTGCCAACAAAAGTCCACCTAGTTAAGGCTATGGTTTTTCCAGTGGTCATATATGGATGTGAGAGTTGGACTATAAAGAAAACTGAACACCAAAGAATTGATGCTTTTGAACTATGGTGTTGGAGAAGACTCTTGAGAGTCCCTTGGACTGNCAAAAGTCCACCTAGTTAAGGCTATGGTTTTTCCAGTGGTCATATATGGATGTGAGAGTTGGACTATAAAGAAAACTGAACACCAAAGAATTGATGCTTTTGAACTATGGTGTTGGAGAAGACTCTTGAGAGTCCCTTGGACTGCAAGATCAAACCAGTCAATCCCTAAAGGAAATCAGTCCTGAATATTCATTGGAAGGACTGATGCTGAACCTGAAGCTCCAATACTTGGCTACCTGATGCAAAGAACTGATTCATTTGAAAAGACCCTGATGCTGGGAAAGATTGAAGGCGGGAGAAGGGGACGACAGAGGATGAAATGGCATCATTGACTCAATGGACATAAGTCTGAGTAGGCTCCGGGAGTTGGTGATGGGACAGGGAAGCCTGGCATACTGCAGTCCATGGAGTCACAAAGAGTCAAATACAATTGAGTAACTGAACTGAACTGAAATGAGAGGTTATTTCTTTCTTTTTAAAAAATTTGTTTATTTTCTCTGCTGCCCTGGGTCTTCATTGCTTTGTGCAGGTTTTCTCTGGTGGTTCTTTCTCTGGTTCTTGTGGTGTGTGGGCATCTCATTGTGATGACTTCTCTTGTTGCGGTTCATGGGCCCTAGAGTGCACAGGCTTCAGTAGTAGTTGTACCGTTCAGGCTTAGTTGCTCCGTGGCACGTGGAATCTTCTCAAACCAGGGATCTAACCCTGTCCCCTGCATTGGCAGGCAGATTCGTACCCACTGCACCACCATAGAAGTCCCCAGAGTTTATTTCTAAAACACAGTTCTGATTATGTTTCTTCCCTGCCTAAAAGCCTTCCAAGAGTCCCCACAGTCTTCAGACAAATACAGATTCCTGGGGAGGAACAAAATTTGATGTTGTGTTTTGATTTGAATCTGTTATCCTTTATTTTAAGCAGTCTGCAAGGAGGAAGCTAGACCCAAAATGTATATAACTTTATAATTAACAAGAAATTCTATTCAGTAGGTATATTGGCAGGTTACTCATCAAAAATCTGGTGGGTGTGCTATTGTATAGAACATGGAACTCTGCTCAGTGTTATGTGCCAGCCTGGATGGGAGGTGGGTTTGGGGGAGAATGGATACATGTATAGGTATATGAATGGATGAGTCCCTTCACTGTTCACCTGAAACTATCACAACATTGTTAACTGGCTATATCCAATACAAAATGTTTTTGGTATTAAAAAATAAAATTAAGAAAAAAAATTTTTTTTAATATTGTGGGTTCATTTACAGCTTAAGTGAAAAAATTCAATTTCATATATTATCAAATAGGTTAAAAAATGATTTGCAAAGTCCTATAACATGTTTTATCAGCTTTGAAGTCATCATTTGCTTTGTGGTTAAAAGAATCATTCCTGTGAGATTTAACTAAAACTTTGTCATTAAAAAAAATGAGGGTACTCTTTATTACTTTCAGTAGTTGGTGACAAGTGATAAAAGTTATCATAAATTGAAATATGATCTTGACTCCACCTAGACAGTCTCCCCTGGTTTATGATGCTCTTCTGTGAACATAACAGATTTTCTTATCTTCTCCTATTTTATTGAGAAGGAAAATAACTAGCACAGGGTAATTCAAATTTTCAACTTGTTTCAACAATATTATTCATTCCCAAGCCTTCAATACAGATATGATTGAATAGAAATGATCAATATTTTATTTTAATTTTAACCAAAACTCAATTAAAATGGACAAATGACTTTTATGTCCATGCTCTTTAGCTTGGCACACAATGCTCTGGCCATAACTTGCCTCTCGGTCTCATCTCTGACTGTGCCTTCCCTTGAAGTCTGAGTTCGGACCATATGGAACTATTACTGGCAGGTTCCTGGAAACACCATGCCATTTAAGCTTTTGAGCCCTTCCTTCCTGTACCAATCTTCCCCAAGTCTTTAAAAAATAAAATACTGACACCAACAGACAACTGGGTTAAAAATTCATTGAAATGTAAACAAAAAATAATTTACAAGAAGATGGACTTTGAGGCTTCTCTGGAAGTCCAGTGGGGAGGGGGGATTCATTTATAACATTTTGTTCTACTTTTTGACTTGTATCAATTCCCCTTATTAGACTATAACTTTCTTGGAAGCAGAAACCATGTCATTTTTCTCCTGAGAACCTAGCTAAATGTCCAANTCTCTGGAAGTCCAGTGGGGAGGGGGGATTCATTTATAACATTTTGTTCTACTTTTTGACTTGTATCAATTCCCCTTATTAGACTATAACTTTCTTGGAAGCAGAAACCATGTCATTTTTCTCCTGAGAACCTAGCTAAATGTCCAACACAAATTTTTATTAACTGCGGGATAAATGAATTAGTTAAAAAAATGACTGGATGAACCATATCTTTCCCAAACAGATCATCCTTTTACATGCTAAAAATATCCAGAATAACAATAAAAGCTGGACTGGAAGTCCATGAAGTAGGTGTCCAAGTCTGCAAAGAACTTGAAGAGACTGATGGAGGGCTGACAGATTACCCAAAGAGGTTGACAATAGACATAAGCAGTAAATGTAAAGATGGTAGATAGTGTAAGACTTGAAGGACAAAGGGGTTTTGCAAGTACAAAGATGAAAACACAAGGGGAAACCAACTGAATGGCAATACTGCCTCCCAGTGGCCCTTGGGATAAAAACCTGTATATCAAAGCACTTCCACCAAATACCTTTCTCACTTTGAGTGGTTCTGGGCTATGAGCTTGTGCCAGGCACCTCTTAGTTTACCTCATTTAACCCTCACAACAATCCCTTGTAGACAAATAGCTTGAAGCTTAGAAGTTAATCTCACAGACTAGGAGCCAGGATGTCTGCTTCTCTCACTTACTAGCTTTGTGACTGGGGCAAATTAGATCTCAGCATATGTCTCCACCCTAATGGCAGAAAGCAAAGAGAAACTAAAGAGCCTCTTGATGAAAGTGAAAGAGGAGAGTGAAAAAGTTGGCTTAAAGCTCAACATTCAGAAAACTAAGATCATGGCATCTGGTTCCATCACTTCATGACAAATAGATGGAGAAACAATGTAAAGAGTGACAGACTTCATTTTTCTGGGCTCCAAAATCACTGCAGGTGATGACTGCAGGTGACTGCAGCCATGAAATTAAAAGATGTTTGCTCCTTGGAAGAAAAGTTATGACCAACCTAGATAGGATATTAAAAAGCAGAGAGAGACATTACTTTGCCAACAAAAGTCCACCTAGTTAAGGCTATGGTTTTTCCAGTGGTCATATATGGATGTGAGAGTTGGACTATAAAGAAAACTGAACACCAAAGAATTGATGCTTTTGAACTATGGTGTTGGAGAAGACTCTTGAGAGTCCCTTGGACTGCAAGATCAAACCAGTCAATCCCTAAAGGAAATCAGTCCTGAATATTCATTGGAAGGACTGATGCTGAACCTGAAGCTCCAATACTTGGCTACCTGATGCAAAGAACTGATTCATTTGAAAAGACCCTGATGCTGGGAAAGATTGAAGGCGGGAGAAGGGGACGACAGAGGATGAAATGGCATCATTGACTCAATGGACATAAGTCTGAGTAGGCTCCGGGAGTTGGTGATGGGACAGGGAAGCCTGGCATACTGCAGTCCATGGAGTCACAAAGAGTCAAATACAATTGAGTAACTGAACTGAACTGAAATGAGAGGTTATTTCTTTCTTTTTAAAAAATTTGTTTATTTTCTCTGCTGCCCTGGGTCTTCATTGCTTTGTGCAGGTTTTCTCTGGTGGTTCTTTCTCTGGTTCTTGTGGTGTGTGGGCATCTCATTGTGATGACTTCTCTTGTTGCGGTTCATGGGCCCTAGAGTGCACAGGCTTCAGTAGTAGTTGTACCGTTCAGGCTTAGTTGCTCCGTGGCACGTGGAATCTTCTCAAACCAGGGATCTAACCCTGTCCCCTGCATTGGCAGGCAGATTCGTACCCACTGCACCACCATAGAAGTCCCCAGAGTTTATTTCTAAAACACAGTTCTGATTATGTTTCTTCCCTGCCTAAAAGCCTTCCAAGAGTCCCCACAGTCTTCAGACAAATACAGATTCCTGGGGAGGAACAAAATTTGATGTTGTGTTTTGATTTGAATCTGTTATCCTTTATTTTAAGCAGTCTGCAAGGAGGAAGCTAGACCCAAAATGTATATAACTTTATAATTAACAAGAAATTCTATTCAGTAGGTATATTGGCAGGTTACTCATCAAAAATCTGGTGGGTGTGCTATTGTATAGAACATGGAACTCTGCTCAGTGTTATGTGCCAGCCTGGATGGGAGGTGGGTTTGGGGGAGAATGGATACATGTATAGGTATATGAATGGATGAGTCCCTTCACTGTTCACCTGAAACTATCACAACATTGTTAACTGGCTATATCCAATACAAAATGTTTTTGGTATTAAAAAATAAAATTAAGAAAAAAAATTTTTTTTAATATTGTGGGTTCATTTACAGCTTAAGTGAAAAAATTCAATTTCATATATTATCAAATAGGTTAAAAAATGATTTGCAAAGTCCTATAACATGTTTTATCAGCTTTGAAGTCATCATTTGCTTTGTGGTTAAAAGAATCATTCCTGTGAGATTTAACTAAAACTTTGTCATTAAAAAAAATGAGGGTACTCTTTATTACTTTCAGTAGTTGGTGACAAGTGATAAAAGTTATCATAAATTGAAATATGATCTTGACTCCACCTAGACAGTCTCCCCTGGTTTATGATGCTCTTCTGTGAACATAACAGATTTTCTTATCTTCTCCTATTTTATTGAGAAGGAAAATAACTAGCACAGGGTAATTCAAATTTTCAACTTGTTTCAACAATATTATTCATTCCCAAGCCTTCAATACAGATATGATTGAATAGAAATGATCAATATTTTATTTTAATTTTAACCAAAACTCAATTAAAATGGACAAATGACTTTTATGTCCATGCTCTTTAGCTTGGCACACAATGCTCTGGCCATAACTTGCCTCTCGGTCTCATCTCTGACTGTGCCTTCCCTTGAAGTCTGAGTTCGGACCATATGGAACTATTACTGGCAGGTTCCTGGAAACACCATGCCATTTAAGCTTTTGAGCCCTTCCTTCCTGTACCAATCTTCCCCAAGTCTTTAAAAAATAAAATACTGACACCAACAGACAACTGGGTTAAAAATTCATTGAAATGTAAACAAAAAATAATTTACAAGAAGATGGACTTTGAGGCTTCTCTGGAAGTCCAGTGGGGAGGGGGGATTCATTTATAACATTTTGTTCTACTTTTTGACTTGTATCAATTCCCCTTATTAGACTATAACTTTCTTGGAAGCAGAAACCATGTCATTTTTCTCCTGAGAACCTAGCTAAATGTCCAACACAAATTTTTATTAACTGCGGGATAAATGAATTAGTTAAAAAAATGACTGGATGAACCATATCTTTCCCAAACAGATCATCCTTTTACATGCTAAAAATATCCAGAATAACAATAAAAGCTGGACTGGAAGTCCATGAAGTAGGTGTCCAAGTCTGCAAAGAACTTGAAGAGACTGATGGAGGGCTGACAGATTACCCAAAGAGGTTGACAATAGACATAAGCAGTAAATGTAAAGATGGTAGATAGTGTAAGACTTGAAGGACAAAGGGGTTTTGCAAGTACAAAGATGAAAACACAAGGGGAAACCAACTGAATGGCAATACTGCCTCCCAGTGGCCCTTGGGATAAAAACCTGTATATCAAAGCACTTCCACCAAATACCTTTCTCACTTTGAGTGGTTCTGGGCTATGAGCTTGTGCCAGGCACCTCTTAGTTTACCTCATTTAACCCTCACAACAATCCCTTGTAGACAAATAGCTTGAAGCTTAGAAGTTAATCTCACAGACTAGGAGCCAGGATGTCTGCTTCTCTCACTTACTAGCTTTGTGACTGGGGCAAATTAGATCTCAGCATATGTCTCCACCCTAATGGCAGAAAGCAAAGAGAAACTAAAGAGCCTCTTGATGAAAGTGAAAGAGGAGAGTGAAAAAGCTGGCTTAAAACTCAACATTCAAAAAACTAAGATCACTGCATTTGGTATATCACTTCATGCAAATAGATAGGGAAACAATGGAAACAGTGACAAACTTCATTGCAAAATCACTGCAGATGGTGAATGCAGCCATGAAATTAAGACACTTGCTCCTTGGAAGAAAAGCTATGACAAACCTGGTCAGCATATTAAAAAGCAGAGACATCACTTGCTAACAAAGGTCCATCTAGTCAAAACTATGGTTTTTCCAGTAGTCATGTATGGATGTGAGAGTTGGACCATAAAGAAGGCTGAGCACCAAAGAACTGATGCTTTCAAACTGGTGCTGGAGAAGACTCTTGAGAGTTCCTTGGACCGCAAGGAGATCAAACCAGTCAATCCTAAAGGAAATCAGTCCTGAACAATTCATTGAAAGGACTGATGCTGAAGCTCCAATACTTTGGCCACCTGATGGCAAGAGCTGACTCATTGGAAAAGACCCTGATGCTGGGAAAGATTGAAGGCAGGAGAAGCAGATGACAGACAATGAGATGATAGGATGGCATCACTGATTCAATGGACATGAGTTTGAGCAAACTCTGGGAGATGGTGAAGGACAGGGAAGCCTGGCATGCTGAAGTTCCTGGGGTCATGAAGAATCGGACACAACTGAGTGACTGAACAACAAATAGGTCTCCATCTGTAAAATAAGGATATGGTTACTACTGATCACATATGTCCTTGACAGCATAGCAAATCCTATACAAATGTTGGCTATTTTTATGTCCTTTTGCCTAATGAGAAAAACTAATGTTAAAGAAATCAAGCATACAATAGGAACTCAATAAATAAACTTCCTTTGCTTTGCCCCCTTATGTCTTAGCTCCTTGCAGTGTGCCCTCTTTAATGGTCCTGAAATTCAAATAGGAGACTCCCAAATAGCTAAAAGAAATTAGTTCCAAGACAGCAATAAGGAATTTCCAGTAAAGAAATACCAAAACCTCCATTAAAAAGCCCAAGGGTATGCAGTTCTGGAAAAGAGAACTCTTAATGTTGCTCTCTTTTTTGTTCTTTTTTTAATTTTTGACTTCTGACTGCATCAGGTCTTTATTGTGGGAAGCTCAGTTAGTTCCCCAACGAGGTTCTGTATCCCCTGCTTTTGAAGCATGGAGTCTTAAGCTCTGCAACACCAGGGAAGTCCCTCTATTGGCACTCTTGCTACTGTCACTAGAGTGAAGACATTCCCAGAAATGAAATTCACTCTACCCAAAACAGGTTGTCTAGGGATTGTGAAAATCAACTAACATTGTGCAGAACATCACATTTCTAGAAATACTCAAATAAATATGCTCTGTCTAGAGCCTATTTTTCACCATGTTGCCTATAGAAGATGAGGGACCATGACCACTTTCAAAAATTAAAGTTCATGAAAATAATAGCTTTCAAGCAACAACACTGATGTAATTATCAGACTACCCACCCCGACCCACATTTGTAGTGAGATGTATCTTTACCTGGTAAGACTGATTGGCAAATCTGCACATCAATAGTAAACAAGCTCCCTTCATACTTAGAAAATTCTCCATGATTCTGCAAGCTTCCTTGGATTCAGATTTTAGTATTCCTGGATGTTCTATATGAGAGACCAAATATACAAAGAAATAATGACCAGACCATATACAAAAACAGAACTCTGATCCACAATCTGCCCAAAGTATACCCAGGAAACGAATTCCCTTATCTATAATAAACAGCCCAGGAAGCCAGCTTGCTTTAGGTCAGACTTGTAGGAAGTGAGACTGCAGTCTGGAGTAATAGTCCAGGAAGCTAAATAATCCACATAATAATCCACCCAAAATAGTCAGGACTTGATTAAAAACTGACAGCTTCTCTAATTTTTGCCCCCACTTCCAATTTAGAACCAACCAGAGAAAGCGAAATATGCGCACATAACCAGTCACATAGGATGTCCCAATGTGCGTTAGCCCACTTATACCTGCCCAATGCAAAGAGCTTTGATTTAGGATATACCTGAAACCTTCTCTCTTGTCCCTATTAAAGCTTCTCCATTCCTCTACCTCCATTTGAGTCTGTCAAAGCACAAGCGAGGGTGGCTGACGCCCTTTCTGTATAAAACAAGTTCTTGAATAAATAGATCCTGCTTTTCTCATTTGGTTGGTCATTTATTTCCAAATATTGAACCTAGAAATTCTATGAAGAACTTATTTATAANGTGGCTGACGCCCTTTCTGTATAAAACAAGTTCTTGAATAAATAGATCCTGCTTTTCTCATTTGGTTGGTCATTTATTTCCAAATATTGAACCTAGAAATTCTATGAAGAACTTATTTATAAACCTTCTTTAATTGCTTAAATGTGTTGTTTCTAAAACAGTTATAAAGTTAGCAGAGAACATATCTTTTACTTCATCTTGATAACCTAAGTCTATATGCATTCTTGCCTTGAGAACCCGATGAACAGTATGAAAAGGCAAAAATATGTGACACTGAAAGATGAACTCCTCAGGTTGGTAGGTGCCCAATACGATACTGGAGAAGAGCAGAGAAATAGCTCCAGAGAAATGAAGAGGCTGAGCCAAAGCAGAAACAACACCCAGTTGAAGGTGTGTCTGGATATGAAAGTAATTCCAATTCTGTAAAGAACAATATTGCATAGGAATCTGGAATGTTACGTCCATGAATCAAGGTAAACTGGAAGTGGGCAAACAGGAGATGGCAAGCATGAACATTGACATTATAGGAATCAGTGAACTAAAATGGACGGTAATGGGCAGTGTAATTTAGATGACCATTATATCTACTACTGTGGGCAAGAATCCCTTAGAAGAAATGGAGTAGCCATCATGGTCNCGCCGCGAGGCTCTTCGGTTAGGGACGGCCGAAGGCCAAATGCAGTCCGAGGGCGGACCCCCAGGGTCTGCGCTACTCGCTGAGGCTTCCCGCAGAAGCTGATTGACAAGGGCAGGGGAGGGGGAGTAGGTGCCCGCAGCCTGCGGTTACCCGCGTCCTGCCCCCTCGGGCTCCGCCCCTGTAAAGAGGGCTGTAAAATTCCGGAAGAGAGATTAGAGGCAGGGGATGGGTGGGGCGGTGAATCAGTACATTCTTTCCTCCGCCTGCCTCCCCCTCCCCCGTTATCACTTTGGAGAGGGTTGAGTCCTCTCTTGGCCTTCTCCTGACCGGTCCACTGGCAGGGTCCAGACGCGCTAAGCAGTGCTGGGCAGGACCTCCCAAGCTCCGCTGAATTTTCTGGGGCCCGGAGCGCTCATTTTGCAGCTCGTAACCCCGTTTGGTTTCGGGTTGGGGAATTGGGTCCTTTCCATAGAGTAGTTCACAGGCCTGTCTGTGCTTTTGTCAGTAGCTCGCATGTATTATTAGGCAAGCCCCGGATCTGTTTTTTCTCCCTAAAACTTCGCAGAGTAGGCATACTTTATCTCCTGATAGCTAGGCAGACAGGTTAGGTAACTTGCCCAAAGTCACACAGTGGCAGAGTCAGGAATAATCCCAGCTCTGTTGGTTCCCTAGACTTCCTACCAAACCCTGCAGCTTCTTTAACTTGAAGATTTTGAAATGCAGCATCTATTAGGGGATAGGGAAGTAACATGTATGGACTACCTACTACCATGCTGGGTACTTTAAACATATCTTTAAAGACTGAAAGCCATTCAGTCTGTAGGACTCTGTGACCCCATGAACTATCCAGTCCATGGAATTCTCCAGGCCAGAATACTGGAGTGGGTAGCTATTCCTTCTCCAGGGGATCTTCCCAACCTAGGGATCAAACCCAGGTCTCCCACATTGGAGGTGGATTCTTTACCAGCTGAACTACCAGGGAAGCCTTTAAGGATTTATTTTTTTCACAGCAACCCCCTGAGATAGATATGATCATCACTGCCCTATTACACAACAGGCAACTTTAAGTTTTGTTTTGGTGTGTGTGTTTTTTTAATATGGATCATTTTAAAAGTCTTTATTGAATTTGTTACAATATTGATTCTGTTTTATGTTTGGGGGTTTTGGCCAGGAGGCATGTGAGATCTTAGCTCCCTGACAAGGAACCAAACCTGCACCCCCTGCCTTGGAAAGTGGGGTCTTAACCACTGGACCACCAGGAAAGCAACTTTAGAAGTTGTGAATTTGTGGGGCTGAGCTGGGATTCCTGTAGAGTAATAGTATAAAACTGCAGTTAATGTCTCTGTAGTGCTTGGCAGTTTACAGAACACTTTCAAGATCTTCATTTCAGAGCTATCCCATTTCACAGATGAGGACAGAGGTTCATTCCTGAAGTTAAGTCATCTGTCCAAGATCACAAAACTGCAGAGCCTGCAGTTTTGAAATAAACTCTATAGAGTCAGTAGTAGCAAAGTTCATGCCCTTTACTCATCCCACAGTTCCACGTACCACTCTAACGATTGTAATAATATCTAACGTTTATTGAACACTTACTATGTGTCCAGTATGGTGCTACCTGAATTATATACACTAGTCCTGTAATGCTCAAAACTATGTCATGAAGTAAGTACTGTTTCCTTTTCCATTTTACAGATGGAGAAATTGAGACTAGATGAAGTAACTTCCCAAACTTACAAAGCAATAAAATGGCAATGCAAGGATGCCTGATGAAACAGTCTAGGGTCTCACAGTGGGAACCAGGCACCTGCGTTGTGCCCCCACTTCTATGTAAAACCACTTCCCTAAGGGTCTTGGTTTCTTTGCCACACTACCGTTATTTCTTTCTCTAACCCCAGTGTGTGGCAGGCCCACACAGCTCCTGCTCTCAAGGAGCTAATGCTTCATAAAATCATTTGAGAAGACCGCCAAATTTGCCTCACAGGGGCGCTGGAAGGATTAATAAGCTAATGGCACTTGGAATGCTTCAGCAAAGGTGCTGGATAAACTCAGAGCACTTATTATGTGTAAAACTCACTGCCAAGGGTGGTTCACACCGTAATAAGGGGCCTGCAGCCCAGTTCCTGATCTGTTTGAGGTGTGCAACTTTCCTTGGGAAACCATTTGCATAAGGCCATTCATGCATAACGACAGCATTTCCCTGCTGTTCTGGGAGTGTGGGGAGTTGGTGGTGCCCTGGTCTCAGGCCTTTTGCTCCCAGAGGAGGTGCCAACATCTTAGAAGGGATTTCAGCTTAATTTGACACACACGTTATTGACTGGAGTCAGAGGCTAACCTCATGCTTATGTAGGCTTCAGAAGCAGACACAGGCTGAATCCTGCTTCTGTCACTTTGTGTCTCTGAGCCTCCAATCTCTTTTTATTATTTGGCTGCGCCAGGCACCTTGCAGGATCTTTGTTCCCTGACCAGGGATTGAAGCCCTTGGTAGTGAAAGTGTGGAGTCCTAACCACTGGACTGCCACGGAATTCCGTCCAATTCCTTTGAAAATGAGGATGACAACCACTTCCTCACAGGGTTATTCTGAAGAGTAAACTTGATAATATATTTTAAAACACCTTCTGCAGGCTTAGAATAGAGTAGGTGCTTAATAAATAGTACCTGTTACGATGGCTATTAATATCTTTATGTTGTTATTACATTATTAACTGACATTTTAGGGCTGGACTGAGAGCTGGACAGGGGGAAGATTCATTCGTTTACTCAACAGTCTGCTACACTGCCTCAAGTAACACAGTCTAAATATGGGAGAACATGAAAATAGGCATTTATAATACATGTGATACAGGCTATGATAGGGGATTGCATAAGGTGTTTGAGGACTTCAGCAGAAGAATCAATAACCAGGAGACTCAACAAAAGTTTTGCAGAGCAGGTAGTTCTCTGTTTCAAACCCGTGCTTTGAGGAAGTAGAAAATGCTGTCTGCTGGAGCCAGGTAGAGTGTGAGAGCTGAGCCTGTGTTCTTCACCCAAAGGGCCTGGATTCTGATCTGCAGCCCCTCTTGCTTCAAGGCCTCTTAACTTCCACACAGCCCACCAGCCAGCTTTGCCCTGGAATACCTATCTCCTTCCCTGGTGGCTCAGATGATAAAACGTCTGCCTACAATGCAGGAGACCTGGGTTTGATACCTGGGTCAGGAAGATCCCCTGGAGAAGGAAATGGCAACCCACTCCAGTATTCTTGCCTGGAAAATCCCATGGACAGAGGAGCCTGGTGGGCTACAGTCCATGAGGTCGGACTTCACTTTCACTTTTCCTGGGCCACCTACTGGTGGTGAACATCCTGGGATCTGTGCTGTGGTGTGAGGTGGCTGAGTCATAAAACCTTTCCTTTTACTGCTAAACTGTAATGAATGCCTTCTTGTCAAGAGCAAAGCCCCAGGTTGACCTTGTGGGGAAGGTGTACTGACCATTGCTTCTCCTCACAGGGCCAAGTGAATATGCGTGTTGGGGTGAGGAGGTTGGGGAGAGGCAGTCCAAGGGGCAGGAGTACCTTCTAGATAGGTGTCTGACTGACTCAGAAGCTGGAATCAAGATTGCCAGGAGAAATATGGGCTTCCCTGGTTGCTCAGTGGTAAAGAGTCTGCCTGCAATGTGGGAGACACAGGTTCAATGCCTGGGTCACGAAGTTCCCCTGGAGAAGGAAATAGTAACCCACTCCAGTATTCTTGCCTGGGAAATCCTATGGATAGAGGAGCCTGGTGGGCTACAGACCATGGGGTCACAAAGAGTTGGACACGATTGAGTGACTAACACTTGCTTGTTATGGGAGAAATATCAACAACCTCAGATATGCAGATGATACCACTTTAATGGCAGAAAGCAAAGAGGAACTAAAGAGCCTCTTAATGAGGGTGAAAGAGGACAGTGAAAAAGCTGGCTTAAAACTCAACATTCCAAAAACTAAGATCATGGCATCCAGTGCCATCACTTCATAGCAAATAGATGGGGAAAAAAGTGAAAAACAGTGACATTTTCTTGGTCTCCAAAATCACTGAGGACAGTGACTGCAGCCACGAAATTAAAAGATGCTTGCTCTTTAGAAGAAAAGCCATGACAAACCGGCACAGCATTTTAAAAAGCAGAGACATCACTTTGCCATCAACAGTCTACATAGTCAATGCTATTGTTTTTCCAGTACAGATGTGAGAATTGGACCATAAAGGAGGCTGAGCACCAAAGAATGCTTTCAAACTATGGTGCTGGAGAAGAATCTTGAGAGTCCCTTTGACTGCAAGGTGATCAAACCAGACAATCCTAAAGGAAATCAACCCTGAATATTCATTGGAAGGACAGGTGGTGAAGCTGAAGCTCTAATACTTTGGCCACCTGATGTGAAGAGGGGACTCATTGGAAAAGACCCTGATGCTAGGAAAGGCTGAAGACAAAAGAAGGGGACGACAGAGGATGAGATAGTTGGGAGGGCATCACTGACTCAATGGACATGAGTTTGAGCAAACTCAGGGAGATGGTGAAGGACGGGGAAGCATGGCATATTGCATTTCATGGGGTTGCAAAGAGTAGGCCACTACTTAGCCTCTGAATGACAGTTCTGAGAAGATGAGGCTTCCCAGGGTGAAGGAGGAGGACAGAGCCCCTTGCCCTTTTTCCCCAGCTTTCAAGGGTAAGCCTCCAGTGCTTCTTTCCTGCTGCCATCTGGCAATGGCCCAGACCAATCTCCCAAGTCACTGGTGACCACATCTTCCAAAGCAAAACTCCTAATTCATGGTCCGACAAAGAATTTCTGCCCACCTTCTAAATGCAAGAGAGAATACTGAGAGCTCTAGAATAATCCTTGTTTTAAAATTCAGGGTCTCCTCTTTATCACACATTTTTCATACACAATGAAAAGAGCCCCAGGAGGTAGCTGATAATCATTTTCATTTAATAGTTCAAAATACGAATATAGGAAATAACTTGCCCAAGATGCTATCTCCCGGAAGTTTGAATTTTGATCTCCTACTCGGATTCCTAGGTTTGCGCGCGCGCGTGTTTGTGTCGCGGGCGGGGAGTGAGGGTAGGGGCACGCAGAAATATCCTGAGCAATTGCAGACGCACACGCCCTTTATTTGGGGCCTCAAGAAAGGGCAGCCAAGAACTAAGCTGCCCGGGTTCTCACTTCTGGGTTGGAAATCCCCGAGCAAAGGGCTCGGTCTCCGCCTCGTCCCATCAGGGTCTGGCCTCAGGCCTCACGGCCCGCTCGCGGGAAAACACCCTTTGACCTTGAAGGTCACCCTGCGGCCTCCGGCCCTTGCTCAGCCCAGGTGCGGGTGGGAGGGCCACGGGCGAATGACTCCCCCGGTCAGGTTCTGCCTCACC